>CM060344.1:5676957-5689457 GCA_030674155.1 Stramonita haemastoma
TGTGTTTGCTACATGACATCACATGTGTGTGTGTGTTTATGTGTGTGTGTGTGTGTGTGTGTGTGTGTGTGTGTGTGTGTGTGTGTTGAGTGTGTGTGTGTTTAATGTGTGTGTGTGTGTGTTTATTTATTTTATTCTTTTATATCGAGGATAATGGGATAAGCACTTTTGTGCTTTTTTTTTTTACATCCAGTCCCCGTGTGTATCGGTATTGTAAATGTTATCTGATTCCCCACACCGGCACACGGTGGCCTACTCTTACAAAAAGCGGAACAGGATTTACCGTGTTTATGTGTGTGTTCAGGAGCTGACGCTGACGGAGGTGGTGGTGCCCATCAGTCTGATGTTCCTGCTGGGGCTGATCCACGCCCAGACAGTGCTGGCCCACTTCTCCCTGAAGCCTCCACGAAGAGATGGCCGACACGGCAGGTACTGAATGAATGATGCTTCCCCAGCTTTGACAGTGTTGATTTTGTCTCTTTTTAGCTAGTGAGCACACGTTGGGGGATAGCCCAGTGGTCAGAACATTGCCCTAGCAATTTGACAACCCAGTTTGATTCCGGTCGAGGAGATTTTTCCCCTGTAGTTAACTTCAGTGCTGACTCCACTCTCCCCAAAAGTCTTTCGGATGAGACTGTAAACCGAGGCCCGGTGTGCAAACGCATGCAGAACATCTTGCGCACACGTTAAATCCTGTTCCGCTATTCATAAGAGTAGGCCATTGTGTGCCGGTGGGAACAGATGACAATATTTACACAACTGCATACACACGGGGACTGGATGAAAAAAAGCACATGAGTGCTTATCCCATTATCCTCAATAAAAAAAAAAAACAATAAAAAAACACACGCACACAAACAATACGCCTGCATGCACACACTTATGAAGGTTATACACTGTAGAAGGGTGAACGGGAGTTCACATTATGAAGGCAGGGACAGATAAAAGATGGAAACAGAAGGTGGAAATCTTAGGTTTGTAATAAGCGTGTCTTAAGGTTGGATTTGAATTTGAAGGTACTGACTGCTTCCTCAGCTTTGACATTTTTTATTTTGTCCCTTTTGTAGCTAGTGAGTACATTTTACCTTCCTCCTCAAGAGGAAGGAAATAAAGCCCCCACATCCCCCCCCCCCCCCCCCACCCTAAAAAAAAAAGATCAAAATTAACTCATAAAAATACATTAAAATTATCCTTCCTTTCCCCTTCAGGAAGAAGGAAAAAAGCCCCACATCCAAAAAAAAAAAAATTTTACGAAAAAAATGTATGAATCTTCCTCTTCTTCTTCTCTGCTTCTGCTTCTGTTTCTTCTTCTCTTTCCTTGGTACACATTATGAAAAGAAATTCTCACCCTAGCAAAAATTCTACCTTTCGGGCTTTTGAAACATGATCTCATTATTTTTTAAAAGTGAAAGGGAAGGAAGATGTTGAGTTTGTATCATAATCACTTTTCTCAGAGCAAGCAATCCACAGGGCACTGTTAGTGTTATTTTAGTTATTTATTCTTTTATATCGAGAATAATGGAATAAGTACTCATGTGCTTTTTTCATCCAGTCCCTGTGTATATGCAGTTTTGTAAATCTTGTCATCTGTTCCCACCGGCACACAATGGCCCACTCTTACGAAAAGCGGAAGAGGATTTAACGTGAGCGTAAGATGTTCTGTGTGTGTTTCCAAGCAGTGCCTTGGTTTGCAGTCTCATCTGAAGGACTTGCGGGGAGAGTGGAGTCAGCTCTGATGTTAACTCCAGGGGGAAAATCTCCTTGAACGGGAATTGAACTGGGGTGGTCAAATTGCGAGGGCAGTGTTCTTACCACTAGGCTATCCTGTCCCCACAGTGTTAGGCGGCTGTGAGGCCACCATCCAGAGAAGGCTGCTGAATGGCTGCCTCAGCAGGTGTTCAGAAGTGCCTCTGAGGAGCAGATTATTGGTCAGCTGTAAATCAACACCAAAGCCACCTGCATAGACTGCCAGTCTGACAGACTCAAACACAGACTCCTCACAAGTGTACGATGTAAAGAAGCCTTTGGAAATAGGATCACTGAGGTTCTTTTTTGTTTTTGTTTTGTTTTTTGTTTTTAAGATCACTAAGGTGTTTGTTACGCTGCATTTGGGACGGGATAGCTTTGTGGTCATAGCACTTGCTTTTCCCAAGCTAAGGTTAAGCAGCATTGAGCATGGTTACAAAGTGGATAGTGACCATTTGTACGCCTTGGCTTCAGTAAGTCCCCCAGTTCACCTAGCTGTCTATGGGCACCTACCTTTTTTAGGGTCAGGGAAGGTAAAGCTAAAGGTAGGGAAGGTAAAGGTTTTGTCAAATTTCATGTGCCCCTTGTTTTTTTTTCTTGAAATAAAATCTTGAATTGAATAAAGCAGCGATGGAGAGGAGATGGATGCCACTCTCAACATGCTGGCTCCTGGGGAAGTTGAGGTCTCTTGACATCTCGCTCCTCAACGACCGCATAGATTATGGAAACGCCTTGACCACCTTTCACATACAGCATAAAGAAAGGCTGTGGTTTTGGCAATTGCACAATTGGCAATACATCTCCTTGTCTGTGTGTCTGTGTGTCTGTGTTTTTTTTTTTTTTCATTTTATTTTTTTCATTTCATTTTATTCTTTTATATCGAGGATAATGGGATAAGCGCTCTTGTGCTTTTTTACATCCAGTCCCCGTGTGTATGCAGTTTTGTACATGTCATCTGTTCCTCACCGGCACACGATGGCCTACTCTTACAAAAAGCGGAACGGATTTAATGCATGTGCAAGATGATCCGCGTGCGTTCACACACGGGGCCTCGGTTTATAGTCTCATCTGAGTGTGTGTGTGTGTGTGTGTGTGTGTGTGTGTGTGTGTGTGTGTGTGTGTGTGTGTGCAGTAAGAAGAAGCATAAAGAAAGGATGTGGTTTTGGTAACTGCACATGCGGCAATACATCTCCTATGTGTGTGTGTGTGTGTGTGTGGTGTGTGTGTATGTGTCTCTTGTGTGTGTGTGTGTGTGTGTGTGTGCAGTAAACAGAAGAAGCGGCAGCGCCACTCCCTCCCCAGAGAAGCCACCCCTGAAGCTGGCAGCAGCAGTGGCAGGAGGGGGCAGGAAGACACCACGCATCAAGGCCCCCCCCTCCCCCCCCACTCCTGCAGACACCGCACCCACACCGCCAGCCTGTGGAGCGTGCCTCGCGTAGAGGTGGAGGGGGCCGACCCTCCCCCCACCCCTGCCCCCCACCTCTCCCCCTCCTCCCCCCGCAAGTCCTCCTCCCAGCATCGCGGGGCACGGGCGGCCAAGCGCGGCGAGAAGAAGAGCGTGCGCATCGCCGATTCCGCGCACCGGCTGACCTCGCCCAAGCCCTCCTCCTCCCCCTCCCCCACCCCACCACCACCACCACCAATGGTGGCAGCGTCGCGGCAGTGGCGATGGAAGCAGCTTCCAGCATCACCATTGAGGTCCGGCACAACATCAGCCCCCTGCCCTCACAGGCAATGCAGAATCTAGTCGCGGGGGAGAGGCTGCTGGTGGGGGTGGGAGGGTGGGGGGGGAGCCCCAGAGAAGAGGAGGAGGGGAAGAGGGGGGTGGTGGGGGAGAGAGAGGTGGTGGAGGGGGGGGAGAAGCTGCTGCTGTGGCACAAGGACACGGATCGCAGCAGCAGCGGCATTGAGGACGGGTGCGACTCGGCCACACTGTACGAGAACGAAGAAGCCTCCTCCTCCTCCCGCCTCCCCCCGCCCCAGGACACCACGGACTCTGACTCCCTGGTGGGGCTGTACGAGGTCGTGCCCCCCGACCTCAACACCGTCCCCAAAGAGTCACACTCCTCGGACGACTTCATCCAGCTGTCTCCCTTGGATGACCGGCCAAACCGCCACCAACCACCACCACCACCACCACCACCACCACCCCCACCCCTCGCCCCCGGACGACGACCTCCCCCCCGGACAATCCTCGCTGTCGTCCGGCCGCCGGTTTCCGGCGCGGAATTCGCTCACGGAAGGGGACTCTGCCGGACCCCGGGAGGAGGACAACCTCTCGGATACGGGTCACGTGTCGAATTCGTCCAACTACAATCCGTCGGATTCGGGGAGCGAGGCGGAGAACTGTGATGACGGGGACTGTGTGGGCATGCCGGTGCCCAAGAGCCCGCTGCCTAGTTCTACAGCTCTGGAGAGCAGTGCCCCTGTGGTGTCCCTGCCCGCTTCTGCCGCCCTCAATGCCTCCCCCAGGAAGGTGGCTCAGCAGCAACAGCAGTTGGATGGTAGGTTTTGGTTTTGGAGGGGGGGGGAGGGGGGGGGGGGGGGGGGGTTGTGTGTGTGGTGTGTGTGGGTTGTGTGTGTGTTGTGTGTGTGTGTGTGTGTGTTGTGTTTGTGTGTGTGTGTTGTGGTGTGTTGTGTGTGTGTGTTGTGTGTGTGTGTGTTGTGTTTAAGAGAGAGAGAGAGAAGAGAGAGAGAGAGAGAGAGAGAGAGAGGAGAGCGATGAGCGCGACCGACCGACCGACCGACCGACCGACTGGACTAAATTGGATTCTGAATTATGTTGTTTCATTGCGTTAATTCACTGTTTTTGTGGAAGGTAGTATTGGTTCTGTGTAAAGTGTCATAAGCACTTTCTAGAATCCTTGGGGGGGGGGAGATGTTTCTGTGTGTTCCCGAACTAAAAGTTGCCATAAGAAAGCCTGATGCGTGTATCCTGGCATGGGTGTGTGTGTGTGTGTGTGTGTGTGTGTGTGTGTGTGTGTGTGTGTGTGTGTGTGTGTGTGTGTGTGTGTGTGTGTGTAGTAGTAGTAGTAGTATAGTAGTAGTAGTAGTTGTTGAAGTAGTCTTTGATTTAATTATTCCACATAAAATGATACTCTGTGTGTGTGTGCGTGTGCATGTGCGTGTGTACGTGTGTGTGCGTGCGCGCGTGCATGCGTGCGTGTGCATATGTGTGCATGCATTCTTGCCTATGTTTGTGGTTATTCCCGTGTGCAGAAACAGCCACATGGCATTGTGGAGCACACATACTTAAAGGTAAAATTGTTGAAAGTGCTGAACATGGAAGTTATGATGAAAGTGGCATTGATTTAGTTTCCCATCTGTCTGTTTTGCACTTTGCATTTTTGGTGTTAGATTTCATGTGTCCAAAACTTCAGATTTAGTGTCTGCAAGAATGAACAGTTAAAAAATATTCTTTTCGTAAATTGAAATTAATGCCAGACAATACCACCTTTTAGCGTAATAAACACAATTCCTCAATTTTTTAAAATTAATTTTCATTCGTGTTCATGATTTTTTTTTTTCTTTCCTGAAGGGGAGTCTTCAGCCAGTGAACCCAGCTCACCAGATGCCCGACAGTCGGTCAGCGGCCTTCGCAGGAGACGACGCACCAGCGCCAACCAGAACAGCGCGGAACAGGCAGAGAACCTTCGACCCCGGCCCCTGCTGCCCAAGGTGCTGAGTGTGCGCGCCCAGAGCAAGCTCACCCAGACCAGCTGTGTCAGCTCCTCAGAGAACGAAGCCGGTGTCTTGACCGCAGAGGGGGCCAACAAGGTAAGGCTGCCATGACCACTGAGAGAGAGTGGGAGGAACAGCTTGGGTAGGAGATTGTGGCAGTTGAGGACAGACCAGAGAGAGAGAGGGGAAAAGAACAGCTTGGGTAGGGGGTTGTGGCAGTTGAGGACAGACCAAGAGAGAGAGGGAAGAACAGCGGGAAAGACAGCTTGGGTAGGGTTGTGGCAGTTGAGGAAAGACCACAGTGGAAAGAACAGCTTGGGTAGGGGTTGTGGCAGTTGAGGAAAGACCACAGTGGAAAGAACAGCTTGGGTAGGGGTTGTGGCAGTTGAGGAAAGACCAGAGTGGAAAGAACAGCTTGGGTAGGGGTTGTGGCAGTTAGAGGAAAAGACCACAGTGGGAAAGAACAGCTTGGGTAGGGGTTGTGGCAGTTGAGGAAAGACCACAGTGGAAAGAACAGCTTGGGTAGGGGGTTGTGGCAGTTGAGGACAGACCACAGAGAGAGAGGGAAAGAACAGCTTGGGTAGGTTGTGGCAGTTGAGGACAGACCACAGTGGAAAGAACAGCTTGGGTAGGTTTTATTTTTATTTTTTTGTTATTTTATACCACTTTCTGTCACAGCAGATTTGTCGGCATGAAATTCGGGCTGCTCTCTCTCCCTGGGGAGATAAATCGAGGTCCCATGTGTGGCACATCATTATTTAGCGCTCGTAAAAGACCCCACATCAACAAGAGAGTTGTCCCTGGCAAAATTCTTTAGAAAAAAGCTGCTATGATAGGGAAACAAGTACAGTTGCAGAGAGGAAAAGAAAAAAAAGGGTCATACTGCACTTGTGGTGATGATGCGCTCTTCCCTGGGAGGGAGAGCAGCATGAATTTCATACAGAGGAATCTGCTGTGACATAAAGTGGTATAAAATAAAATAAGATGAAATAGAATAAAATAAAGTAAAATAAAATAAAATAAAATGGAGAATCAGTCAGTCAGTTAAGCTGGGAGGAGGGATATATGTATATATATATATATATATATATATATATATATATATATATATATATATATATATATATATATATGTTATGTATTCTTTAGGTCAAAGAGTGGGACTCATGGTGATGAAGTCGTCTCAAAGAGTGTGTAGATTTGAGTTGTGCTGAGTTGTCCATTGGAAGGGAGTTTCTCCCTGCAGTCAACATTAATAAGAAGAAGAAGAAGAAGAAGAAGAAGAGAAGAAGAAGAAGAAGAAAAGAAGAAGAAGAAGAAGAAGAAGAAGAAGAAAGAAGAAGAAGAAGAACAACAACAACAACAACAACAACAACAACAACAACAACAACAACAACAATAACAATAATAATAATAATACATGGAATTCATATAGGGCTGTATCTTGCAATAACAAATCAAAGCACTTGCCTTCGACCTATACAATACACACACTATCAACAACGGGGGGCGGATAGCCTAGTGGTCAGAAACATTGCGCTGGCAATTTGAAGACCCGGGTTCGAGTCCGTCGAGGAAATTTTCTTCCTGGAGTTAACATCAGTGCTGACTCCACTCTCCCCAAAAGTCCTTCGGATGAGACTTTAAACCGAGGCCCCGTGTGCGAACGCACGCAGAACATCTTGCGCACACGTTAAATCCTGTTCCGCTTTTCGTAAGAGTAGGCCATCGTGTGCCGGTGGGAACAGATGACAATATTCACAAAACTGCATACACACGGGGACCGGATGGAAAAAAGCACATGATTGCTTATTCTGTTATCCTCGATATAAAAGAATAAATAAAAGAATAAATAAATAAATAAATAAATAACAACAATTGATAAGTTTTAAAAAATTGGCTGTGTGTGTCCTGTTACCTGGCAAATCTTAAGGTAAGGCTGTAAACTGAGGTCCTGATCCTGACGTGTGTGTCCTGTTTCCTGGCAAGCCTTTTACTGTAAACTGAGGTCCTGATCCTGACGTGTGTGTCCTGTTTCCTGGCAAGCCTTTTACTGTAAACTGAGGTCCTGATCCTGACGTGTGTGTCCTGTTTCCTGGCAAGCCTTTTACTGTAAACTGAGGTCCTGATCCTGACACATGCATTACATCTTGCCCACATTTTGAAACCAGATCCATCTTTGGTTATTGGGGGATTTATTTATTTATCTATTTTATATATTCATTTATTTATTTATTTATTTGTTTATCATATATACTCATTTATTTATTGGATGGGGTAGCCTGGCTGCTAAGAGCTTTGCGCATTGCTCTAGTGATTTGCTGACCCAGGTTCTAATCCTGTCCAAGGGGATATTTTTCCTGGGGTTAAAATCATTACTGACTCCACTCCTCCTAAAAGCTCTTCAGATGAGACTATAAACCGAGGTCCCATGTACAAATGCATGCAGAGCATCTTATGCACACCTTAAAATCTGTTTCACGTTTTGAAAGAGTAGACCATTGTGTGCCAGTAGGAACAGATGACAAATTGACAAAACTGCATACGTACGGGGACTGGATGTGAAAAAGTGGAAGAGTGCAAGTTCCCAAATCCTTGAAGCCTGGTAATGTAATGTAATTTTAAAAATTTTATTTATATTTTTTATTTGTTTTATATCGAGGACAATGGAATAAGCACTCATGTGCTTTTTTACATCCAGTCCCCAAGTGTATGCAGTTTTGTCAATCTTGTCATCTGTTCCCACCTGCACACGATGGCCTACTCTTCCAAAAAGCAGAACAGGATTTAAGGTGTGAGCAAGATGTTCTGCGTGTGTTTGTACATGGGGCCTCGGTTTACAGTCTCATCTGAAGGACTTTGTATGTAATGACGTGTGACATGATTGACATGTGCGCGCATGCATGCAGGCCACCATCAGCTCGGAGGAGTGGGAGGATCGCATGCAGTCTGACGTCACCACCACCTCCTCCTACTCCACCATAACTCGGAGAGCGAGTTGTCGGAGAATGAGAGCAACGTCCATGAGGAGTTTGGAGAGGAGCTGGTCAGTGAGGGTCTGTCGCCCAGTGCTTTCCATGACATCAACTTGCTCCAGCCGGTAAGATTAAATTTTTTTTATTATTATCATTTTTTTGTTGTTGATAATTCATTTATTTTTGTATTTTGTGACCTTTTTTTTAAAAGTGTATTTCTCTTGCATGCTTGCTGCATGTAGCCAGAGCTTATTTCTGTTGATGTTGAATGTGTTATTGTCTTGTCGACTGCTTTGTTTTGCGTTCATTTTGGTGGTTTTGTCCTCAAACAGATATGATGTTTGGAAGGCACAGAATGTGTAGCCGTTTTAGAATAAAAGTTGTCCATGTATCGCGAATCTGTCGTAAATATGTTGTGACAGTTTAAATAATGGAAGTTACGGATTTGTTTGGAAGTTGTTGTTTTTTTAGGGTAGTTTCTGCAAGCATTAAGTTTTGCTAGTAAGTTTTTAGTGTTTGTTTTCATCTTAATGTTGTGAAGTTAAGTTTAAAATTCCAATTCATGTTCTCTTCTTACTATGGTTTTACAGTCAGATTTTTTCCTACTTTTTCTGGAAAAAAATTTGTGGCAACTGCACAGCACAGTTGGGGCACCCCCCCCCCCCCCCCTGAAAAAAAAAGTGTACAAAGAAATAGACAAGTAGATGAAGATTTTACAAGGTGACCATCTGTGGATATTGAAAACAGTTAGGAGAAAATCGTGTACAGTGACTATTTAACATAACTGCATGGGAAGAGGGCAAGCATGAACGATGCATGCTAAGTGTATTAACCCAGTTGCATTCACACATGTGACTAAAAGAAACCAACTCTTCCTAGCATTTTGATTAAAGTTTTTTATATATTTTTTATACATTTCTAAGAAAATCTTGTTGCTGTCTCTCTTCCTATTCTGTCTGTCTGTCTGTCTGTGTCTGTCTGTCTGTCTGTCTCTCGCTCTCTCTCCTCTCTCCTCTCTCTCTCTCTCTGACTGTCTCTCTCTCTCTCTCTCTCTCTCTCTCTCTCTCTCTCTCTCTCTCTCTCTCTCTCTCTCCTCTCTCTCTCTCTCCTCTCTCTCTCTCTCTCTCTCTGTAGTAAGACAGTGACATTTGTGGTCTAGAGGTTACCCACCTGTCTACAAAGCCAGAAGTCTGGGTTCAAAGTGTGGGGTGGTTTGATCCCTTTTTTTGTGCCTGAAATATTTCCCTCATCCAGTAACCGTGAGTTGTGGTCTGCGTGCTAGTCTTTTGGATGAGACAATAAACAGAGGTCCCATGTGCAGCACACATTGAGCGCATGTGAAAGAATGGAGATGGGAGTGGGGGTAGGGCTGGAGAGAGTGGGATAGAGACATTGATGGTGGGTGGGTGGGGTGGGGCTTGCATGGTATGATGAACTTTTGTTTGAAAAAGTTGTCAATGTCTATCCGTGAGTGCTATAACAGAGGTCGCTGTTTTTGTCTTACTTTATTGTTTTATTTGATTTCGCCTATCTATTTATTTATTTATCTTTTTTTTTTTTATCTAATGCTTTTGTGGTTGAATTATTGGAATATTTCTTAGATATATATGCATGCCTGGTTGGTTGCTGTTGACTAGGTTTTTTTGTTGTTGTTGTGTGTGTATGCTTCTTTGTTTTTTTTTTCTCACTCCAGTGATTTTTGTGTTGTATTGTGTTGGTGTATAGCAGGGGGCTAGGGGCGCCATCCCTCGCATTTTCCTCAATGGCAGTCTGCTGCAGGTATTGCAGAGTGCCGCCCCTACCTGTGTCTTTGATTTATTAACTAACGAACTAACCTGTGTGGCGCACCTGTGTGTGTGGGTGTGGTAGGTTGGGGGAAGGTGTGTGTGTGTTGTGTGTGTGTTGTGTAGTGTGTGTTGTGTGTTTGTATGTGTGTGTGTGTGTGTGTGTGTGTGTGTGTGTGTGTGTGTGTGTGTGTGTGTGTGTGTGTGTGTGTATTGTGTGTGTTGTGTAGTGTGTGTGTTGTGTGTGTGTGTGTGTTTTGTTTGTGTGTGTGTGTGTGTAGTGTGTGTGTTGTGTGTGTGTGTGTATTGTGTGTGTTGTGTGTGTGTATGTGCGTGCGTGCGTGCATGCATGCATGCATGCATGCTTGCGCGCGTGCATGTGTGTGTGTTTTCCTCTGCCTTTGCTGTGTACGGTGTGTGGGCCTCACCTCTGCTGTTGTGGGTCATGCTGGGTCAATGTACAAACTGGTATCCTCCAGTGTGGAGTCGTTTGCCTGCCTCCCTTTTCCTGTCTCCTCCTCTTCCTCTCTGCCCCTGTGTCTTGTGTGCTGGATTGGATTGGTGAGGGGTAAAAAAATAATTAAAAAAAAGGATTGGTGAGGGGTAATGAGGAGAATACTAACAATACCGGTGAAGAAAATGTATTTAAAAAATTAGTTGTGTCGGAGATGTAGATTGTTAATTTTTTTTAATAAAAATGAAAAACGAGAGACTCAAGTGTACTACACAGAGTGTGTGTGAGTAAACAGCATTTTTGTGGCATGAATAGTATGGAAACAAACAACATAGCACAGATGCACATGCATGTATGCACACATGCATACAGCGTTAAGCATGTGTATGTGCACATGCAGAGGCACGCAGTCATGCAGGCACACCACACACACACACACACACACACACACACACACACACACACACACACACACACACACACACACACACACACACACCACACAAGGATGAGATAGCCTGGTGGTTAGAGTGTTGCAATTTGTAAACTTTGATGGCAGAATTAAAAAAAAAAAAAATCAGTAAAATGGGAAGATATGGTTTTGATCTGAAAAGGCATGAGTGAAGCAGAATTGTCTTGTTTTCATACATCATATTTGCTTTTAAATCTCTCTTGGCGTTAATCAAGTTTTCTCATCTGAAACTGAGATTTCAACTTTCCTGTATGTATCTTCTCCTGTATTTTGGTACATATACACATAATGTATATAATAAAGAAGGGCTTGGTTTTATTACCATTTTAACATTTTTTTGCTTTGAGAGTAACCAGGTGGGTCTGGTTTTTCTTGTGGTCATCAAGGGTTTCAGGGTTTTTTTTGTTTTAATGCATTAGTGGTGTTGGACTCTGGTTATGTGATTTGTGTGTGTGTGTGTGTGTGTGTGTGTGTGTGTGTGTGTGTGTGTGTGTGTGTGTGTGTGTGTGTGTTTGAACAGTTCTATGAAATTGCTTAGAAGATTGGCTGCAATATTTCTGACACAGGCAGCGTTAAACTGTGTATGTTGTCACATATCATATAACCATGTTACTTTTTGTATAATTTCATGTCATTCTCAAAGTCCTAGTAGGGGCTACAGGCTAATCATAATCAAATCATGAAATCTTACAAATCTTGAAATGTGTCACTGTGTGTCGTCAAACACTCAACACCACCTCAACCCAAACAAGGAGTCAATAGGCAGACAATGTGCTGAATGATTAATTAATTGATTGATTGATTAATTAATTAATTAATTAATCAATCAATTAATTAATTTATTTATGTATTTGCTGATCAGGAATCAACCGCTGATTTTCTGCAGAGGTTGTCTGAGGAGAGGGTAAGGACACCCAGTATCAGCATTTCTCCTCCATCATAGCCAATGTCACTGTATATAATATATATCTATTTATTTATTTATTCATTTATACTGAAACTGCTCTCTCCTTGGTTGGTTGCTCTCTATGAAGAGAGAGAGAGAGAGGCAGCAGGTTATGACACTGCTTCCCATGTAAACTTCAGTTACAAGTGTAATCTGAAAAGTGTACCTTGCAGTATGAGTATCTTGGGATCATTCTCTCTTTCTCTGTGCTTGAGTGTCAGGTTGTTGAGTTGGGTCCCCCCCCCCCCCCCCCCCCCCCCCCCCCAGTTATTTTGAACAGATCGATGGTTTAGTGGTCATGCACTTGATTAAAAAAAGACAGGTTGCTGGTTTAGTTCCTAGTCTCAACCTGAACTTTTCCCCCCGATCCACTAGACCTGGAGTGGTGGTCTGGGTGCAAGTGTTTCAGATGAACATCAAATCTATGTATGCTTTTAGCATA
>CM060344.1:5696957-5714457 GCA_030674155.1 Stramonita haemastoma
TCTTTTTTTTTCTTTTTTTTTCAGTACTATGTTCACACTGAGAATAGATGGTTGTCAGCTCCTCCTCTCTTCTCTTCAGACGGAAACAAATCTCACACAGGGATAAGAATTTATAAACTCAGGCAGCTGTCCTGTTCTGTTCCTTCTCTGATGCCTCTCTCTCCTCAGCAGATGGGGCCCAAGACAAGGGTGCAGAGAGATAAGGTGTTGGAGTCTGGATCAGTGATGTTGCTGAAGCAGATATTATATACACACACACACACACACACACACACACACACACACACACACACACACACACACACACACATATATATATATATATATATATATATATATATATATATATATATATATATATATATATATATATATATATACAGTAAATTCATCCACAACACTGGAATCCACATCTAGCCTGACCAGGAAAGCAGAGGAAGAAAATCTTGAATGTCGTGCACACTCCTAAACGTAGAGTGTTGGTTAACCCTCTTAGTTCCAATCCAGGATTTGTCGGGATCTAAGGATTTGCCGGATTTACACACACTAGATATCCATCACACTGTGACCATCACTAATTGCTACCATATGTCAAAACTCTATCAGGCCAGAAGGAGAAACCCTGTAGAGTGTCTGGAAGTAATTATAGCTGCTGGTATGTACTTAGAAGGAGGAAAAGGCTGGTGTGTGTGGGTAATGTGTTGATGTGTGGATGGCTTGTTTCAGCGCCGTGTGTTGTTGCTGTGTTGATGTGTGGATGGCTGTTGTGTTGTTTCAGCGGCGTGGTCCTCAGCGCTCTGTGGATGTGATCGTGTCTGCTGCCTTCTACCTGACCATCTCCCTCGTCTGTCTCATGTGCATCCAGGTCAGAACTCTGTGTGTGTGTGTGTGTGTGTGTGTGTGTGTGTGTGTGTGTGTGTGTGTGTGTGTGTGAGGGATTTTATACTTTATTTTTTAGTGTGTGTGTGTGTGTGTGTGTGTGTGTGTGTGTGTGTGTGTGTGTGTGTGTGTGTGTGTTTTGCAATGTGTTGGTGTGTGTGTGAGTTGAGAGTGATTTTATACTTTATAATTTTTAGTGTGTATGTGTGTGTGTGTGTGTGTGTGTGTGTGTGTGTGTGTGTGTGTGTGTGTGTTTCTCAATGTGTATGTGTGCGTGTGAGTTGAGAGTGATTTCCATACTTTATTATTTTCAATGTGTGTGTGTGTGTGTGTGTGTTGAGTACAGATGTTGAAGGATTCGGAGACGTACTTTGATTTCCTGTGCAACTGGGAGCTGGTGGTGTGGTGCCTTGCCCTGGGCATCTACATCATGCGCTTCATGACGCTGGGACTGAAGATCAACAAGAAATACCGCAACATCTCCGTCCTCATCACTGAACAGGTGAGCTTGCTTGCAAGGGGCCTAGGTGGTTTTTTATTTATTTTATTTTATATTTTATTTTATTTTGTACCACTTTATGTCACAGCAGGTTTCTCTGCGTGAAATTTGGGCTGCTCTCACCGGGGAGAGCGCCTCGCCACAAGTGCAGCGCCTACCCATTATTTTTTTTCCCCTCAGGGATGGTGTCTAAACACGACACCTGTGTGCATGCTGGTTTATTATAATTTTGTCATCCGCTCCTACCGGCACATGATGGCCTGCTCTTCCGAAAGGTGGAAAGGGATTTTAACGCGTGTGCAAGATGTTCTGCGTGTGTTCGCACACTGGACCTCGGTTTATAGTCTCATCTGAATGACTTTGACATTCAGTTGATTTTTTCGTCAAACTGGGAAGAAAGGGCGAGCTGGGTATGAACCCAGAAACTCGCGGTTTACATATTGGCAGGCGAACGTCTTAACCATCCTGCCACCATGTCTGTTCTGTTTGTTCCAGCCATTTGTTTCCAGGATAATGTCCTTATCACTGAGCAGGTCTGTTTCCAAGGGGCCTAGGTGGTGTGTGTTCTGTTTGCTGCAGTCTTTTATTTCCAGGATAATGGAATAAACACTCGTGTGCTTTTTCACATTTCCCTGTGTGTATCTGCAGTTTGGTTAATTTTGTTATCCGTGTGTGTGTGTGTGTGTGTGTGTGTGTGTGTGTGTGTGTGTGTGTGTGTGTGTGTGTGTGTGTATTTGAATAATTGAGACTCTTCATTTGCTAATGATTTTATGTTGATTCTTAATATGAATGTCATAAATTAGATGACGCTCTCTCTTATTAAAGCAGTACTGGTATAAAATTAATTACAGAGAAAGGTTCTGATGAGGAAAAGTCTCTGCTGGATATTATACTTTTCTCATCATTTTTACTAAACAACGAAAAAAGACTATTATACTCAATATTGTCATTATTATCCTTCATGTAGGATTGGGAAACAGAAACTGAAAGACATAATTATAGTGATTGTATCATGCATCATTTTGATAGTTTGGAAGAGTTGATGGGACAAGCAGCTGACAGTACTGTATATATACATGTATTTATTTATTTATTCTTTTATATCAAGGATAAGCATTCATATGCTTTTTACATCCAGTCCCTGTTTGTATGCAGTTTTGTAAGTGTCATCTGTTCCCACCGGCACATGATGGCCTACTCTTACGAAAAGCGGAACAGGATTTAACGTGTGCGCAAGATGTTCTGCGTGCGTTTGCACTCGGGGCCACGGTTTATAGTCTCATCCGAAAGACTTTGTGGGAGAGTGGAATCAGCACTGATGTTAACAACAGAGGATAAAATCCCCTAGACCAAGAATCGAACCCGGGTCGTCAAATTGCAAGCGCAATGTTGTGACCACTAGGCTATATCCCCTCGACCGGGAATCAAACCTGAGTTGTCAATTTGCGACTCTCAATGTTCTGACCACTAGGCTATATCCCCTCGACCGGGAATCGAACCTGGGTCGTCAAATTGCAGGAGCGCAATGTTGTGAGCACCAGGCTATATCCATCCCCCTGTATGCGTGTGTGTGTGTGTGTGTGTGCAGATCAACCTGTACCTACAGATGGAGCAGAAGCCCCACAAGAAAGAGGAGCTGACCCTGGCCAACAATGTGCTGCGAAGGGCAGAGGATCTCCTCAAGGTATGTTGGTTATATGTGACGCTCCACCACATAAGGAGTCACATTGCGTCAGAGGTCAATTTTTAGTTATCAAAATGTTGTTTATCTGCAATAAAATGGCTATACAATACGAAAAACAGATTGAAAATTGGACAATTCTATCAAAACTTATCACAAGTGGATCGGTGGTCTAGGTGGTCACGCGCCTTGCCTAGAAAGCAAAAAGTCCGGGTCGGAGTGTGCGGGGTTCGTACCCCGTTTGGACCCAAAACATTTTTCCCATCCATTAGACCATGAGTGGTGGTCTGGGCGCTAGTCTTTCGGATGAGACGATAAACCGAGGTCCCGTGTGTTACACATCACTATTTAGCGCACATAAAAGAACCCACGGCAACAAGGAGGTTGTCCCTGGCAAAATTCTGTAGAAAAAATCCACTCTGATAGGGAAACAAATACACTTGCATGCAGGAAAAAGAAAAAAAAAAGGGTAGGTGCTGCACATGTGGCGACGCGCTCTCCCTGGGGAGAGCAGCCCGAATTTCACGCAGAGAAAATCTGCCGTGACATAAAGTGGTACAAAATACAAAATACAAAAAAATACAAAATACAAATTGAAATGATAGACTGCAGTAAATGACAAAATAAGAAATTGACAAGTTAAGCATCCTAATAGGTGGTCAGAATGAGGGCTTTGCTAATTTCAAAGCACCTATAAAGACAAAAAGAAACAAAATTATGCCTTAATATTTTACTACAAGGTGGAATAAGTGTTATAGTTTTATAATCCATCAAAATCTCAAAATCGAGAACCTCACCCCCACCTGCCTTCAATGGCTTCAAGCGGAAAAGTGGAATATGTGCTAAGCGACTCATTTCGTGGTGGAGCGTCACATATATGTTTTTTTCTTCCTGTCTCTTGAAGTTGTGGTGCCATCAGCCTGTCCATTCTGAGCCAGTGACTGACTGACTTTGGCCACACCTTGTACATTCAGCCTAAAAGTAAACAAGATAAAGGTGTCCCTTAACCTGTAGGGGAGCTAGGCATCAGCTTCCCAGCCTTGCCCTTTCTTCCCAGTTTGATGGGAGAATCAAACTTAATGTCAAGTCTTTCGGAGAAGACTCTAAACCAGTCAGACCCGTGTGCTTACTGACTTGTACTTATCAAAAGAACCCACGACAGCTGAAAATCAGAAAGAGCAGGGAGGTACCTCCCCACTGTCCTGCCTAAAGTGGTAGGTTCAGTTTACACCTAGAATTATTTTCAAAGTCAGAATGCAGCTACTTAAATGTTTGGGGGAAAAAAACGGTCCCATACACAAAAATTCTCACCATTAGTGAACCCCAGAACACTGGCGAGGAACAAAGTAAAATAACCCCACCTCCCCCCACCCCCAAAGAAAATCCCAAACCGAAAAAAAAACCCCACTTAGGCAGTTTCCCTTGAATTGAGTCGCTGGTGGTTCCTTGGTTTTCCTCATCAAATTTACTTTGTCATGGGAAAGTTTTCTTTGTCAGGTTTATTGTGTCATGGAAAAATGTTCTTCATCAGCCTGGTGATGTGTGGGTCTTCATCTTGACTCCCTGGGTTGTTGGTGTTGTGTGTGTGCAGGAGCTGGAGAGCCCGTTCAAGATCTCAGGTTTCTCTGCCAACCCGCTGATCTACAACATCACCAAGGTGGTGGTGCTGTCTGCCTTCTCTGCCGTCATGACCGAGATGCTGGGCTTCAAGCTCAAGCTCTACAAGATCAAGCTCAAGTGAGCCAGCCAGCCCTCCCTCTCCCTCCCTCTCCTGCTCCTCCTCCTCCTGCTGCTGGTGTAGCAGACGGCACATGGAGGCAAAGCCAAGCCAAGCCATAACCTTCTGAGACCTTGCACGAGATGAGGCTGAAGCCATAACTAACCCTGTGTGCGTGCCAAGCAGAAGCTTAGCCAAAAAGAGACGAGGGCCTTGTTCTAAAAGGCCGTGTAAGGATTTTCATTCTACGCTGTGTGTGTGTGGCGGTCAAACTGACGCAAAACTTTTCTTCTTCATGCAAGCTGTGCTTGATTAATTCATAAGATTGTGGAGGTGATTGGTGTATCATCAGCAAGATAAACACAAGCAAGTGGGGCTGTGCTCTGCCTACGTCTCTCCCAGTTTGGGGTTCAGTTTGGAGGGTGGAGAGGAGTGTGTGATAATAACATCTTCAGTGAAAGTGAGGGGTAGGAAGGATTTTCATCCCTTTTGTGTGTGTGTGTGCGTGTGTGTGTGTGTGCGTGCGTGTGTGTGTGCGTGCATGTGTGTGTATGCATTATCTGACAAGACTGGTGGCTGGCACAGCAATGAATTTCCTGGATGCTGGTCACAGGTTTGCTGTGTGAAGACCAGGTCAGAGCCTGTGAGGTGTGGGGAACAGGAGGGTGTTTACTCTTTGTTGAAGTTAGTTGGGGCGTTGAGACCATCTCAAGCTATGCTATGATGTTAGATGTGGTTTTTCCAAATCATTAAGAAAAAAATGTAAAAAAAAATTTTTTGGGGAGGTGCTCAGGGTCTTGGGAGTAGAGTGTTAAAAAAATAGCACATGTTGGAAAATCACATCACTGAGTGGTTTTTTTTTTTTGTGTGTGTGTGTGATGTGGTTGGGATAGACAGAGAGAGAGAGAGAGAAAGAGAGCGAGCGAGAGAGAAGTGTGGGTTGTGTTCTCTTCGGAGAAAGCGCTGAGGTATTCGGCTTTGGTTTTTGATTGAGCTGAAGGACACAGAATTATGTGTGTGTGTGTGTGTGTGTGTGTGTGTGTGTGTGTGTGTGTGTGTGTGTGTGTGTGTGTTATTAACTGACAAAATGGTCACCAAAGAAGTTTTCAGAATCCTCAGGTCCAAGTTTAGGAATTGGGGATGTTATAGGTGTGTGTATGTGTGTACTTGCCTGTGTACATGCATACATGTGTGTGTGTGTAGGTGTGCATGTGTGTGCAAACATGCATGCATGTGTGTGTGAGAGAGTGCACGCATACATAAATACATGCGTGCCTGTGGGTAAGAGATACTCATTTTTTATTAAATTGTGTCTATGGCAGAAAATACACAAAAATTTCTGCGGAACATAGATACATGATATACAAAACAACTGTGAAGGGTTGTGACAGACTGAAGGAGAAAGCAGAACGCTGTCAGACATTGGTATGGTACAGGCAGCCAGCAGGGCTGTCAGTTAAATCGCCACTTTTCCACACATGGATTGATTATCAGTCATGAACGAAAACTGACTGCAGTACTTACTAAAAAACCCCCCCCAACTTTTGGATAATGTATCATTGAAGCATGATTTGGAAGCGGAATAGCAGAATGTTGGGAAAAAAAAACCCAACCCAACCCAGAACCCTTGACGCAGGTTTTTTTGTTTTGTTTTTTTGGTTTTTTTGTTTTACTGAAAAAGGGGAGAGGTGATCTCACATTTGTGGGGGTGGTGCATCTTTCGTGTCTGCTGGCATGTACAGAGGAGGGGTTGCGCTGTGTGGACTATCGTTACAGACGCTGCAGGTTATTGCATCATGTGGGCTTTTTTTTTTTTTTTTTCCTTTCTCTGCTAGCAGAATGACGACGACGATGTCTTACCTGTCTCCCTGTGATTATCAGCAACTGATCCAAGTGTTTGTTCAGAGATCTTATTGTTTCATGTGTATATGTTAACATATATTAATAAATATTAATATATGTATATATATATCTGAAACTGGTGTGGACAGATACCAACCAGTCAGTGTGACAACATCTCTAGTCACTGTGTTCATCATCCTTTGACTGACAAAATGTCTGCATAGAACTAATATTTTTTACTCCCCAAAAATATCTTGTGTGTTGAAACTTGGGTGTCGGTGTGTTCCTCAAGTCGTGCTGAATCAAGGCACGATGTGTGTTGAGTCTATAATGTGTTTTTTTTGCTACTAACCCGCAAAGTCACATACTTTGAAAAAAAATGTGTGAAGTGATAAAACCCGACTATCAGTGTGTGTATAGTTCAGGTGTTTTGAAGGTTTTTGACTCAATATTTCAGTCAGCGATGTAGCTTTCAGCATGCAGTGTCATGTCATTTCACTGAAATCATAACACATCAAAGTTGTGGAAATAAACATCAGAAAGAAGCATAACCTGCTTGTTTAGGAGTTTTCTTTCTGCATTTTTTTTTAATCTGTGAATTTATAAAAAAAATCTTCAATCCTGGCTCTAGGATTAAAAAAAGAAAGTAGTAGAGAGCTGAAAAGATGCTCTCTGTAGGTACAGCACATTTTTCTGATTGTTACGCCAGTATCTGAAAAAGGTTCTCTTTTTTTATTTTTGGGTTTGTTTGTTATTGGTCATTTTAAAAGTTTTTAATTAAGCATGATGATGATGAACAGCAAAGTATGTCGGGTCACACAGTGGCTGCAGAAGATATTTTTTTTTTGGGGGGGGTTCAGAAGATACTGTACCAGTATAATCATTGCAGCGCATGCATTCTTTTGTGTGTGTGCAAACATGCCTCATAGCCCCCGGTGCTAAGTTTGAGAAGAATGGGAACGTTAAAGTGTCGCATCCACGTGTGAATGTTTGTTAGTGATGGCTTTAATGATGGACGATTAACCTCATAGATGTATACGCTCTTAATATTTCCAAGACACAGACTCACTGCGTATTTTTGTGTGTATGTGCCAGTGATATCACAGCTTCTGGAGAGACTCTCATCAGTTTGCATGCAAAATCACATGCATGCAAACATACAATACATGTGTGTCACACACATGCACGCACGCATGCATGCACGCACGCACGCACACATGCACACACGCACGGAACGCACACATACACACAACACACACACATGCACACACATGCACACACATCACACACATCACTCACACACACACACACACCACACACACACACACACACACACACACACACACACACACACACAACCCCACACACGCACACACACACACTGCAGTAGTTTCTCTCTCTCAGTCTCTGACTTTGTCTGATAGCACAGATGTGAAAGGATGTGAAATGAAACTACTACTAAATACTTGAAGAGCAAAAAAAGAGAAAAACTATTGATGATAGCAGATAGTAAATTGATAATGCCATTTTCCTTTCATAAAAAAAAAGTCAAGGAATAAAATGACAGTTGTGACGTGTTGTGATTTTAAGACACATTTTATATTGATTCAAATATTTATATTGTATGCGTCTTTTTTTCAAGGCAGATTTTTCTGCATGAAGTTCAGGCTGCTCTCTCCTTGGGGAGAGCATGTCGCCATAAGAGCAGCGCCACCCTTTTTTTCTTTTTCTTTTACCTGTCTGCAGCTGTATTTGTTTCCCTATCAGAGTGGCTTTTTTTCCTACAGAAATTTGCAGGGGACAACTCTTTTGTTGCTGTGGGTTCTTTTTTTTAGTGTGCTAAATAATTATATGTAGCACACAGTACCTCGGTTTATCATCTCATCTGAAAGACTAGCACCCAGACAACCACTCATGGTCTATTGGATGGAGGAAAAGTTGTGGGGCCCAAATGGGGATTGAACCAGCACCCACTTGGAACTCTTGACTTTTCGCTTTCTAGGCAGGCGCGTTACCTCTAGACCACTGACCCACTGATTTCTAAAAACAACAGAACAGCTAAGAATAGCCAGTTATCCTTGCATACTTTGTGCTGAAGTTTATCCTTGTGTGTATTCACATTACAAGTTGCTTCAAGGAGAAAATTGTTTGAGTGCTCAGTTTTGTGTGAATGAGATGAGGTCAAAGATTGGTTTTGTGATTTAAAATACAATGCAAAAACCTAAAGCTGTAAACAGATGAAAACAAAACAAAACAGGACTGATTATACCCGGTGGTAATGAAAGTGTATTATGCAAGATTGGTGATATTGGAAAACTCAAGGAATACACCTCATACACATCAGGCCAGGATAGGAATTGGTTCAATGCTGTGGACATGTATATGTATCGTGTATGTATATGCATATATATACATATTTCAACTCACAGAAAGAAGAATTGTTCTTGTGTTCCTTATTTGAACAATAAGATGTTGGGAAATGCAGATGGTAGACTGTTCTCTTTTTCTTTACCAAAGTAAACTATTAAAATTCTTTTAAAAAAAAAAAGATTGTTTGATAAATTGTATTCTCTTCACTTTCTTTCAATTTTGCGTGCTCATATTTATAAATTTATATATATAAACCTATCCTTGTCTTTATCTATCTACACTCTTTCTATATAAAGGTATTTATTTTTCTTTGGTTTTGGGGTTGTTTCTTTTTGTCTTTTCTTCTCCGTTTTTTTTCCCTATTTCTTACCCTTAGTTTTATTCTTATTTTTCAATTTTCATGTGCTCTGTTTTGGTGTGCTGTTTAGATTTTATAACATTACTTTTTAGGCGGAATGGTGTCAGTTTTAAAAACTCCTGTGAAATGTGCCTGAAGTTGAGTAGTGCATAGTCTGTCGACTGTTGAGTGTGATGTGTTCAGCAATATACATTTATCTTTTCTCCAACGTCTCAGTTTTTGTTGTTGTTGTTCTTGTTGTAGAGATGGTTTCTCTAACCTAGTGTGGTTGAGTTTTGTGTGCGTTTGGTTTATATATAAATCCGCTAGACTAACCACTCCTAGAGAGGCTTTCTCATGTGGCCTTTCCAAAAGTTCCAAAGGAAAACTTGTGTTCACATTGATTGTTTCTGTGTGTGTTTGTTTGCATTTAAATCTGACCTGACTGACAAGAACTTTTCTGCATCTTGTCGCATCGAGAGATCTGATACTTAGTGTTGGTGATGTTGATTGTAGTTTGACTTTCATATTTTGGATTCTTCTTTTTTGAGAATTTTGTTTGGCTGTTTTTTTTGTTGGTTTTTTTTTTGTGTGTTGTGTTCAGCACATGGTGTTGTCTGGAATGTTTTGTGTAGGATTTTAAAAAAACGTTATGTTGTAGACTGTTCATTCCATTCTTGGAATGCGTACTGACATTTGGGTATGTAGTTGAAATAGTCTAGGATGTGAATTTTTAACAGAATAGTGTTTTTTTTGTGGTTAGTTTGTTTGGTGTTTTTTTGTGTTTTTTTAACATGGTGGTCACAGCATCTGGACCCCCCCCCCTCTTCACAGCCCCCTCTCCATGAGGATCCCCCCCCCCCCCCCCTCTTCCCCACCATCCTCTCCCCCATCTGCCCTTGAATCTGAATGAGGAAGTCACGTGGAGACGGCTCATACGGTGATTATTCTGGGTGTCTTCCATGAGGGGAGCCGCCGCTGTAGTCTAGTGGTTAGGGCATTGGACTCGTAATCTAAAGGTTGCGGGTTCGATACCCAGCTTTCGGCTATGGCGTTGTGCCCTTGGAAAAGACACTTTACGGCTATTTTCTCACCCTACCCAGGTGTAAAAGGGGTACCAACCTTGTGTTGGGGGAGTTAACCCTGCGATAGACTGGCGTCCTATCCAGGGGGGAGTCTATGACTCTCAGTCGCTTAACGCCACAGAAACGGGGATAAGCACCAGCCTGATGAGCCTTAGGCTCGAGACAGACTTTAACTTAACTTTTTTAACTCCTCCCCACCACCTTCTCCCCCATCTGCCCTTTGAATCTTAGTGAGGAAGTTACGTGGAGACTTATATACGGTGATTATTGTGGGTGTCTTCCATGAGGGGGGCGTCATTCCTCGTGATGTGATCACCATCATCATCATCATCATCATCAGCAGCAACTTCAGACATGGGGTGTTTTCTCACACGAGGAGGAATTGGGCAATGAATCCATGATGGCCTGTCTCGGTGGATGAGGGGAAACGGTTTTATGTCACAGGTTGTTTGGTTTGTGTGTTGTGTTGTGTGGTGTGTATGTTGTGTTGTGGTGTGGTGTGTTGTGGTGTTGTGTGTGTGTGTGTAGTGTGTGTGTGTGTGTGTGTGTGTGTGTGTGTGTGTGTGTGTGTGTGTGTGTTCTTCAACAATCTAACGTCTGTTCACACTCAGTGATATTAGATTGTGTGTGTGTGTGTGTGTGTCGCGCGCATGCGCACACTCATGTTTGTGCTCAAATGCCTTGCAAAAGAACAAGTGATACAGGCATGTGAAGTCATTGTGAAAACAGATGTGATAATTCGTTCTTCTGTCAGTTTTGTTCATGAATGTATGTGTCAGATTGAAGCAGATCAGAAAGGGGAAAGGAATCAATCCAATCCAGTCTTTAATTTCAGCCCTGTTCAGAAGCAAAGTGTTGTGGTATAAAGAAGTGTGAAGTGGAAATACCACACATAGCTGAGTGGATAAAATATTGGACTTCCATTCTGTGGGTTTATGAAGTCGTGGGTTCGGATCTCAGCAGCTCTGTCTGATGAATTACAAGGATAGGGGTTATTTTTTATGATCTCGTGGGTCAACTTAAAGTGCAGACTGTGTATCTGTACGTAGTACGCAGAAAATCAAGTATGTGTGTTAACGTTTCTGTCGTTCATGTCAACGTTTTGTGGGTTACGGGAACACAAATATGCCCAGCATGCACTCTGTAATGGTGAGTTATTGGCTCCACCAGGGTCAACTTGTCCAGGACTTAGAGACTCAGCCTGAAGTGTTTACTGCAGTGCCCCAATACTCCTGAAGGAGTGTAGGCAGAGAAAGAGAAGAAGAAGATGTGTTTATTAAATAACGCTGAAAGGAGCAGGGGGGGGGGGGGGGGGAAGCAAGGGAAGGCAGGGAATGTAAAGATGGCCTTGAAAAGTTCAGATGCATCCTTAACTCACAGAAAATTAATAAATGAACAAATGGAAAGGTCAATATCAAGCCTTAGTATTGTCTGACTAGTTGAAAGCTTTTTCTGACATTTGAAAGGGAAGAAATTTTATGCTGAAAGGAAAATCAAGAAATCCATATTTTTGTAGTCAAGTGTTAAACAGTGCAAATTTTGTATATGTATGCAACTGTGTATATGCCATATTTTTTTGGTGTGTGAAAATGTCTCATAGTTATACCACCCTAAGAAATTGAAGTATCGGTTTTTGGTTTTGCACAAACACTCACAACTCAGTCAGAAGAATTCCAGTTTTCCATAATCATAATGATGTCTTTGACTAATCACGACGGAACATGGACGTCCAGTGTCGTGGCATTTGTGCCGTTAATTCTGTAGCAAAAGCCTGATGAAGAAGATCATCAACTTGTAATTGCAGTTTTTATTGCACCGTTAAATGACACAGTTCAGGTGCTGGTTACTGTCATGGCATCCCTATGACTGATCTTCGCTGAAGTTGGATGTGCTGGGCCTGACTTGTCAGGCGCTTGATGGCAGCGCACACATATGGCAGACAACAGTCAACACATATGCAGACAACAGTCAACACATATGGCAGACAACAGTCAACACATATGGCAGACAACATCAACCATATGCAGACACATCAAACATATGGCAGACAACAGTCGTTGCAGTCTGAGCTGTCACTGAAGAAGGAGAATATCAGTGATTGGAACTGGCCCAGCTTAACACCCTGAGGGTCACCCAGAGTATGCGCTCGCTCTCACTCATCCCACCTGGGAATCATTGTGAGATTGAAAGTGCATTCTGGATGAGAAGTTTGGTGTTCGTACAACGCTTTTCAAGTACCTTGCCACATAGGCAGCCATGCTTGAACTTCAGAGGATTTTTACTCCCTCTCTAAAGGAGAGTGCAGGTTGGTATGTGGCAACTAGAGGACTGTATCAGTAAGTGTGAAAATCTGCAAATGTGCAAAACATTGTTACTTACAGCATCACAGCATTGTGTTGTAGGCTCCAGCATTTAGCTTACACCCACATTAAGTGGCAAAGCTTTTGTTTGTGCCTGGGGTGGAGTTGTTGATGTGTGTGCATTAAATTAAGATGTTATTCATGTGTTTGTCTTCACGTTGTTATTGGCTTACAGTCTCGTTAGGACTAACAGGGGAATACTTGTTAAAAAAAAAAAAAAGGTTCTTTGAATGGTTAAAAAAAATATGTGAAAACGTCCTATACAAGTGTTTTTTGTATCGGGAGAAGGAAATGAAAGTTGGAATTCCTCAGCCTGTGTGGCATTTTTGTTCACGGTATGTATTTGATTGTACCCATGTTTGAAGAGAGTGGAGGGAGGGGTGGGGACGGGTGCAGAGGAGAGAGAGAGAAGAGAGAGAGAGAGAGAGAGAAGAGAGAGAGAGAAGAGAGAGAGAGTACCAATATCATTACAGATTAATCTACTCATGTTTTTAAATCAAAGAAAGAATGTTTGTTCAGTAGCTTGTGCTGATGAAGAGAGAGAGAGAGAGAGAGAGAGAGAGAGAGAGAGAGAGAGAGAGAGAGAGAGAGAGAGAGAGAGAGAGTGTGTGTGTGTGTGTGATTGGTTGTGAAGGATTCGATACAAAGTAATTTGTATGTTGTGAAGCTGTGGAATCTTTATGTTTAGGTTGTGATGCTTAATAAGAAACGATGATTATGTATGCATGTTTTGTGTATTGTCCACATAATAGATGATGATTTTGGATATGTGGATGTGTCTGTGTTGTCCACATAATAATGATGATTAGGATGTGGTGTGTCTGTATTGTCCACATAATAGATGATGACTATGATGTGTGGGTTCTTGTATTGCCCACATGATAGTGATGACTTTGGAAACATGGGTATGTGTGTTGTCCACATTCCTCCTCAGTGAGAGAAATAAAAAATTAAAAATAATTGTGTGTGTTCTGTTTTCAATTCTTTCTTTCTTCTTCTTTTTTTTTTGCTCTGTCTCTCCCTCTTTTTACCCCCCCCCCCCCCCTCCACTCTCTTTTTCCAACTTTGTCTCTGTCTCTCACTTCCTCTCTTATCTGTTTCTTTTCATCTTTGTTTTCTTTTTTGTTTGTCTCAGGAAGCAGGTGTTTGACTTTGTTTAATGGTGTGAATGTTTTAGTTCAGTCTCATGCTTATTTGATTATTTTAATCTCGTGCTTATTGAATTCATTATTTTAGTCGCGTGCTTATTCAAATTCATTATTTTAATCTCATGCTTATTTCAATTCATTATTTTACTCTCATGCTTATTCCATTCATTATTTTACTCTCGTGCTTATTCCATTCATTATTTTACTCTCATGCTTATTCCATTCATTATTTTAATCTCGTGCTTAGTCAGGTAATTATTTTAATCATCATACTTATCATCTGCTTCTGCATTTTTCACAGCCTTGACTTTGGAGCAGCTCATTTCATTGTACAGGGATGCATGCTGGGTATGTTTCCATAACCCACCAAACGTTGACATGAATGACAGGATCTTTAATGTGTGTTTTTGATCTTCTGCATGTGTATAGACACAAAGGGATAGCCTAGTGGTCAGAGCATTGCGCTTGCAAGTTGATTGCAATTTGACGACTCAGTTCAATTCCCGTTCAAGGGGATTTTTCCTCTGGAGTTAACATCAGTGCTGACTCCATTCCCCCCAAAAGTCTTTTGGATGAGACTATAAACCGAGGCCCTCTGTGCAAACACACGCAGCAGAATATCTTGCACACACGACAAATCCTGTTCCGCTTTTCGTAAGAGTAGGCCATCGTGTGCCGGTGGGAACAGATGACAATGTAGTCCACAAGGATCCATTACACAACAAAGAAACTGGTTTATTCCTTTATATGCATCAGTCTCTGAGATTCAAAAAAGTAGATAACTCAGAGCAACATAACATAGAAGCACCCTGGGTCGAAATTCCAATAAATTCACCAAGCCATTTCTAATCTGTTTACTATACAGAAATCCATCGGAAAGAATTGATTGGAACGATCCTTTTATTTCAATGGTGGACCACGCGCACATTCAGTGTAAAGACATCATGGTTACATTGGTATTAGGAAGATATATATAGATTTACTAAAAGACACTAGGCAGGGGAATCTAACGTATAAAATCCTATCGACTAACACAGTTAATACAATCACCAACGCGAGTAACTAGTGTCTCTAAAACTCTTATTGATTATTTATATGTAACTGATCCTAAGTCTATCATTGAAACATCTGTCCCTGAGTGTGGTTGCAGTAATCATCCGATTTGTTTCACAAAGTAAAAAAATAAAAAAGGCACAAAAAATGTGACCAAAGGCCGAGTTCAGTCCCGTCCTACCCCGACTTTGGCGCAATAACAGAGCTCATGGCACCACGAGAGTGCTCTACTGTATGCATACACAAGTTACTAGCATTTTAAATATGGATGGTGCTATTCTTGTACTGACACCACAGACCTGAAGAGAGCAGCCAGGCTTGAATATGGCAAGTCTGTGGGAAGGAAAGCTAGTACAGTGTACGCAACAATGCATAGTATTACAAATAATATCAATAATAATATACAATATGATGCACCACAGCACAGTGCAGCCACACGCACACATAAAAAAAAAAACGTACACCCAAACACCAGTGGGGGGCACATAAGCCCGGGCATATGCCCCCCCCCCCCCCCCTCTGGAATACGGTATAAAACGAGAAGTTGTGACAAAAGGCTGATTTGACTCCTGTACTACCACGACTTATACACAGTAAAAGAGCCCACGGCACCATGAGAGTGCTCTACTGATTGCACACATACTTAACTAGCATCTTTGAAATTCTGGTTGTTCTAGTGCAGATACCACAATCCCAAAGAGGGCAGCCTGGCTTAAAATAGCAAGTCTGTCAGAACGAACTCTGATACAGTGTACGCAATAATACATAGTGTGATACATAATGATAAAGATAGTAATATGCAATATAAAGCACAACAGCACAGTGCAGGTCCACTGCTGCACACTACACACACACACACACACACAACACACACACACACACACCGCACACACAAGCACTCTGCGCACGCAGAGACCCCCAAAAGTCCTTGGATGAGACTATAAACCTAAGTCCCATCTGCCAATGCATGCAGAACATTGAACACACGTTAAAACCCGTTCTGCTTTTTGAAAGAGTAGGCCATTGTGTGCCAGTGGGAACGGGTGACAAAATTTACAAAATTGCATACACACGAGGGTTGGATGAAAACAAAAGAAGCTCAGAACTGCTTATTCCATTATCCTCAAAATAAAAGAATAAAATAAAACAGATAAAATAAATAAATTGAAATAACCAAATTAAAAAAGGAATAAGGCGCATATCGAGAGAGGATGTGACAAAAGGTCAGTTTGAGTCCCATCTTACCCCGCTTTTTGCCCAGTTACAGAGTTCACGGCACCATGAGAGTGCTGTGCTGTATGCATACACACTTTATTAACATGTTAATATGGGTGGCCCTGCTTTTGTGGCGACACCACAACCCGGAAAAGGGCAGCCTGGCTTGAATGATATAGCAAGTCTGTCAGAAGGAAAGCTGGTACAATGTGCGCAACAACACCTAGTATTACACATACCTCCCCCCCCCCCCCAAGAAAATGGCACACATCCAGATGCGACCAAAGGCTGGTTTGAGTTCCGTCCTAAACCAACTTTTGCACAGTAACAGAGCCCACGGCACCATGAGAGTGCTCTACTATATGCACACACATTTTACTAGAATCTTTGATATGGATGGCATCCTTCTTATTGCGATCGTGCAGGCCCTCAAAACGGCAGCCTGGCTTGAATATAGCAAGGCTGTCAGAACGAAAACTGGTACAGTGTACGCACCAATACATAGTATTACACATAATAACAATGATTTAAAAAAATGATGACACATAAGGATAGTTGCTATCTGAGCGTTTGCTCAGAGGAGGAGGAAGAAGAAGAAGAAGAAGAAAGTCAGTGTCTAAAGCAGGTAGGAGGGTTGGTTTCTCATCCCGGGATAGCCTAGTGGTCAGAACATTGGGCTGGCAATTTGACAACCCGAGTTCGATTCCCGGTCAAGGGGATTTTTCTCCTAGAGTTAACATCAGTGCTGACTCCACTCTCCCTCAAAGTCCTTCGGGTGAGACTATAAACCGAGGCCCCCATGTGCGAACGCACGTAGAACATCTTGCGCACACGTTAAATCCTGTTCCGCTTTTCGTAAGAGTAGGCCATTGTGTGCCGGTGGGAACAGATGACATGATATACAAAAAAACTGCATACACACGGGGACTGGATGTGAAAAAAGTACATGAGTGCTTATTCCATAATCCTCGATATAAAAGAATAAAAAATAAGATAAAATCCCGAAAGTTGCAAATTGGCTGGAGGGTTCTTCTCACCCCCTCCCCCTCCCTCCCACCACCCCTCCCCCCCCCCCCCCGTCCCCCCACTCCCTGTGTGGTGCGGTGTGGTGTTATGTGTCCTGTCCTATTGTATTGTCCTGCAGTCTGGCCATTAAAGCCTCCATTACACTCAACTAACAGCCCCCCCCCCCCCTCTCTTCCTTTCTGACCCGGTCACTACTGGTCACAACCATAGGGGGCAAAAAAAAAAAGAGGAGAGGGGGTGGAAGTGGTGGTGGTGGTGGTGGTGGTGGTGGGGGGGGGGTGAGGGATG
>CM060344.1:5724457-5729357 GCA_030674155.1 Stramonita haemastoma
GAAGGAGGGAGAGGGCAAAAAAGATAGGTTAATACCCTTGCTAGAGAGAGAGGGGAGAGAGAGAAAGAAACAGAGAGAGAAAGAAACAGAGAGAGAGAGAGAGAGAGAGAGAGAGAGAGAGAGAGAGAGGGGGGGGGGGGGGTTAATTAATGAAGTTTGACTAATATGTACCATCACAATGTCTCCATTCTCCTGCCCTCTGACCTCCCCTTGGCTTTAATTAGTCACAGGGTTGGTACACAGTTCTCTCCTCCTCATCATCCTATTGGGTTTCATAACCAGGTGTGGTCCATTCCTTTTTATTTGTGTGTCTGTCTCTCTGTCTGTCTTTCTGTCTGTCTGTCTCTCTGTCTGTCTATCTGTCTCTCAGTCTGTCTGTCTTTCTGTCTGTCTGGCTGTCCCTCTGTCTGTCTTTCTCTCTCTCTGTGTCTCTCTCTGTGTCTCTCTCAGAGATACAATATGTCACACACTTTTGCCTCTTAAAAAAGAAAGAATTGAATGAATAAAACTAGAGAAGAAGAAAAACAGAGAGCAAATGATAAGAAATGAAGAACAACAACAAAAGCCACCAGCCCCCCCCCCCCAAAAAAAAAAATCTTAAAAAGGAAGCAAAAAAAGGGCTGCAACATAAACAGATTCCCTGCTACAAAGAATAGATACTTATAGACATAGAAGACAACACAAAATCAAAGTAACAGTGTATACACTAAAAACGCAAACAAGCACAACAAACAAACAAACAAACAAAAAACTAAAACACTTACCACACAAAAACCCCTAAAAATGGAGGGCAGGAAAAACCCTTTTTCCATTCATCACCTCTGTCACTTATTTCTGGGCAACAATCCCCCAACCTGACCCACGCCTACCCCCACCCACCCCCACCCCTAACCACACCCCTCCTCCTCCTCTCCCTTCTCTCTTCTTTGTCCTTTCCCCTTGTCTCCTTTAGTTTTTCCTTTCTTTTTTTTGGCAATGTTTCCTACAGAGGGTGAAATAATGATGGGTGAAGGGGTCATTAGGTCAGGCAGGATTCACTGGCATTTCCACCTCAGCAAGCTGTCATTCTGTTTGTAGTGTTGATGCTGCAACCCCCCTCCCTTCCTAAACCTAAAGGGGGAGGATAGCCTAGTGGTCAGAACATTGCGCTGGCAATTTGACCACCCTGGTTCGAGTCCAGCCGAGGAGATTTTTCTCCTGGAGTTAACATAAGTGCTGACTCCACTCTCCCCAAAAGTCCTTCGGATGAGACTTTAAACCGAGGCCCCGTGTGCGAACGCACGCACAACATCTTGTCCACACGTTAAATCCTGTTCCGCTTTTTCGAAAGAGTAGACCATCGTGTGCCGGTGGGAACAGATGACATTTACAAAACTGCATCCCACGGGGACTGGAGAAAACAAGCTCACGAGCGCTTATTCTATTATCCTCGATATAAAAGAATAAACAAATGAATAAATAAAATAGATAAATAAATCAACTTGAACAGTCCTCCCAGACCCTAGGTTGGAAAAGGTCCCTGTGTTGTGGACTGGCAGGCAGCTTTTTTTGCTGACAGTTTTAAGAGGGGTCAGGAGAGCAATGGGTCATTCTCAGTTTAGGATTCTGTAGCATGTGAGGGATGGGGGATTTCATGCACAGAGAGAGAGAGAGAGAGAGAGAGAGAGAAGAGGAGAGAGAGAGAGACAGAGAGAGACAGAGAGAAAACAGAGAGAGAGACAGAGAGAGAGACAGAGACACACACACCCCACAACACACACACACACACACACACACACACACACACAGACACGAGAGACAGAGAGACGAGAGAGAGAGAGAGGAGAGAGAGAGAGAGAGAGAGAGAGAGAGAGAGAGACACACACACACACACACACACACACACACACACACACACACACACACAACACACACACACACACACACACACACACACACACACGGCAGACAGACAGACAGACCGGTCACTAGTGCACAGATCATCAAAGACAGGGGGGGGGGGAGGGGGGGGAGAGGCTGGTAGGGATGCTTTTGGGGGGGGGGAGGAGGAGAGAAAGGGGAAGTGTGGGGCGTATAGAGGTAGGGGGTGGGGGTAAGGTGTGTTTCTGCTTAATTCCTGGAGGCTGACACACGATGCACTATCTTGGTGCTGTGGCCGTTGTGCCGTCCTCTGATGACCTTGTGTCTCCAACAGCAATCATTAGGATGGTGGTACTGTGAGCTGCTTGATGCTGTCTGGGGGGTGTTGGGTTTTGTTGTACTTGTGTGAACCCTTTTTTTTTCTATATTATTTACTATTGTATTTGTCTTCTCTGTGTCTCTGTTCTTGTCTCTGTTTGTCTCTATCTGTCTGTCTGTCTGTCTGTCTGTCTGTCTGTCTGTCTGTGTATTTCTGTCTGTCTGTCTCTGTCTCTCTCTAAGTATGTGAATGCTTATCTGTAACCCTTGTAAAATTAAGATTATTCTCTCTCTGTCTCTGTCTGTCTGTCTGCCTGTTTGTCTCTATCTCTGTCTCTATCTCTGTCTCTATCTCTGTCTCTGACCCTCCCCCCCTTCTCTCTTTCCCTCAAAAATTGTATGTGGCCTTTACAGATTTTAAGAAAGCCTTTGATTCAGTTCAACACAACAAACTATTGCAATGTATTTATGCCCAGGGTGTGAAAAGTAAGGGTTTTTTTTTCATCACTTAAATATATGTATAAGTCATTATCAGCATGTATACGAACACATTCTGAGCTAATCAACATGTTCCAAACTCCCATGGGAGTAAGACAGGGATGTGTTCTAGGCCCCGCACTGTTTTGCATTTTTATTTATCAGTTAGCAAACAGCATGAAAGGAAGAGGCATGCATGGGCTTCAGATGTATCCAGATATTTTTTAATTGTTTATCAAGGGCATTACTGTCAACCACACCCCTTGGCTGACAGAATTAATAGAAAGTCTTAGAAACTTGTTGGATGATGTCTAAAACATGTCACAAGCCTGCATATGCTTTTTTAAATTTTTATATCTATAGACATATTCTATTTTAAGGTTGTTGAAATCATGTTAGCTAATTAATGTTGGTGAAATGTTTGTTGTTTTATTTGTTTCTTTGTTTGTTTTTTTCCCCTTTTCTTTCTTTGTTGGTTTTATTGTTTTGCTAGGGATTTTCTGCTTTGATTTTTGTTGGTTTTTTGTGTTGCTTTATTTTGTTTTTTGCAGTTGTTTTGATTTTTTTCTTTTCATTAGATAGATGGCTTGATGGAAAAAAGCAAATCGATGCTTACTCAATGTACCATCTGGAAATAAAATTTGATTGATTGATTGATTGATTGATTGATTGATTTTAACGTCTTCCGTTCTCACCAGCGCCAATAGTCTTCTCTTATTATTATTTTTAATTTATTCTTTTATTTCAAGGATAACGGAAAAGCAGAACGATATTTAACGTGTGCGCAAAATGTTCTGAGTGTGTTCGCACACGGGACCAGGCTTCAGTCTTCTCTGAAGGACTTTCGGGTTCAGTCTTCTCTGAAGGACTTTTGGGGAGGACGGAATCGGTACTGATGTTGACTCCAGCGGGAAAAATCCCCTTCAACCGGTGACTAGATGGTGGTTAAAAACTTAAAATGAGCACAAATAAGAAAAAAAAGTGACTGTCACTGGTCGGAAGATTATTTTTTTTAACGGTTTTTGATTCAAAAGTTGATGACTGTACTGGCAAAAAAATCTGTTAAAATGTATTCGGAATCCTACTTTAAATCTTGATGTTTGTGGAGTTAGTTCATAGGTATGATTTGTTTAGAAGTATAGTGACTGGAAACAGTGAAACCAGGTTTGCACTCATAGCAGGTTTTGTACAAATTGCATCCTCTCCCTTAACCCCCCCCCCCCCCCCCCCCAAAGAATAGGTATAGAAGATCCAACAGAAGAAGACAAAAAAGCCTACGATAAAACGAAACTAAAATATACCCTGGCCAAGGCTGCAATGTAAGTTTACACCACAACCCATGTGACCTACTTTACTCCATCTCTCTCTGTGTCTGTGTCTGTGTCTGTGTCTCTGTCTCTCTCTCTCTCTGTATTTTCCTCTGTCTGTCTGTCTGTCTGTCTGTCTGTCTGTCTGTCTGTCTGTCTGTCTGTCTATCTACCTTTCTTTTTCTTTCTTTCTTTTTTTCTATCCTTTCTTTCTTTCTTTCCTTTTTTCCTTTCTTTCTTTCTTTCCTTTCTTTCTTTCTTCTCTCTTTTCTTTCTTTCCTTTTTTCTTTCTTCTTTCTTTCTTTCTTTCTTTCTTTCTTTCTTTCTTTCTTTCTTTCTTTCTTTCTTTCTTTCTGTCTGTCTGTCTGTCTGTCTGTCTTTTCTTTCCTCCTTTTTTCCCTTTCTTTCTTTCTTTTTCCTTCTCCACAGTCCAGGAGGAGTAACTAGGGCAGTGAATGGTCATTCATGTGTGCTAGGCTTCAGCCAGCTTCACGCTCCAGGAGTCTGTCTGCTGGTTCGTGTGTGACAGGCTCCGCTGACCGCCGACTGCTTGTCCCATTGTGTCCTCCGGGACATCACTTAGACCCCGAAACCTGCTACTTTATTCATTATTTATTCATTTCTTCTTTTTATTTTTATTTTATTGTATTCTTTTATATCGAGGATAATGGGGTAAGCACTCATGTAGGTTTTTTTTTTTTATCCAGTTCTCGTGTGTATGCATTTTGTAAATGTCATCTGTTCCCATCGACACACGATGGCCTACTCTTACGAAAAGCGGAACAGGATTTAACGTGTGCGCAAGATGTTCTGCGTGCGTTTGTACACTGGGGCCTCGGTTTATAGTCTCATCCGAAGGACTTTTTGGGGGGAGTGGAGTCTGCACTGATGTTAACTCCAGGAGAAAAATCTCCTCGAACGGGAATCGAACCCGGGTC
>CM060344.1:5734457-5739457 GCA_030674155.1 Stramonita haemastoma
AACACACACAACAACACACACACACACACACACACACACACACAACACACACACACACACACACAACACACACTCTCTCTCCTCTCTCTCTCTTCTCTCTCTCTCTCTCTCTCTCACACCACACACACACACATACGCGCGCGCTTGCACGCACACACACACAGACAGAATGATAGGAAGAGAGAGAGAGAGAGAGAGAGAGAAGAGAGAGAGAGAGGAGAGAGAGAGAGAGATGAGAGAGATGGAGAGAGAGGAGAGAGAAGAAGAAGAAAGAAGAAGAAGAAGAAAAGGGGGGGGGGGGGGGGGGAGAAGAAATAGGAATGGAGAAAAGGAGGAGAAAGAAAGAAAAGAAAGAAAAGAAAGAGAAGGAAAGAGAAGAAGGAAGAAAAGTAAGAAAGAAAAAAAAGGAAAGAAAGAAGAAAGAAAAAAAAAGAGAGAAAGGAAAAGAAAGAAAAGAAAAGTAAAGAAAAGAAAAAGCAAGGTAGAAGAGGGACAGAAACAGGAAATCAGACGAAAGAATTAAAAGAAGAAAGAAAGAAAGAAAGAAGACAGGAAGGACAAACGAAACTAAGATATAAAGACAGGAAAGCAAGAAAGAAAGAAAAAAAGGAAAGGGAAAGAGATAAGGAATAATGTATTTATTCATTCATTTTTCCTTTTTTTTTTTTTCTTCTTTTCTTTTTTAGGTTTCGTAGATTACATGAATAACGGCATTCATGGCTTTTTGTAAAGCACGATTTTATTGTAAAATTAATCTGTTCCGCCAGGTCAACACTCGGCTTTATCTCTTCCGAAAAGCGATAACGAGTTTAAACTTGTGCACAAGATGTTCTGCGTAGGTTTGCAGCACGGAGATGATCGGTTTATAGTCTCATCCGAAGCACTTGAGAGAGAGAGAGGAGAGAGAGAGAGAGAGGAGAGAGAGGAGAGAGAGAGAGAGGAAGAGGGGACAGAGACAGACGAGACAGAGACAGGACAACAGACAGACAGACAGACACAGACAGACTTCAGGCTTCAGACTTCAGACTTTTACTGTACATCGGCCACAATACAAAATTAAACTGGGCATAGGGAATGGCACATAACAAGAGCTGTACACATACTACTACCAACATATGTTGAAAATTAAAATGTCTCAATGTTTATGAAAAAAACAAGAATATTTTATCAGCCATACCATGGATATTCAACGGCGAAAAAAAGTCTACATCATAATATTCATAGTCAACATGTTTTGCATATTTATGCTATTCAATACGAGAATCCATTCTTACAAATTTATCTTACTTCTTCTTTTGACTGCATAAAAGACGAAACGTGATAGATTATATCTGTCCGTTGGATTTAAAGCTTTTAGTAACATGTGCAAAGGCAATCTTGTTGAATCTTTGAGAAATTTGTTTCTTAAATATTCGAAGATGGGGCATCTTAGTAAAGTGTTCTTCATTCTCAGTTGATCTTTTACAAATACAACAATTTTTAGACCCAATTAAACTGCTATAACGATGTGTATTATTGTTCAGTGGTAAGACATTGAACCGAACCTGTGAAATTGCAACACGAAAACAGTATGTATCCATAGAGAGAGAGAGCTCTAGATCTTTTGCCACTAACACTACACCATAGAGGGAAAGAGAGCGTAAACGGGATTCAGTTCATGACGTTCCGCCCAATGAGATGCCTGATGAAGCCTGTGTCAGCGCCATCTTGCGGACACCTCTCCCCTCAAGGGGAAGTAAGTAAGTAAGTCAGACAGCGAAAGTCTAAGTACCCACTACAATGCACAAACACAACATGGGGCAGAAACTAGCATCTTTTATCTGGGTCGCTGCTCGGTCAAGTTTACACCAAAAAAAAAAAAAAAAAGGGTGGAGGGGTAAAGGGGGAGGGGGAAGGGAAGGATGGGGGATTAGGGGGGAGTCAGGCTGGAAGGAGGGGGGGGGGGGGGGAGAGGAGGGGAGGAGCGAGATTTACTGTTTGTAGGACACCTGCCTACCTGGTTTAGCGGTCGTTAACCCTACCTGACTCTCTCTCTCTCTCTCTCTCTCTCTCTCTCTCTCTCTCTCTCTCTCTCTCTCTCTCTCTCTCTCTCTCTCTCTCTCTCTCTCTCTCTCTCTCTCTCTTGTGCTTCATTTCTGTTAGTTTGTCTGTTCTTTGGTTAAGAGCTTATTTGTTTAAGTGCTTTTTTTCCTTCTTGTTTTGTTGTTGTTGTTGTTTCGGTTTTTTTTGCTAGATAGATGGCTTGATAAAAAAGCAAATTTATTGCTTACTCAATGTACCATCTGGAAATAAAATTTTAATTTGATTTGATTTGATTTGATTTGATTTGATTTGATTTGATTTGATTTGATTTGATTTGATTTGATTTGATCTCTCTCTCTCTCTCTCTCTCTCTCTCTCTCTCTCTCTCTCTCTCTCTCTCTCTCTCTCTCTCTCTCTCTCTGTGTTTCTTCAGGTTTCCATCTCGACATGGGTTACGCTTCTCGCCGTGACGTCACTGTCTATACCGACGTCAGGCATGACGTCAGAGGAGGAGGATCGCGTCAGAACCCTGGAACAGTCGGTGAGGACGATGTGGAGTCAGCTGATGCTGCTGCAGCTGTCACAACAAGAGATGAGGCGATCAGATGGCGACTCTGGCATTAAACAGGTCACCTTTCCAGCCATTTTGAGAATTAGTCAATTACATGACCTTTGTTTTTTAAAATATTTTATGAAAAAAAAATATTGTCATTATTATTATTATTATTTTTGTATTATTATTATTATTATTATTATTATTATTATTATTATTATTATTATTATTTCACAGTCAGTATTCACCATTGTTATCACCATCACTGAACATAATGTTATCATCATTTTATCGTAATCATCGTCATCACCGTTTCTCATAGTTACCTTCATCATTTTATTATCAATATCGTCATCACCATTCACCACACTTATCATCATCATTCTATCATAATCATCGTCATCACCGTTCACCACACTTATCATCATCATTCTATCATAATCATCGTCATCACCATTCACCACACTTATCATCATCATTCTATCATAATCATCGTCATCATCATTCACCATAGTTATCATCATCATTCTATCATAATCATCGTCTGATGATTATAGATATAACCATCATCATTTATTCACCACATTCAGCACTGATATCATCATAACTGACACTATATTTGGCCTAGAAAATGATATTTTCCTAAGTTGATCTCCCACTCTCTCTCTCTCTCTCTCCTCTGTTTTTGTTGTTGTTGTTTTTATGTGTTCTATTCCCACTACTTTATGTGTTTTTATCTACAAATAGATATATTTCTCTGTGTTCCTTTTTTTTTCTTCTAGCAAACATTGTAATTGATGATTTTTTTTGTTTTTGTTGTTGGTGTGCACGTTGCAGCTCAAAGGCTGTCGTTTTCATTCTAATTTTCATGGTTAAATTGAGCACATTATAACATACAAGCTTGTTGTTGCTACGATTCCACAAAATGCTGTTGTTTTCAATGTTTGTTCCAAATTCTGAATAAAATGTATTATTTATTTATTCATTTTTAAATTTTATTTTTATTTTATTCTTTTATATCGAGGATAATGAGATAAGCACTCATATGCTTTTTTCATCCAGTCCCCGTGTGTATGCAGTTGTGTAAATATTGTCATCTGTTCCCACCGGCACACGATGGCCTACTCTTACAAAAAGCGGAACAGGATTTAACGTGTGCGCAAGGTGTTCTGCGTGCGTTTGCACACGGGGCCTCGGTTTTTAGTCTCATCCAAAAGACTTTTTCGGGGGAGTAGAGTCAGCCCTGATGTTAACTCCAGGAGAAAAATCCCCTCGAACGGGAATCGAACTCAGGTCGTCAAGTTGCCATCGCAATGTTCTGACCACTAGGCTATCCCGTCCCCACATTTAAACCACATTCAGCACTACCCATTTGATTTTGTTGTTGTTGTGTTTTTGTCATTCGGATGAGACTGTAAACCGAGGCCCCGTGTGCGAACGCACGCAGAACATCTTGCGCGCACGTTAAAACCCTGTTCCGCCTTTTCGGAAGAGCAGGTCATCGTGTGCCGGTAGGAGCGGATGACAAAATTATTTTTAAAAAAAACCAGCATGCACACAGGTGTCGTGTTTAGACACCATCCCTGAGGAAAAATCGGGGAGTTGGAGTCCCAGGGCGGCTCGGGGCTGTATATGGCAACGTTCTGGTGGCTCCTGCGACGGTACTGGAACCATTCATATCGGTCATTGCCTTTCCAATGGATCATTCCAGTGCCGTGGAGAGGGGGGTCTGCTGCATGGGTAACAGCTTGCCCTTCATGCTTACTTACCCAGGCTTTGCGCTCTAGAGAATAGAGCGCAACTCCAGTCTTCCAAGACTGATGGGTGCCTACTATTACTACTACTACTGCTACTACTTCTATTTCTATACTACTACTACTACTACTACTACTACTACTACTACTACTACTACTACTACTATATTATTATTATTATTATTATTATTATTATTATTATAGACTATCATCATCATCATCATCATCATCGTCATCGTCGTCGTCGTCGTCGTCGTCATCACCACCACCATCATCATCATCATCATCATCATCATCATCATCATCATCATCATCATCATCATCATTCTTTCCCACATTCAGCACTACCGTTTTGATTTTGTTGTTGTTGTGTTAACAATTGCTAGGTTCGTCTCACGCGGGACGGCACGCGCCCCTACCACACCAACACTCACACAGGCCCCAGTGTCGCCGCCATTCACGACCACGCCGACATGCACGCCACCTGTGGGCTGGGTGAATTCGAGGCTGTGCTCAATGGCGTCCACTTCCGCACGCGTCACAACGACTACCCTCTGCGCATGCCCGCCAGTACGGGGGAGTATCACGCAACAGCGGCTATTCCATTTCCCAGCGTGCCCCCCGCCGTGCTACAGAAGCAAAAGCTGGAGGATCAGATAGCGGAAATGAGG
>CM060344.1:5746957-5749457 GCA_030674155.1 Stramonita haemastoma
TTGATCCTGGGCACGAACTCAACGTTTTAACCACTGAGCTATCCTGCCCCCCCCCCCTCCCCTTTTTATTTGAGTTGGTGGACGGTTTTGTTGATGTTGTTGTTTTTACTTTTGCAGTATATACCTTTTCTGAGTTTTGTTTTGTTCTTTTCCGCGTTTTGTCATGATATCATAATTGATGTAGTTATTGATGGTGATATTGTTGTTATTGTTCTTAGACTGATGGTTTGATGGAAACATGCAGATTCATTGCGTATTCAAAATACTATCTGGAAATTAAAATTTGACTTTGCCTTTGACTTTTACACACGCACGCACGCACGCACGCGCGCGTGCGCGCGCGCACACACACACACACACACACACACACACACACACACACACACACACACACACACACACACACACACACACACACACTCTCTCTCTCTCTCTCTCATACACACACACACACACACACACACACACACACACACACACACACACACACACACACACACACACACACACACACACACACACACACACAAGCTAGAGAGAACAACCCCAAAATACAAAAATCCAGTTTCTGATAATACTGAATACATCAATGCCCCAATAACATTCAGTGAAATAAAAGATCCAATATTTTCTCTACCTAACAAGAAAACTGCTGATTGATCAGACGCCATGTCCAATGATATGCTTAAACAGTCACCAGATGGATCGGTGATCTAGAGGTAACGCGCCTGCCTAGAAAGCGAAAAGTCCGGGCCGGAGTGTGAGGTGGTTTGAATCCCGATTCGGCCCGAAACTTTTACCCCATCCATTAGACCGTGAGTGGTGGTATGGGCGCTAGTCTTTCGGATGACGATAAACATAGGTCCTGTGTGGTACACATCCTTATTTAGCGCATGTAAAAGAATTCATAGCAACAAGAGGGTTGTCCCTGGCAAAATTCTGTAGAAAAAAGCCACTCTGATAGGGAAACAAATACAGTTGCAGACAGGAAAAAAAAGGGGGCTACAGTTAACACAGCAGTCCATGAAACATCAAGTGAAAGGGGCTTCTGTTAACACAGCAGTCCACGAAACATCAAGTGAAAGGGGCTACTGTTAACACAGCAGTCCATGAAACATCAAGTGAAAGGGGCTACTGTTAACACAGCAGTCCAGAAAACATCAAGTGAAAGGGGCTACTGTTTACACAGCAGTCCATGTTAGTGCTACTGTGGTAGATGTTTATACAAGGGCCGTACATCTGGATCTGGTTGCAGAGGAGGGGATAGGGAGATAGAGAGATAGGGGTATAGGGGGATATGGAGATGGGGGATATGGAGATGGGGGATTAGGGGGATATGGAGATAGAGATAGGGGTATAGGGGGATATGGAGATATGGGGATAGGGGGATATGGAGATAGGGGGATATAGAGATAGGGGGATAGGGGATAGGGGGATAGGGAGATAGGGGGATAGGGGATAGGGAGATAGGGGGATAGGGGGATAGGGGGATATGGAGATAGAGATAGGGGTATAGGGGGATATGGAGATATGGGGATAGGGGGATATGGAGATAGGGGGATATAGAGATAGGGGGATAGGGGGATAGGGGATAGGGAGATAGGGGAATATGGAGATAGGGGATAGGGGGATATGGAGAGGGGGATATGGAGAGAGGGGGTAGAGGATGGGGGATAGGGGGATAGGGGGATAGGCAGTCTGTCTGTCATCTCTCTCCGGCCTCTACTGACAGCCAAGGCACATGCATCAGGCTACGGCTATGTTGTACCAATGGAGTCAAAATGGCAGTGATTGAAATCGATTATTGATCATTACGCCTAATACAGGAACCTATGATCACGTTTCCCTGCCTAAAAATAATTGTTATAGTCCATAGTATCACTGTGCAAGAGGAATTATTTCTAACTAAATCTGCACAATTGCATTGCAAGAGGAATTATTCCTAACTAAATCTGCACAATTACGTTGCTACGCTTCTCCACTAACACAAACAAGGAAGACTATCACGGCTAACATAGGCTAGAGGGCGCATCAAGTATCAATGTCGTCTCTGATTGGTCAGAGAACCATCACATCACGGGCTGCACGCACAGCTCACACAGAACAAGGCGACAGAGGCAGAGAGAAGCCCTGCCATAACTTGGTGAAATTGGCCAACCCAGCGAAATGGTAAGTGCTCGCAAATTTTGATTTGCTAAAGCGAAACTTGTTTTTAAATACTTGTCGGTTTTATATCTTTCAATGAGGAATGTCTTTTTCAAAGCGTGTACCTTCAAGCAGACGAGAAGTTTGACGAAGTTTTCCTTTTCTCCCCTCTCTCTCTCACACAAACTTGCATGTAAACATGACAGTTGGTCTATAGGTTTTAGTCTGGTTCAAAATCCTAGTGTCTAGAGTGCCCTTTATCTACCTGTCAAACGTTAGCTGTTTTGGCTAATTGTTGTCATTTACAGGCATTTTCTCCATTATTTTCTCCATAATTGTAACTGATAAAAAGTAT
>CM060344.1:5754457-5768332 GCA_030674155.1 Stramonita haemastoma
GATCCGTCATTTGTTTTGAGAGCGTCAAGATATTCCAAGTCTTTGACGTAGGTGCATACTGCCGTGACTATAAAGGTGGATAAAGTCTTGTGCATGGCTGTCAGTTCCTAAATCGCGTAATCTCTGCTGGGAGTTAATTTAATCACAACAACAAAGTGCATGGCTGGCTGCTTTCTTCTGTTAGGACAAGTGACTCTGTCACCCCCTCATAGTTCTTCAAGCCTTTGGCGAAGTCTTGGTTCTTCTTTTCAGTCCATTGTTCCACACACGTCCTAACATGAGGGTTGAAGTTGTCATGCTGATCACATAGCAGTTGTAATGGAGCTGTTCCCCCTCTACTGCTGTTGTCGTCAGATGGAAACTTCCCTTCCCTCACCAAATGCCTGGGCTCTTCTTTCCACCTTCAAGACCTCCGTGGTATGTGCGTAATTATAATGTTGCACTGCAGTTACAGTTCAGCTGACCTTAAAACAGGATTTGTAGTTCTCTCTGTCTGTGTCTGCGTCTCTCTTTCTCTCTCTTTCTCTCTCTCTTTCTCTCTCTCTCTGTGTCTCTGTCTGTCTGTCTGTCTCTCTCTCTCATTCATATGTATGTGTAGCTTATTAAATCCCATGTCTTACCATTTGCTTAAAAACCGTAAACTGCCATTCTCACTGTAACGAGGGATGCTATATTAGTATATATATATTACCATGATTTCAGCCTTTGTCTATAAAATTCAATCTATCTTCAAACGTCAAACCACTTGAATTTTTATAGGTTGTGTTTAGTTTTGGCTGTCACCCACTTGGCAGCAGCCATACATAGTTAGCGTGAGGAGTAGTATGTTAAGAGACTGACCACAAGCCCCCTTCCTGAACCCAGTAGCCATGAACAATTCTGTTGTTGCAGCTATGTTAACCCTTAGTGACGTCAGTCAACAACACATCCCTGGTGTCTTCAGTGACTGACGTCAATGACCTGCTGGTGACGTCAGTGACCTGCTGATGACGTCAGTGACCTGCTGATGCTGACACCATCCTGGACAGCAGCAGTGTCGCTAAAAGTCGCTTAGCAGGTGGGAACTCTTATGTTACTATTGAGTCTGTCTTGTGTGTGTGTGTGTGTGTGTGTGTGTGTTTGTGTGTGTGTGTGTGTGTGTGTGTGTGTGTGTGTGTGTGTGTGTGTGTGTGTGTGTGTGTGACTGAGCAGATAAGAACCTATGTAATCAGTCAGTCTGTATGTTATTGTACTTTATTTATTTATTTTATATCGAGAATTATGGAATAAGCACACAGGGCCGAGGCCCTCGGTTTATAGTCTCATCCGAAGGACTTGTGGGGAGAGTGGAGTCAGCACTGATGTTAACTTTAGGGGAAAAATCCCCTCAACCGGGAATCCAATAGGGTTGTCAAATTGCTAGCACAATGTTCTGGGCTCTAACCACTAGGATACTACCCTCCCTGTCCCCCTGACAGTATTGGTAACATAGGGTGATGAAAACATCTTTGAGTTCTAGCTCTGTCATCCTTTTTCCTTTAGACTAAGGTTACAGTGTGATGGAGTTTAGAGATTGACAACACACCTACATCATTTTCATTTTTTTGTCACCAGGCTCTTGGAACCAACATGGCGATGCAGCAACCAAAGGACAGCGGGAAGGAAGGAAGCAGCAAGAAAAATTGCAGTAAAAAGCAGCAACAGAATGACATTTTTTTATAGGCCTAGAAAAGATCTGACCCATCCCCAAAACATAACCAAACACTAGAAAATAAAATCCGACATTGTAAAAAAAAAGATATAAAATGGGTAGAAATATATACATTTTTTAAAGGATAAAGAAAACAGGGAAACAAACGACGAAAGACGGTTGCTTTATAATCAGCTTGCAAACAAGACGTAATCCACCCCCCACCCCTACCTAGTGGTATATATTTTTTAAAGCACTTATGTAAATACAGTATGTGAAGTAGCAGTATAAAGGACAGTGGGTTGAAGTGTACTTTTTTCTTTATTGCTGGCATACGATTTCACATGTTATTTTCTATTTCATTCAAATGGAAGAGTACAAATGAGATGTTATTGTTGGATTAGCCATGCTGTCTTAAACATGGTCTGACATGGAGAGGGGGGAAAGTACAAAGAAGAAGATACCCAAATTTGCCAGGGTGTATTATGTTTGCCTTTTCTTCATACAATCAGGTCATATTAGGCGTTTTAAAAAAATATTCATAAAAAAATATTCTGGTACCAGTTCATTTTTTTGGGGTACTGGTTCCCCCCCCCCCCCCAAGATAGTCATGCTAACAAAAAGGACCGCACTTCCATGATAAGTAGGTTTTTTTTTGGGGGGGGGGAGGGGGGGGGAGGGGGGGTGACACCTTTGGTGCTTTCAGGGTATTTGAACTAATTTGCAACAAAACAGTCCGTTAGAATTTGTTGGCATTGGTAATTTTTTTGGGGGTAGGGGGGGATGGGAGTGGGGGGTATAACCTTATTCAAAATGGCTTGCAATATCCAGTAATTCTCTACTGTTGTGAAGAACGTACAAGGCACACTGACAATGTGCATTATTAAGTTACACAAAATTCCATGCAGTATGTATGATATGACTTTAATGTAAGTCTATAGCATGCATTTCAAGGGGAGGGGAGGAGGGGAACTACACCAGTATTAGACTGATTTGATTCTTTGACTGCTGGGAAATCCGTGATGGTCTCCAATGATTTAGCCTTAGCATGGTTTACTGTTACTCGGAAAATTGATTAGACAGATGCACTTTTGATGTCTAAGTAGTCGGTAGAAAATGAAAGCAAGAGGGGATGTATACACCTTTCAAAGAGGTGATATTTAACTCTGTGTGTGTGTGTGTGTGTGTGTGTGTGTGTGTGTGTGTGTGTGTGTGTGGTGTGTGTGTGTGTTGTTGTCTTCAATTTAACGTCTGTTCACTCTAAGTGATATTAGAGGAGAGAAGTGGAAAGTGTAATGGAAGTTATGGAAGTGAGTGGAAGGGGTGAAAAGAGAAAACATTATAGGATAGCATTAATGGTGGTGTTTAGAAGATAAGAAAACGACAATACTCTTAAAACCAGGAGAAAAATTTAAACTCGACAAAGTAGGAACAATTAATAATAATAATGTAACTACAATAAATGTTCAAGTGGGCTGTGCAGTAAACATCCAACTATGGCAAAGGCTAACTTTGAATTTTCAAATACATTTTCCAGAGACCGCTCAGAAAATGCAGGCAAAAATGGTTTTAGAATTGGGCACTCAAATATGATATGAGTGTTTGAAATATGATCTCCACATAGACATCGGACATTTTTGCAAAATTTGGTAAGGAATGCATTTAATTTCATTCTAATGTGTGTGTGCGTGCGTGCGTGCGTGCGTGCGTGCGTGAGTGTGTGTGTGTGTGTGTGTGGTCTCGGAAAGAGTTGAGGGGAGGAGTAGGTATTAAACTATATGTGACGGGGCGGTAATTAGATTACTTCCCATACCATCAGTGTGCGACAATGGCAGAGTCGTGTTTCTATTTTGGGACATATTTGCGTAAGGGAAGCGATGTTTAGAAAGAACAGCATTGGGGAGAAGGGGTGGGGAGTGAGGGGGAAACTGACTGGTATTGTGAGGTGGATATTCAGGAAGATGTGTTAGGAGAGAGTAGTATTGAAGGTGGAGGTGGAGGTAGATGCTTAAGAGAAAAAGGGGCGTTAAGAAAGAGGGTGTAATATGAAGGTGGTAAGGTATTGTGGTCAGGGTGTGGGGAAAGGATGTTTTGGAGAGAGGGATAAGGGGGGAGGGGGTTACAGGTATTTGTAGGGTAGGTGTAAGGAAGAGGTGTTAAGAACAAGGGGGTAGTATCTGAGGGGAGATAGTCACAGGTATTGTCATGTAGGTGTTGAAGGGGTGTTAAGAGGATGCAGCATGGAGGTACAAAGGTATTGTGGCAACACAAGTTGGGAAAGGATGTTTAGGAGTTGGGGATAGTATGGGGGTGGTTTACGGGTATGTGAAGGGTAGACAGGAAGTGGTATTGGGGATAGTATGGGGGTGGTTTACGGGTATGTGAAGGGTAGACAGGAAGTGGTATTGGGGATAGTATGGGGGTGGTTTACGGGTATGTGAAGGGTAGATAGGAAGGGGTGTTGGGGATAGTATGGGGGTGGTTTACAGGTATGTGAAGGGTAGATAGGAAGGGGTGTTGGGGATAGTATGGGGGTGGTTTACAGGTATGTGAAGGACAGATAGGAAGTGGTGTTGGGGATAGTATGGGGGTGGTTTACAGGTATGTGAAGGGGAGATAGGAAGGGGTGTTGGGGATAGTATGGGGGTGGTTTACGGGTATGTGAAGGGTAGATAGGAAGGGGTGTTGGGGATAGTATGGGGGTGGTTTACGGGTATGTGAAGGGTAGATAGGAAGGGGTGTTGGGGATAGTATGGGGGTGGTTTACAGGTATGTGAAGGGTAGATAGGAAGGGGTGTTAGGGATAGTATGGGGGTGGTTTACAGGTATGTGAAGGGTAGATAGGAAGGGGTGTTAGGGATAGTATGGGGGTGGTTTACGGGTATGTGAAGGGTAGATAGGAAGGGGTGTTGGGGACAGGAGGGCGGTGTTTACAGGTATGTGAAGGGTAGATAGGAAGGGGTGTTGGGGATAGTATGGGGGTGGTTTACAGGTATGTGAAGGGTAGATAGGAAGGGGTGTTGGGGACAGGAGGGCGGTGTTTACAGGTAGGTGTCGGGAAGGGATGTTGCAGAGAAGGGGGTAGGAGGTTGAGGTGTGTTGTGTGCAATGGGAATTTTAACAAAGAGGGCTGGCTATTTGAGAAAATGAAATGAAAATGTTTTTCATTTGAGAATTTTGGAGAAAAAAATGGGGGTGGAATACGTTCTTAAAATGGATCCAAATCAAATCAAAATTTTATTTCCAGATGGTACATTGAGTAAGCAATAAATTTGCTTTTCATCAAGCTATCTATCTAGAAAAAAAAGAAAGAGTTAATGGGCTTGAAATCTTGTTCTTAGCATGAGAAAATAAAATAGGATCCAAAAAGTCCCAGAAATAATCTGTGGAGTGGTCATCTGTAACTGAGTGCTCTACCAAGGTGTCTATGTACCGTTGTGTCCTCCTGCTTTCACGCATAATACACACATACAACAACACAGACAACACCTTTATACTAAGTCTTAACCCCTAACCTTTGTACTAAATTTTTTTTGGTTAACCTTGCATGAAAACACACAAAAAAGCAAGAGGACACAACCCTATATGACCACAATGGTAGATATCTCATTTTCTATTCATAAGGGGGGTGGAGGGGGAGGTTAAGAAAATGCAGGGGTGTTCAGAAGGGGGAGGGGGTGGGGAGGTTTAGTTCAGGTTGTGATAAATAGGAATGGGAAAGGATGACAGGTGTTAGTAAAAGGTAGAGGGGAGCAGTGCAGTTTTTTTTTATGAGATAGGGGTAGAACACATTAAAAATGGGACTTAGTGGATGGAAAAAGGAGAGAGAGGGGGGTGGTGCCAAGTATATGAAAAGGGGTAAGGGAAAGGAAAGGATCAGCTACGTGTTTTCTTGTAATGAGGTAATAGGAAGGGGGTATTTTAAAAAAAAAAGGGGGGCGGAAGGTAGGGCTAGGATCTGTAGGAGATGGTTTATCTTATTTACTTAATTTATTTATTTCTTCTATATTGAGGATGGTTTAAGGTGTATGACATGGAGATGGGAAATGAGGCAGTGGATATAATAATGGAGAGTGGAAGATTTTACCAAAAGAGGGGGGGGGGGGGGGGGGGCTGGTAGGACCTGTGGAAGATGATTAAAGGGGTATGAAATAGGGAGTAGGCAGTCATTTTTTTCTGTTAATGATATAGAGGTTGGAGAGACATTAAAAAAAAACCAGGGCTGAAAAAGGGGTGAAGATGCATGTGTGCAAGTCAGTGTGTGTGTGTGTGTGTGTGTGTGTGTGTGTGTGTGTGTGTGTGTGTGTGTGTGTTAGTGTGTGTGTGCCTGTGCGTTAGTGTGTGTGTGCCTGTGCGTGTGCGCGTGTACATGTGTGTACATTAGAATTTGCTAAAACTATAAATTGTTATTGATTGCTTGTATGTTGTATAGGTCGAATGCAAGCACTTTGATTTGTTTTTACAAGATATAGGGCTATATAAATTCCATGTATTATTATGTATTGTTATTATTGAACGAGATTCAAACCCAGGTCAGCTAGTTAGCAGATCACTAGCCATCACTCTGACCACCAGGCTATCCCGCCTTCCCCCCATCCCTCTTCCCCTGAAAAGAACAGATGTGTTAAATTACTGAGGAGGGGACAGAAGCTGTGTTGTAAAAGTAGAATTGAGAAAGTGTAGGTGTTTAATTAACCTTTCCCCCATAGAGCCCCAAACTACTTTTGTGTGGGTGAATTTGGTAATGGCGATTTGCCCCATAGGCAGAGACAGTTGTGTGCGCAGATTTATCATTGGTATGCCTTCATAGGTTTCACAGCAGTCAATTGTATGTGGTGGTGTGAATCCAGCACAAAAGTGGCAATAACTTTCATTAATGCTATTTTTTTATTGTGAAAAATTTATAGGTACATGAATATGCATTTGTTGGAAAAAAAGTAGGGAGGAGAGAGTTGTGGTTAAAGGATTGTTCAGTACCCTAAACATTAAGGAAACGGGGGATTTTATTTTAGTGTATTTTTTCAACCAGATAAAAATTGTCCTCCAACCCTACAGCCCAGAAAACCTGATGTGCTGTTGATAGGTATAGAAATGTTGTCAGTAGATCAATGGTGGTGCTGAAAGGTGTTTGTACCTAATGATAGACTTTTTTCCTTTTTAAAAATTGTGCAAGATTTTGTTTAGAATGTTGGTCCTCTGATACAATTTGTTCTTTTTGTTGTTGGCCAAGGACTGGAAAATAGTTTGTCATTGAAGGATGGAGAAAACATAAAAAATATAGTTTGTCATTGAAGGATGGAGAAAACATAAAAATATAGTTTGTCATTGAAGGATGGAGAAAACATAAAAATATAGTTTGTCATTGAAGGATGGAGAAAAACCTCAACATATTAGTTTGTCATTGAAGGATGGAGAAAAACATGAAAATATAATTATAGTTTGTCATTGAAGGATGGAGAAAAACATCAAAATATGATTATAGTTTGTCATTGAAGGATGGAGAAAAACATCAAAATACAATTACAGTTTGTCATTGAAGGATGGAGAAAAACATCAAAATACAATTACAGTTTGTCATTGGAGGATGGAGAAAAACATCAAAATATAATTATAGTAAGTTTTCTTTTTTTTCTATGCTTTTTGTTGAGTCTGGTTAGGTTTGTCTGGAAATAGTCCTGAAATCATTTGACAGGAGGGTTAATTTGTCATATGAAAAAAGTGTATTTTCCAAAAAAGTTTTCCTTGCTTTTGGAGAATTTTTGACTTCATTTGTTGGATCAGATCACCCTTTGTTAGAAATGACAAAGCTGAGCTTGCTGTCGGCAGAATGATTACATTGTTTTAGTTTGTTTGGGGTTTTTTTAAATTAAGGGAAAGAGGATTTTTTAAATCTAGAAATATTGTCCGGAAACATACTTATTGGAAAGATAATTTATTTGCTATGGAGAGATGTGTTTTATAATGATGATTTTTCGCCTTTGTCTTTTAAGCTTCTTGGTCTCTGGTTAGAATTGTATTCCAATATAAACCTGAAACTTGTGTGCAAGTAAGACGAGAAATGAGCTATGGAGAGATGACATCAATGGTTTAAAAAAAAAAAAAAAGTATGGCTTTTCCCTCTCTTTTTCGAAGTGTTGGGAGTCAGATTAAAATTGTGTTGGGATACTGTAGCGCTGAAATAATGGTTCCTAACCTGACATTGTAGTTCAAGATTGTAATGACTATGGATTTGTTCTTGAAGCATTTGCTGGCCTTGAGAAATCTTAGACCTATGCTTTAAGGGACATAACTTTTGTTGAGTAGTTTCTCTTCTATCAGTGGGTTGCCTGACTTCCTATTTTTCTTTGTTTCGCTTAAACAGCAAACGTAAGGAAATAATTAAGTATGACCCAGTAAAACTTTCTCATGATTTTCATCCAAACATTACATTGCCCTTTCTTGAATGAATTACAAGATGCTTTTTAATTTACATGCTCACTTAAAAAAAGAGTATTTTATTATCTATTTTAGAAGCTTCAGATTTCCCAACTTTATTGGGGATGTTGTGTAACTGGCTAAATTTGTTTTTTATTAATTAATTTTTTAATTTTATATATATATATATATTTGGTAATTGGCTTAGTTGCATGTAACTATTCCAAACAATGTGCACATTTTTCACCTTCAACTGATGTGTGTATTTTAAAAAAAACCTTTTTTTGGGGTATCCATTCATGATCATACAGAACTTAAATTGTGTCTCTAACCTAGCCTTTATGATTTGTGTTCATTATGTGAAGTTCTTGGACATTGTTTTTTTTTTGGTGGTAGTTAGTAGACTTAGGTTATGCAGTTAATGCACTCCACTTTGTTTGCTGCCCCCCCCCCCCCCCCCCCCCCCCCCCCCCGCCTATTTCCTGTTATTTTAGGGTCCAAATTAGTTTTATGAGCATTATTTTAAGACATATTGCATTTGATGCGACTTTGCAATTGATGATTCTCCCATGAAAGGGGAAATTGGAAACCCCACTTCCAGTGACATGTTCAGTTTTTTTTTGCTTTGGGATTTCAAATATTATCAGTGGTTTCCTTGTTCTGTTAGAATATTTTATTTTTTTAAGTTTTTTTTTTTTTCTTAGTGGTTTCTTGTTCTATCAGTATATTATCTTTAAAAGATTTTTTTAAAGGGGGGGGGGGGGGGGGGGGGGGGCTCAGAATCCAGTTTATCCTGTTCTCGAATCTCAACTGGAAATGTCCGAAGGTATGAATAAACTTTTATAAGGGGGGGGGGGGGGGGGGGGGAGGGGGACGGGATAGCTCAGTGGTCAGAGCGCTGGCTTTCCCCCAGTCAAGTTAAGCAGTGTCGAGCGTAGTTACCAGTTGGACGGGTGACCGTTTGTGCGCCTTGGCTTCAGTACAATCCCCCCAGTTCAACCAGCTGTAAATGGGTACCTGCCCTCTTTAGGGTCAGGGAAGGTAAAGCAGCGAGGGAGAGGAGATGGGCACCACCCTCAATATGCTGGCCCTAGAGAAGCTGAGGTCTCTGACGCCTAACTCGCCTAACTCCCCTACAACGCCTAGGTTATGGGATACCTTAACTTTTACCTTTTAACCCCGTTCAGTGACTTGGATAAACAATGGTGTGATAAAATCAGCCTTGCCCGTGTGAAAGAGTGCAGGCAATGCTGCACGTTCCTTTAGAGATGACGGATGACGGGGGGACGGATAGCCTAGTGGTCAGAACATTGCGTTGGCAATTTGAAGACCGGGTTAGAGTCCGGTTGAGGAAATTTTTCTCCTGGAGTTAACATCAGTGCCGACTCCACTCTCCCCCAAAGTCCTTCGGATGAGACTTTAAACCGAGGCCCGTGTGCGAACGCACGCAGAACATCTTGCGCACACGTTAAATCCTGTTCCGCTTTTCGTAAGAGTAGGCCATCGTGTGCCGGTGGGAACAGATAAGATTTACAAAAACTGCATACACACGGGGACCGGATGAAAAAAAGCAGATGATTGCTTATTCTGTTATCCTCGATATAAAAAAAGAAGAAGAAAGAATAGAGATTCATCTGTTTGCTGTTTGTGTTTCCCCCTTCCTCCCTGATACCCCATTACCACCTCTCCTCCCTATTTTGTTTGCATTTTTGTTGTTGTTTTTGTTTGTTTGTTTTTTGTTTGTTTGTATGTTTGTTAGTATTTATGTTCTTTCCTCTCAGTGGTGATGGGTATTATCATATGGTATTGTAGCATTTGTTGTTTTTTTCTTTTTCTTCCTTCTAATACATAAAGTATGAACTGAAGTATGAAGATATTGTCATCTGACATAAATTGCTTATTGACATTTCATGGATTCTCTTTTTTAAGTCTTAAATAATGGTATTGGTGACATTGTAACTGGTAAAAGCTGTTTGTTTGACACTATATAATTTTTTTAAACTTTAAATGTGTGCATGCGCCTACGTGCATACGTGCTGTGTGGACCAGCGCGCCAACCGTGTATATTATATATATATATATATATATATATATATATATATATATATATATATATATATATATATATATGTGTGTGTGTGTGTGTGTGTGTGTGTGTGTGTGTGTGTGTGTGTGTGTATTGTGTGTGTGTGTGTGTTGTGAGTGACTTTTGAGTGTTTTTTGTTGTTTTTTTGTTGTTGTTGTGGCTTGTATTATTTATAGGCATATTTTATTTTTAAGGTTGTTGAAATCATGTTAGTTAATGAATGTTGGTGAATTTTTCCCCTTCTTTTTGCTTGTTTGTTTGTTAGGTTTTTTCTGCATTTATTTATTGTTGTTTTTTGTGTGTTTTTTTCTTAAGATAGATGGCTTGATGAAAAAAAGCAAATCGATGCTTATTCAATGTACCATCTGGAAATACAATTTTGATTTGATTTGATGAGATAATCAACAAGATGTTTCCTGTAAACAAGTAGAGCCTCTATTTTTTCTGCTCTGTCATAAGAGCTCTGTACAATATTCATAAGTTTATACCTTAAAAAGTGTTGTTTTTTTAAACAAAAATGGTGAGCACACACCACTGGCACTTGACTACCCAACTGACTTTCTTCCCAGAGAAAACTGCAAGCTTTGCACAACTGCCTTTGTTAAAACTTCCATGCTAAGTGTTTTGCACAAACTTTTTCAAAGAGTCTGTGCTTTCTGGCTGTAAAGATAACATGGCTGGAATTCAGTTTTTTTGTTTTTAATTTCTGTGTTCTAAAAACATCCCGGAACAAACACATTCATGTGGTCTGAGATATTTCACAGGAAGGTGTGAGAATTCAAAAGCGGACAGAGGTCAGTTGGTGGGTCATTGTGTCACTGCTGGTCAGAGCATTGGGAAAAGCCTACCTCCCCCTACAGCCAAAAAAAAAAAAAAAAGGTTGGAGTTTGGGTTGGGTAGCCGGTTCGCAGCTGAAACAAGACAAAATGAAAAGCAAACTTAAGAATTGTCTGAGTGAAATATCCACATTGTTGTATGCTATTATTTTTGAATACCCGAGGGAAGTGTCAATATCTTTCGATGCTATTCTTTATTGAACACTTAAGTGATGTGTTTACATCATTGAATGTTTTATTTTATTTTTTTTTTGAATACCAGACGGAAGTGTCAACATGCTTATACTTTTTTTTAACACCAAAGTGAAGTGTCCACATTATTGTATGTCATTTCTATCGATTACGTGAGTGAAGTGTCAACATTACTTTATGTCATTTATATAGATTACCTGGGAAAAGTGAAACAAAAGTATGTTATTGTCAAAACTTGATGAAAAGTAAGCAAATGCAAAAATCATGACCGAAAAAAAAACTCCTACAGCTGACCAAGGTGTTTGTTGAGAGTTTCATTTATGACTGAATTATTTCGTGTTCTCTCTCTCTCTCTCTCTCTTCTCTCTCTCTCTCTCTCTCTCTCTCTCTCTCTCTCTCTCTCTCTCTCTCTCTCTCTCTCTCTCTCTGTCTGATACACAGCCTGTAAGCCATAATTATTTAATTCCCTCTGAGAATGGCTTATTTTTGTTTAGAATTCTGCCAGGGAAAAATGTCCTTTTGCCATGTGTTCTTTTACATGCTCTAGATGTGTATTGCACACATGGGCCTCCTTCATCGTCTTGTCAGAAAGGCTAGCACCCTGGCTACAGGTCGGGTGAATGAGGGGCATATTTGGGTTTAAACAGTGAACAGTTAATCTGCGACTTTTCGTTTTCTAGTTAAGCACGTGATCTTCACACCACTGATGTGCAGTGCACATATCTAAAATAATGTGTATGTACTACTAGAGTCACATACCATTTGCTCTAACAGTAACAAGACAACAAAAACAACAACCATAACAAAGACAAAATAAAGCTATGAACACAAAAAGATTTTGATAAAAAATAATATATCGCATACATGGACTTATATAATCAAGGGAAGGAACTGGCTTAACAATGAACACGGTATCCCTTCCGTGTTATGTCCCTTGGACACGCCAAGACGAAAACAAAGGTTACACACAAGGGTAAGATGCTGGCACTTTCCCTCTATTTTCATATTTCACTCTTCCATTCGCACTGGACGTACTAAGGCATCCATAGAGATGAAAACCACTTTTTTGTGAAAGACTAACCCCTGTCTCAAAATTCAGGCCAACACAAACAAATATAGTAGGTTTGGACGTTTTTTTTATTTTTATTATTTTTCAGCAAACACTGTACCCCCTCAGTCCTTTGTCGTCTGCTGGCTGCCTCACCACAATATGCATGCGCGGGGTCAACGCTGTAGGAACACAAGCAATCCTTATTTGATGATCATTACCCATTTTCTCATCCCTACCTGGTATTGATCAATGGTCTTAACCCCCCACCCCCCAAAAAATACACAGTGCATGTTTTCATACTTTAAAGATTCTGTGAAAACCAGCAAACTTGTTTCTGACTGGCACCCTATAGAAGATACTACTTGATCTGGCACGCAAACCCTTGTGTGTAACCAAACATGTTTCGAGGGGTATGTCATACTTTACATAAGTTTGAAAACGAATGGTTGATTAAACTACTATTATTATACCACTTTATGTCACAGAAGATTTCTCTGCTTGAAATTCAGGCTGCTCTCCTCGGGGAGAGTGCGTCGCCACAAGTGCAGCGCTTACCCATTATTTTTTTTGGTCCTGTCTGTAACTGTATTTGTTTCCCTATCAGAGCGGCCTTTTTCTACAGAATTTAGCCAGGGACAACCCCCTTAATGCCGTGGGTACTTTTACGTGCGCTATTTAATGATATGTAACACGCGGGACCTCGGTTTATCGTCTCATCCGAAAAACTAGCACCCAGACCACCACTCGCGGGTCTAATGGATGGGGGAAAAGTTTTGGGCCCAAACGGGAGATCACACAGAGATATGATTTGGATGATCTGAGAAGCATTAAAGATTGCATTATACCAGTTAGGTTAGAGAGGGTTTTAGTAGGGGGCGGGGGCATTAATTCAAGAAACCGTTCTTTGCAGTTATAGGCAAGATGTTGTTGTTATTGTTGTTGTTGTTGCATGTTTAAAGTCTGTTCTTATCAATGGGAAATATCAGATTTAGAAAAAAACCCAAACACTCAAAAGATTTTAAAAAAACAAAAAAAACACAAACAACAAAAACGGAAGGAGCGAGGTGGGGGGGGGGGGGGGGGGGGGGGTATAATAGTGATTCTAATACAGCATTAACAGTAATTCACAATTCACAATAATTTATTTCATCTGACTCTTTTGAGCTATAGAGAAACATAAAGCGTACATATCAACAAATAAATAAATGACCGGTATAAAGTAGACTCAGAAATAACTCTACAATCAGTCAACTAGGCTCTACCAAAAAAAAAATCTTACTAACAGACTCGTCTGCCCAAATTTTAATGCCGCATTTCTATGACAGAAAACTGAAAATTGGGCAGTAAAAAGATTGTGCTAACAAGAGAATAGTTGAGAACAAATGCACAGTTACTACACGGCACCTCATCCTTCACTTACTGCAAGCCCCAATAATGATAATAATAATAAAAATGATAATAATAATAATAATATAATAATAATAATAATATAATTAATAATAATAATAATAATAATAATAATATAATGATAATACATGGAATTTATATAGCACTATATCTTGCAAAAACAAATCAAAGCGCTTGCATTCGACCTATACAACACACAATCAATGACAATAACTTGAGC
>CM060344.1:5768432-5786674 GCA_030674155.1 Stramonita haemastoma
AAATAACATGTGAAATTGTATGCCAGCAATAAAGAAAAAAGTGCACTTCAACCCACTGTCCTTTATACTGCTACTTCACATACTGAAGTATTTACATAAGTGCTTTAAAAAAATATATACCACTAGGTAGGGGTAGGGGGTGGATTACGTCTTGTTTGCAAGCTGATCATAAAGCACCATCTTTCATCAGTTTTTTTTTCGTGTTTTCTTTATTCTTTTATAAAAAATTTTAAAAAATACAATATTTCTACCCATTTTATATCTTTTTTTTTACAATGTCGGATTTTATTTTCTAGTGTTTCGTTATGTTTTGGGGATGGGTCAGATCTTTTCTAGGCCTATAAAAAATGTCATTCTGTTGCTGCTTGTTACTGCAATTTTTCTTGCTGCTTCCTTCCTTCCCGCTGTCCTTTGGTTGCTGCATGCCATGTTGGTTCCAAGAGCCTGGTGACAAAAAAATGAAAATGATGTAGGTGTGTTGTCAATCTCAAGACTCCATCAAACTGATACCTTAGTCTAAAGGAAAAAGGGTGACAGAGCTAGAACTCAAAGGTGCTTCCTTCACCCTGTTACCAATACTGTCAGGGGGACAGGGGGGAGTATCGTAGTGGTTAGAGCCCAGAACATTGCGCTAGCAATTTGACGACCCGGGTTCGATTCCCAGTCGAGGGGATTTTTCTCCTGGAGTTAACATCAGTGCTGACTCCACTCTCCCCACAAGTCCTTCGGATGAGACTGTAAACCGAGGGCCTCGGCCCTGTGTGCTTATTCCATAATCCTCGATATAAAAGAATAAATAAATAAACACAATAACATACAGACTCACTGATTACATAGGGTTCTTATCTGCTCAGTCACACACACACACACCCCACACACACACACACACACACACACACAACACACACAACACACACACACACGTTTAATCACATAAGAGTTCCCACCTGCTCAGTGACATGTGGCAGTGTTTGATAAAGTCGGACGTCACTGCTACTGTCCAGGATGGTGTCAACATCAGCAGGTCATTGATGTCGCAGTCACTGAAGACACTAGGCTGTGTTGACTGACGTCACTTAAGACACCAGAGCTTGACTGACGTCACTGAAGACACCAGGGCTGTGTTGACTGACGTCACTGAAGACACCAGGGCTGTGTTGACTGACGTCACTGAAGACACCAGGGCTGTGTTGACTGACATCACTGAAGGTTAACATAGCTGCAACAACAGAATTGTTCATGGCTACTGGGTTCAGGAAGGGGGCTTGTGGTCAGTCTCTTAACATACTACTCCTCACGCCAACTCTGTATGGCTGCTGACAAGTGGGTGACAGCCAAAACTAAACACAACCTATAAAAATTCAAGTGGTTTGACGTTGGAAGATTGATTTTTTTTTATAGACAAAAGCTGAAATCATGGTAATATATATATATACTAATATAGCATCCCTCGTCACAATTTGATTGGCATTTTACGGTTTTTAAGCAAATAGTAAGACATGGATTTAATAAGCTACACATGCATATGTGTGTGTTAGAGAGAGAGAGAGAGAGAGAGAGAGAGAGAGAGAGAGAGAGAGAGAGAGAGAGAGAGAGAGAGAGAGAGAGAGAGAGAGAGAGAGACAGACAGACAGACAGACAGACAGACAGACAGACAGACAGACAGACAGACAGACAGACAGACAGACAGACAGACAGACAGACAGACAGAGACAGACGCAGACGTTTATTCATAAACGTCTGCGTCTGCGTCAGAGACAGAGAGAGAGAGAGAGAGAGAGAGAGAGAGAGAGAGAGAGAGGGGGGGATAGAGAGAGAGAGAGGAGAGAGAGAGAGAGAGAGAGAGAGAGAGAGAGAGAGAGAGAGAGAGAGAGAGAGAGACAGAGACAGACAGAGAGAGACAGAGAGAGACAGAGAGAGAGAGGAGAGAGAGAGGGAGAGAGAGAGAGAGAGAGAGAGAGAGAGAGAGAGAGAGAGAGAGAGAGAGAGAGAGAGAGAGAGAAGAGAGAGAAGAGAGGAGAGGGAGAGGGAGAGGGAGGGGGAGAGAGAGAGAGACAGACAGACAGACAGAGACAGAGACAGAGAGAGACAGAGAAAGACAGAGAGAGAGAGAAGGGGAGATAGAGATAGAGAGGGAGAGAGAAACACAGAGACTCACACACACACACACACACACACACACACACACACACACACACACACACACACACACACACACACACACAGAACAACAAATCCTGTTTTAAGGTCAGCTGAACTGTAACTGCAGTACAACATTATAATTAGGCACTTACCATTGAAGTCCTGAGGATGTAAAGAAGAGCCCAGGCATTTGGAGATGGAAGGGAAGTTTCCATCTGACGACAATAGCAGTAGAGGGGGAACAGCTCCATTACAACTGCTATGTGATCAGCATGACAACTTCAACCCTCATGTTAGGACGTGTGTGTGGAAGAAAGGATTGAAAAGAAGAACCAAGACTTAGCCAAAGGCTTGAAGAACAGAACTATGAGGGGGGTGACAGAGTCACTAGTCCTACCAGAAGATGCCAGCCATGCACTTTGTTGTGGTTGAATTAATGTCCCAGCGGAGATTACGCGATTTAGGAACTGACAGCCATGCACAAGATTTTATCCACCTTTATAGTCACGGCAGTATGCACCTACGTCAAAGACTTGGAATATCTTGGCGCTCTCAAAACAAATGACGGATCATGTACCACAGACATAAAAACAAGAATAGGGAGGCTCTTTTCTATGCCTTGTTCCTTTTCTTCCCGTCACCTTCGCTATTTTCTGCCTTCTTGGTCCATTCTCCTGCCTCCCCCCTCTCCCCCACCCCCGAAAAATTGGTCGCGGGATAGCCGGTGGTCAGAATGATGCGCTCTTGATCTGCTGAATCTAGTTCAAGACGATTTTTCCTCCGAATTATCAGTGCCGAATCCACTCCCCCCAAAAGTCCTTGGGATTAGACTTTAAACCGAAGTCCCCTGTACGAACGCACGCAGAACACCTTACGCACACGTTAAAACTTGTTCCGCTATTCCGAAAAGTAGGCCATTGTGTGCCGGTCGAAACGGATGGCAAAATTTACAAAATTGCGTCAAAGTCATTATTTTCGATATCTCAGTAATGAATGAATTTCTCCCATTTATGTCACTGTTATCCCATTGTCGGTGCCTTCAAAGAGGATCAGTCTGAAACTCCTGCATCACTGTCACCAGAACTGCTTCATTTCATCTCTCATAACTAGGGCTTGTGGTTTATGTTCAAGGGTTGGGTTTTTTGCTACTGGTTGGGGGGTTTTTTGTTGTTGTTTTGGTTTTTTGGGGGGAGGGGGGTATTTTTGGAAGGGGTGCCGTTTGGGGTTTATGTAGTTTTATTTTCTGGGTTTTTTTCTCCTGTTAAAATGTTTTATTTTGGTTCCATTTCCACTCAGCTACATTTTTATTCACGGTATTCCATTATGTCATTACTTATCAAGCTTAGTTCAGTTTTCTTCTATTTTGTTTTTTCACATTTGGTTTAGTTTCATTCCTTAAGTTTTATTCGGTTTCGTTTTATTCACGGTAAGGTTTAATTCAGTTTTCTTAGGTTTAGTTGTATTCACAGGTTGTTTTAGGTTTACATGGTTTAGTTTTATTCGGTTTAGTTTTATTGGGTTTAGTTTTATTCACAGGTTGTTTTAGGTTTACATGGTTTAGTTTTATTCGGTTTAGTTTTATTCGGTTCAGTTTTATTCACAGGTTGTTTTAGGTTTACATGGTTTAGTTTTATTCGGTTTAGTTTTATTCGGTTCAGTTTTATTCACAGGTTGTTTTAGGTTTACATGGTTTAGTTTTATTCGGTTTAGTTTTATTCGATGTTTTATTTTTTCGATTTAGTTTTATTCACTGGTTGGTTTAGTTTTATTGGTTTTAGTTTTATTCAGTTTATTTTTATTCGGTTTAGTTTTATTTACGGGTTGGTTTAGTTTTATTTGGTTTAGTTTTATTCGGTTTAGTTTCATTTATGGGTTGGTTTAGTTATATTTGGTTCAGTTTTATTTGGTTTAGTTTTATTCACAGGTTATTATAGGTTTACATGGTTTAGATTTTATTCCGTTTAGTTTTATACCGGGTATGGTTTAGGGTGTGGTTTAGTTTAATCCGGGTTTATTTTGGTTTGTTTTCTTAAGGGTTTTGTGTTAGTCTTTTGCTCAGGTGAGGATATTTTAACTTCATTTCTGTGTTTAGTTAAGTTTATTTCTTTTTCTTGCCTATTTTTGTTTCAAATACCAATTTCATGTTTTATTTCAAATCCTTTACAGGTTTTTTTAACCTAAACGTGTTAAGTCTTTTACTTCACCTGAGTTAAGTTTTTTGTCTCATCAGTTTAACTCATTTTTTAAATATTTTCTAAAGCTTCTTTTTGGGCTTATTTCGTGTTAAGTCTTTGAAGCAAGAGGTGTGGAAGCAATCGGACATGAGTCCAGCCATCATTTAAAGGCAACTGACAGGTGGTCTAATAACGAGTCGTGAAACAGAAGTAAAGAAGCAAACTTTAATCACAGCTCCTCAATCCCAATCTCCATCTTCCTGGACGTAAGTATAATCGGAACAACAAACTTTGACCAGAAAACCCCAGGAGTGACCTACATCACTTTTGTTTTCAACTTCCTGCAGGCATGCTTGCTGGTTGTTACTTTTCGGAGAGATGCCTGAACTATACAAAGCGGCAATTGCTGGTCTGCAGTTTTGCAGCCCTACTTCATGTTTAAGTGCTTTGATTTGTTTTTTTTTTGCAAGATATAGTGCTATATAAATTCCATGTCCCAATACAATCCAATGATGTTGCTTACAGCCCCGCCGACCACACAGGCCATATCGGGGCTGTCACCTCGTCATATTTTAAAACACGTATTAAAAGTGTGCAACTAGAATCTATGTACAGTTTAAAACGAGGTTTAAAACCAACTCGACTGTCCTTGCTTGTATCGACGCCCTGGTCAACCATAAGGGTCAGCCCAGGACGGCCACCGGGTCGTGGGAAAACCCACATCGATCACTCACAAAATGAGATAAAACCAAAACCATATTCCTTAAAACGACCCTGTCCTTACAGACCAACTATACCACTTGTAGTAGTAGTAGTAGTAGTAGTAGTAGTAGTAGTAGTAGTAGTAGTAGTAGTAGTAGTAGTAGTATCATTATTATTATTATAATTATGTTTTTAATTTTACTTCCAGCTGCAACTTCTCACAATCAATCATATCTCTCTCATCACCTTCTTTCTCCTGTAATGTTTCCAATGTGGGAAATCAGGCTTCGAGTTTTTCACGTTTTATTTTTGTAATTATAAAGTGATCATATTCCCAATAATACAATACAGACTCTGCTCTCTCTTTTCTTACTCAACTATGAGACTATAAGCTCTTTGGCTCACTCCTAGAAACCTCACAAAAAACAGCCTTCCTGAAAACTACCAGCGCTGGGGAAGTACATTAACTCCTCTCGGAAAACAAAGAGAGGAACAGAAGTTTTGTATCTCAGAACTATGACAACAAGAGTCGTTAGAAGAAATGACTTTCCAGAGCTGAAGGTTTTTTTCCAATCTGTTACCTACAGAGGCATACAACAGTGGTCATGCTGTCACAGTAGCAGTCTACCGGCGCTGTTTGTGCCCCATACTGAAGGCACTGCCTCTCCAGTGTCTCTGATAGGGAGGGTCCATCATTGTTGACCATCATCTGATTAAGACACAAGAGAAGTGTGACACACACAAACACACACAAAAAACACACACGCGCACGCACGCACGCACACACGCGCACACGCACGCACGCACGCGCACACACGCGCGCGCGCGCACACACACACACACACACACACACACACGCACGGCGCGCACAACACAACACATCCCCCTCACCCCCCATAAAAAAAGAAAAAAAAAAAAAAAGACTTGACCCAAACAAAAAGGAAAACAAAAACGACGGGGGTGTGCATGCTTGGTGTATGTCTATCATCCATACCATCAGTCATAGCGGGCATCTTCTACAATAAAAAAAAAAAAAAAGAAAGGAAAAGTATCCAGCAGCACTGCCCCCCCACCCCCACCCCAGTGCCAATGCATTCACTTCACCTGGCTTTAAAGGGTTCACAGCTGCTGGCCTCTCACTACCTCATGACTGCATGCAGGTATAAACACACGGGACCTCAAGTCGGGACGGGATAGCCTAGTGGTCAGAACATTGCACTCAATTTGACGACCGGGTTCGATTCCCGTTCAAGGGGACTTTTCCTCTGGAGTTAACATCAGTGCTGACTCCACTCCCTCCCCCCCCCCCCCCCCCCCCCCAAAAAAAAAAAAAAGTCTTTCGGATTAGACTATAAACTGAGATCCCCGTGTGTTAACGCACGCACAACATCTTGCCCACACGTTAAATCCTTTTCCGCTTTTTGAAAGAGTAGGCCATCATTGTGACAGGTGGGAACAGATGACAAGATTTACAAAAAATAACTGCATACACATGGGACTGGATGTAAAAAAGCATACGAGTGCTTATTCCATTACCCTCGATAAATAATAAATAGATAAATGAATAAATAAATAGTCAACAGTCTCTGGGTGGAACTACTGTCAACTCCAGGGGAAAGTAAAACGGGGGCATCTGATAATTCACCTTATCGCTACTGAGATTCGAACTCACGACTTCGTGGACCCCTGAGATAACAGTGTGTAGGTGTCTGGACATTTAATAACGCATTTCATGTGGACTAGTGAATCTGAATAGTCCACAAAATAGGACAAGGTCACACGATTGAAGAGAAAATCAAGTGTCCGATGCGGCACAGTAAGGAATAGTTTTGTGACATAGTTATGCGAAAAAGCAAATTAAGCATTATTAGAGGAAACTAAGAAAAAGTAAAGAATCAACCAAAAATTCAAAATAGGTCTACATGAACATAAACAAACAGTCCTTCAAATGAGGCAAAAAACCGGTGCATGCATGCAAAACATCTCGGCCACACATTAACAACCTGTTTCGCTTTTCGAATGAGCAGGCCATTTCATGCCAGTAGGAACAGAAAACTTTTTTTGTTAATGTATACACACAGGTGTCGATTTTAGACAATCCCTGAAGTCGGAATGCAGCTACCTTAATGAAGAGTTCAAACTTGGGCATACACAAAATCCTACATTCGATGAGCTTCATAGCTCTTGCAGAGGTGCAATTCCCCCCCCCCCCCCCAAAAAAAAACAAACCACAAAACCAAAACCCACCCCAAAATCACCCCCCCCCCCCCCCCCAAATCTTAAAATGTTTCAAGTGATCAGCCCCAAGCACCCATAGGCCTGTCTGTTCTCAAATCTAACTTCGACCAGGTTTACTGTTCTTTCATTTCACAGGTTTTCTAACTTGTCATTTTCTAAATACTTTTTATCAGTTAAAATTATGGAGAAAATGCCTGTAAATGACAACAGTTAGCCAAAACAGCTAACGTTTGACAGGTAGATAAAGGGCACTCTAGACACTAGGATTTTGAACCAGACTAAAACCTATAGACCAACTGTCATGTTTACATGCAAGTTTGTGTGTGAGAGAGAGGGAGGAAAAGGAAAACTTCGTTAAACTTCTCGTCTGCTTGAAGGTACACGCTTTGAAAAAGACATTCCTCATCGACAAGTATTTAAAAACAAGTTTCACTTTACCAAATCAAAATTTGCGAGCACTTACCATTTCGCTGGGTTGGCCGATTTCACCAAGTTATGGCGGGGCTTCTCTCTGCCTCTGTCCCAGTTTTTGTTTTAGTCGAATTATAGTCCTTTCCAGATTTCTCCGATATCAGGACTGTAGTCAGAAGCCAGAAAGTCGGAGGTCCCACGCATCAGCAAGTTCTCCCACTTCAGCACCTCGGGCCACCCCAAAAATGTTACAATTGTAGAAGCAACGAGATGAATTGAAACTCACTCCTAAAAACCGCCTCTGTCCCCTTGTGTGTGAGCTATATCGTGCAGCCCGTGCTGCGGTAGCTACCTGACCAATCAGAGACGACATTGATGTTCGATGCGCCCTCTAGCCTATGTTAGCCGTGATAGTCTTCCTTGTTTGTGTTAGTGTAGAAGCGTAGCAACGTAATTGTGCAGATTTAGTTAGGAATAATTCCTCTTGCAATGCAATTATGCAGATTTAGTTAGCAATAATTCCACTTGCACAGTGGTACTATGAACAATAATGATTATTTTTAGAAAGGGAAACGTGATCACAGGACCCTGTATTAGGCGTAGTGATCAATTTCAATCACTGCCATTTTGACTCAACTGGTACAATGCACGTGTGTTGGCAGTCAGCAAAGGCCAGAGAGAGATGACAGACAGGCTCCCCCCTATCCCCCTATCCCCCATCCTCTACCCCCTCTCTCCATATCCCCCTCCATATCCCCCTCCAATCCCACCCCCTATCTCCATACCCCCTATCCCCCATATCCTCCTATCCCCCTATCTACATATCCCCCTATACCCCTATCCCCTACTCCATATCCCCCTATCTCCATATCCCCACATCCCCCTATCTCCATATCCCCCTATCTCCATATCCCCATATCCCCCCTATCTCCATATCCCCCTATACCCATATCTCCATATCCCCCTATCCCCTATCCTCCATATCCCCCATATCTCCATATCCCCCTATCCCACTATCTCCATATCCCCCTATCTCCATATCCCCCTATCCCACTATCTCCATATCCCCCTATCTCCATATCCCCACCCATCTCCATATCCCCCTCTATTCCCCATCATATCCCCCTATCTCCATACCTACCCCCCTTTTCTCCTATCTCCATATCCCCCTATCTCCATATCCCCCTACCCCCCTATACCCCTATCCCCCTATCTCCATATCCCCCTACCCCCTATCCCCCTATCTCCATATCCCCCTACCCCATATCCCACTATCTCCATATCCCCCTATCTCCATATCCCCCTATCTCCATATCCCCCTATACCCCTATCCCCCTACCCCCCTATACCCCTATCTCCATATCTCCATATCCCCCTATCTCCATATCCCCCTATCCCACTATCTCCATATCCCCCTATCTCCATATCCCCCTATCCCACTATCTCCATATCCCCCTATCTCCATATCCCACTATCTCCATATCCCCCTATCTCCATATCCCCCTACCCCTCTATCCCACTATCTCCATATCCCCCTATCTTCATATCCCACTATCTCCATATAATGATAATAATAATAATAATACATGGAATTTATATAGCGCTATATCTTGTAAAAACAAATCAAAGCGCTTGCACTCGACCCTCACAACAAACAACCAATGACAATAAATAATTCTAGCAAAATCGAAAGCACACATATCCCCCTATCTCCATATCCCCCTACCCCCCTATCCCCCTATCTCCATATCCCCCTATCTCCATATCCCCCTATCCCCCTATCTCCATATCCCCCTATCTCCATATCCCCCTATACCCCTATCCCCCTATCTCCATATCCCGCCTATACCCTTATCCCCCTACGTCCATATCCCCCTACCCCCCTATCCCCCTATCTCTATATCCCCATATCCCCCTAACCCCCCATTTCCATATCCCCCTATCTCCATATCCCCCTACCCCCTATCCCCCTATCTCCCTATCCCCTCCTCTGCAGCCAGATCCAGATATACGGCACTGATGGCTGGCCCTCAGGAACCCCTACTAGCCTCTGTCAAGAAAAGGAAGCTGGCATGGTTCGGCCATGTCACACGCCACAACAGCCTCCCCAAGACAGTCCTACAAGGAACGCTAGAAGGTGGCAGACGCCGAGGCAGACAAACCAAAAGCTGTATGAATAACATCAAGGAGTGGACCCGCCTGGACAGTCCAACACTCATTCGGAAGGCGGAGGACAGGGCTGGATGGCGACGGCTGGCTGCAGAGTCGTCTGGTCATGAGAAAGAAGAAGCATAAACATCTACCACAGTAGCACTAACATGGACTGCTGTGTTGACAGTAGCCCCTTTCACTTGATGTTTCATGGACTGCTGTGTTAACAGTAGCCCCTTTCACTTGATGTTTCATGGACTGCTGTGTTAACAGTAGCCCCTTTCACTTGATGTTTCATGGACTGCTGTGTTAACAGTAGCCCCTTTCACTTGATGTTTCATGGACTGCTGTGTTAACAGTAGCCCCTTTCACTTGATGTTTCATGGACTGCTGTGTTAACTGTAGCCCCCTTTTTTTTCCTGTCTGCAACTGTATTTGTTTCCCTATCAGAGTGGCTTTTTTTCTACAGAATTTTGCCAGGGACAACCCTCTTGTTGCTGTGGATTCTTTTACCTGCGCTAAATAAGGATGTGTAACACACGGGACCTCGGTTTATCGTCTCATCCGAAAGACTAGCGCCCAGACCACCACTCATGGTCTAATGGATGGGGGGAAAGTTTCGGGCCCAAACGGGATCTGAATCACCGCACACTTTGACCCCGACTTTTTGCTTTCTAAGCAGGCGCGTTACCTCTAGACCTCCGATCCACCTGGTGACTGTTTAAGCATATCTTTGGACATGGCGTCTGATCAAATAGCAGTTTTCTTGTTAGGTATAGAAAATATTACATCTTTTATATCACTGACTGTTATTGGGACATTGATGTTTTCAGTATCATCAGAAACTGGATTTTCGTGTTTTTTGGTTGTTCTCTCCAGCTTGTGTGTGTGTGTGTGTGTGTTGTGTGTGTGTGTGTGTGTGTGTGTGTGTGTGTGTGTGTGTGTGTGTGTGTGTGTGAGAGAGAGAGAGAGAGAGTGTGTGTGTGTGTGTGTGAGTGCGTGCGTGCGCGCGCGCGCGCGCGCGCGCGTGTGTGTGTGTGTGTGTGTGTGTGTGTAGTGTGTGTGTGTGTGTGCGTGTGTAAAAGTCAACGGCAAAGTCAATTTTTTAATTTCCAGATAGTATTTTGAATACGCAATGAATCTGCATGTTTCCATCAAGCCATCAGTTTAAGAACAATAACAACAACATCACCATCAATAACTACATCAATTACAATATCATAACAAAAATGCGGAAAAGAAAAAAAATCCTCAGAAAAGGTATATACTACAAAAAGTAAAAACAACAACATCCACAAAACCATCCACCAACTCAAATATAAAAATAAAAATAAAAAACAAAACCAAAGGGAGTAGGTGGTAGGTGAGGGGGGGGGGGGGGGGGGCAAGGTAGCCCAGTGGATAAAACGTTGAGTTCGTGATCTGACGGCCCAGGATCAAGCCACCACGGACGCCCCGTTTTGAGGGATTTGACCCTGGAGTTGACATCACTACTGACTCCATTCCCCTAAAAGTCCTTCAGGTGAGACTAAAAACCTAGGCCTCGTTACGTTCACAAGCCCATGGCACGCGAGGCATCTTGCGCACGTACACGCAGAAGGCCCTTCCTGCCTTTCGGAAGAGTTAGCCATTTCGTACCAGTAGGAAGGAATGACAAAAATTTATAAAACGCATGCACACCAGGTGTCAATCTCATAAATTTTGCTTCACAAAAAAGAACAATCCTGTAAACACTGCTTTATGAAAAAACAACAATCCAATTAACGCTGCTTTATAATTTAAAAAAATATAATAATAATAATAACAATCATATTAACACTGCTTCATAAAACAGAACAATCCTATAAACACTCCTTCCTTAAATAGAACAATCACATATAAACACTGTTTCATAGAATATAACCACCCTACTCGCACTGTTTATAAAATAGAACAATCCTATAAACACTGGTTATAAAATAGAGCAATCCTATAAACACTGTTTCATAAAGACAGAACATTCCTATAAACGCAGCTCTATAAAAATAAAAGAGAACAGTTCTATAAACACAGATTCATAGAATAGAACAATCCTATAAACACGTGTCATAAAATAGAACCATTCTATAAACATTGGTTTACTAAATAGATCAATCCTATAAACACTGCTTTGTGAAACAGAACATTCCTATAAACATTGCTTCATGAAAAAGAAAAATACAAGAAAATTGCTTCATAGAATAAAACAATACCACAAAGCTTATGAAAAACTCTACAAATACTGCGTCATAGTGTGGAACAACTCTTTCCTAAAGTAGCCTTGCCTCCGATTATAGAACAATCCTAAAAACATCAGGTAATCGATGAACTTTTTTTCTTAAACAATACTTCAGAGAATGAAACCATTTCACTAACTGGGCTACAGACGAGGAAATACTGCTATTCCCCATGTGACCTGTACCACACTTACTGCTACTTACTCCATCTTGGGGATGCCGGAGGCCTGTCAGTATAACTAGCATCCTCACCTTCTGGAAATGCTGTGCTATCAATTCTCTCTTTTCTATCCCTCTCTTTGTTTCTGCCTCGTTTCTTTTCTTCCTCTCACCTCTTTCTTGACTATTTTCTGCCATCTTGGTCCATTCTCCTGCCTTTCTTTCCAGGAAGACTTAAAAGATAACAATGTTCTGCAACCCGGTGGGAAGCACCAAGCCTGACATGTCAGGCGCTTAACAGCAGCACAATGCATTGTTGCTCATATGACATAGTTTCTGTCTGAGCTCTATAAGACTGCTAACGACACTGAAACAATTTCCATGAGCAGAACAATATACAGTCGAACAGTTTCATGATCTGTGCTGTAATGGAACAGCTATGTAAACCATGTTTAGAACTGTGGAGCAGCTTCAAAAAAACTAACCAGTGAAGCCACGGGAGCACTTTCAAAAAGCTATTTATCATCATCATCATCATCATCATCATCATCATCATCATCATCATCATCATTATTATTATTATTATCATCATCATCATCATCATCATCATCATCATCATCATCATCATCATCATATTATTATTATTATTATTATTATTATTATTATTATTATTATTATTATTATTCGTGGAATTTATACAGCGCTATATCCTGTAAAAACAAATCAAAAGGCTTGCATTTGACCGATACAACACACAAGCAATCAACTATTTATAGTTTTGGCGGGTTAGTTATAAAGGGTTAATCACACAAACATTGCCACAGACAAGGAAACACGCACATATCTGGATGCTTAGAATGAAACAGGTCTAAGCATCCTTTTTATTAACACAATGAAACAGATATAAACGCTTCTGATAAAACCACAATGTAATTGGTTTGATTGGATACCAATCATTAAACAATTAATGTGGTACCATCAATTATCATACCGCCACCACCCCAAATCTGAACATTCATTGCAATCAATCCAACAGGTAAAATACTGCTTTGTAAACGAGCCTCCGGATAATGCGGTGTATGCTTACAGACTGGTTAATGCGTGGTAAAGGAATACATAGGTACCATGCTCTGTTTATCCTGTGCCACACAGAACTGTTGATCCATCACCCAGATTCATCTTCTCACAAGTGTATAACTTTTCCACCAAACCAATCCCTTGATCGTTTGAGGAATGTGTAGAGTGGATATATATATATATAATATATATATATATATATATATTATATATATATATATATAATATATATATATATATATATATATATATATATATATATATCCAAATGTTTACATGAGCATTACCTACAAATGATTTTTGACGAAGCCTGACTAAAATCATAACCGAAGACCACACAGAGTAAAGTAGATAGATAGATAGATAGATAGATAGATAGATAGATAGATAGATAGATAGATAGATAGATAGATAGATAGATAGATAGATAGATAGATAGATAGATAGATAGATAGATAGAAGCTTAACAGAAAAGACTCCTCAGAATTTCATAGCTTTGAGGATCGATCAAGTATGATGGATGGATCAGGAAAAAGAGCAGTTTGTTTGACACATACACAGTTTGTTTTACCCAATGGTTTACCCATACACAGTTTGCTTTACACACACCGCAGTGTCCAAGTGTTACCCATACAGCCCCAGCTGGTCTGGTTCCTTCAGCAGGTGCTGGCTGTGCACTTTCTCCAGGTTCGCGGAGTGACCATCCCAGCACGCCGGCTTGTGGTCGCAGCTAAGGATCCGGAAATACTGACTCTCGGGGTCAAAGTTCACCTCCAGCAGGTGAGAGTGACCTCCCCCCAGTGTGGTTCTGACCTTCACCTTGGCCCCTTCCCTCACCATCCTGCGGTACTGGCTGGCGCTGACCTCCACCACGTGCACGTGAAGAGCCACGTAGTTGTGCTTGGAGGGAGAGGTCACCAGGGTCACCGGGTCAGCGGGAGGTCATCCAGGTGAGCTGGAGAGGTCAGCAAGGAACCGACCTGGCTCTGGAGGACTGGGCTCAGTCTGGTCTGCCCAGGATGGATTTTCAGCTCCGCGGGTTGGTCCCTGGAAGACAGGAGCGGCACAGTCTGTGGAATGACTTGAGGGAGGGGGCCTCCCTGGTTTAGCTTGGAGGATGCCAGCTTTCCAACATTCTCCTCCTCCTCCTCCTCCTCCTCTTTCTGACTGCTGTGTCTGCGTGAGGCGAGGAAGGAGGGGAGGGTGGTGAAGAAGTCTTGGTGCTTGTCCATCCCCATCACCACCTCCCTCACCGCCTCTACTTCCTTCCACACCGTGCTCCCCTCAGCGTACACGGGCAGGATGGGATAGCGCGTGCGCAAAATGCCCAGGCCTTTGATCTTGGGGAGGAAGATGCGAACGCCGGAAGCCACCACCGACTTTAAATAACCTTTGGTGTCAAGGACGCCCACCACGCCCTTGACCGTGTCGGCAGGGTCAGAGTGCACTTCCTTCCCGGACTGGAAGAAGGCGACAGGGGTGCGGTAGAAATGGCGGCTGTTGGTCCCGTTAAACGCGCCCTTGACGTCCAGCGCGCCGTTTCTGTTCTGAGCCGTCACGGTCTGGCCTTCCGGGGACTGGTTGTCCCCCTTGTAGAGCAGCCTGTAAGGGTTCCAGCTGTGTAGCGGGGTGAGGAACACCACCTCCAGAGGGATGGCGTACGACACTCGCTTCGTCTTCAGCTCACACGTCTTCCTCCTCCCTGCCGAGGTCGAACACACGGGCGCCGTCAGAGGGGCCACCCTGGGCTGGGTGGTCTCCGCCACGAACAGGTTACGGTCGGCGAAACCCGTGTGCGCCACTTTCTGGCCCATGGCGCCCGGCTTGCGGAACTTGTACCAGCGGTGATAGTAGGCCGTGTTGAGGGGCCGCGTGTTGTGAGCGTTCAGCTTCAGCCCGCCGCCTTCTGTGCGGTCTATCAGTTGTGCTCCGTAGTTGTTTTTGCCTGGGGGACATACCACCAAACAAAAAAGTTGCGCATCTTAGACTTATGTATGTTCGTAGGCAGGACCGCATGTGAGTGCGTGCGTGCGTGTGCACATACAGATATATATATATATATATATATATATATATATATATAATATATATATATATATATATATATATATATATATATATATATATACATGCGCGCAAGCACGCATGCACACACACACACACACACAAACACACACACAGACATAGATAGATAGATAGATAGGTAGATAGGTAGATAGATAGATAGATAGATAGATAGATAGATAGATAGATAGATAGATAGATAGATAGATAGATAGATAGATAGATAGATAGATGTGTTCGTGTATGTATATATATAATATGTATAAATATATACATACATACATACATACATACATACATACATACATACATACATACATACATACATACATACATACATACATACATACATACATACATACATACATACATACAAACAATCTTTCTCTATGTGTCTCTGTCTCTGTCTCTGTCTCTCTCTCTCTCACTTCCCTCCCTCCCTCCACTAGCTTTATGTCTACTAAAACACACAAGGCACTCTCTCTCTCTGTCTCTGTCTCTGTCTCTCTCTCTCTCTCTCTCTCTCTCTCTCCAGTCTCACCAGGAATCTCTTTCATGATCTTATCCAGCAGATTCCACTTGTAGATCTTCTCCCCAGAAAAGGGGTTCAGGGTGAACCGAGCGGCACGTGACATGACGTAATCCCTCCAGCGATGCCTACTGGCCAGGCGATTGGCCAGATCCTCCACGGGTCGAAGGTCACGCAGCCGGATATCCTGGCGGACAGGGTGGCACAGGACGCGATAGTTCCACTGCGCTATCGCGGGCACCCCTTTCGTGACGTTCAGCAGCATGGAGGGGAGGTAAGCCAGGTTCTCCTGCACGTGCTTATCTCCCGTGTAGGCCGCGAAGCGGATCTTGTCCTGAGAGGGTGGTGAGAAACAGGAATTATAAGTAGTAGTAGTAGTAGTAGTAGTAGTAGTAGTAGTAGTAGTAGTAGTAGTAGTAGTAGTACATTATTATTAATATTATTATTATTATTTTTTTTTATAATTATTATTATAATTATTATTATTATTATTATTATTATTATTATTATTATTGTTATTATTGGTTGTTTGGTTGATTGGTTGGTGGGTTTAGTTGGTGGGTTTGTGGGTTTGATGGGTTGGCTGACTGGTTGGTTGGCTGAGAGTGGTATAAGATAAATAGATAAAATACATGAGAGAGAGAGAGAGAGAGGGGGGGGGGGAAGAGACAGACACAGACACAGACACAGATGTACAACAAAGCAGACAGACAGATGTACAGACAGATATACATACAGACAGATCTACAGACAAATGTACAGACAGATGTACAGACAGCCACGCAAGCAGACAGATGTACAGACAGACAGATGTACAGACAGACAGACAGATGGACAGACAGACAGACAGGCAAGCAAACAGACAGATGTACAGACAGACAACCACGCAAACAGACAGATGTACAGACAGACAGACAGACAGACAGCCACGCGAGCAGACAGATGTACAGACAACAGACAGAAGTACAGACAGATGTACAACAGACAGAAGTACAGACAGATGTACAGACAGACAGAAGTACAGATAGACAGACAGACAGGTATTCACCTGCAGGTCAGGAATGTCGGAGGCATCCAGGTGGTGGCGGTGGCTGAGGAAAGGCTCCTCCAGATCCACGTCCGTGCTCCACGCCCCCTCCAGGTAACACAGCACTGCCTGCACACACACACACACACACACACACACAATGCACATGCACACACATGCACACATACGCGCGCATGTACGTACCACACACACACGCACACATACACACACACATAGAGTAACACATACAGAGTAACACACACACACACATAGAGTAACACATACAGAGTAACACACATACACACACACACATAGAGTAACACATACCAGAGTAACACACATACACACACAAAATAGAGTAACACATACAGAGTAACACACATACCCACACACATAGAGTAACACATACAGAGTAACACACATACACACACATAGATAAACACATACAGAGTAACACACACACACACACACACACACACCACACACACACACACACACACACACACACACACGCACGCACGCACGCACGAAACCACACACACACACACACAACACACACGCACAAACACGCACGGCATACGCACACGCCACACGCACGCACACAAGCAGTCCTCAGTTGGTGATTTTTTTTCCACTTTCTCATGATTACCTGGTATTGCTCTGTGTCTTTTTATCCCCAAAAACAAGTGCCCCCAGTGCATTTTTTCATACTTTATATAAAAAAAATATTTTAATCTGTGAAAATAAACCAAAAAAAAAATCCGGAATACCACATCACCCCCGCAAGCCAATACAGGAACCTTGAGCCTAAAGGAAGAAAAAGGCTACACTCCGGGATTAATTTTGGGGGTCGATAAACTTCTATAGAGTGCAAGTGAGAAAAATCTTTTTTGATTTTCACAGAATTTTTTAAAGCATGAAAAAATGCACTGTGCACTTGTTTTGGGGATTAAGGACATAGAGCAATTCCAGGTAGTCACGATAAAGTTGGAAATTAAACCATCAAATAAGGATTGCTTGTGTTTCCTACAGCCTTTAAACCCCGCATGCATAAATTGGGGTTAAGGAAGCAGCACAACAAAGGACTGAGGAGGTACATGTTTTGCTGAATTTTTTTTTAAGTTTAAACCTACCAAATTTTGTGCCAAAATCACCGAATTTTGAGTCAGGGCTAGTCTTTCGGAAAAAAGTGTGTGTTTTTTTTTCCTGGGGATGACTCAATACGTGCTGTGGGAATGCAAAAAGTGAAATTAAAAATAGAAAGAAAAAGTAGTTACAATTAATACGGTGTGTAGCCAAAAGATTTTTCGTAG
>CM060344.1:5786774-5809274 GCA_030674155.1 Stramonita haemastoma
AGACAGACAGACAGAAGACAGACAGACAGACAGAGACAGACAGACAGCAGCAGCAGACAACGAGCAGGAGAGAAAGAGGGAAGAGAAAGAGAGAGAGATATTTTAAGTGTGTGTGTGAGTGTGTGTGTGCATGTGTGTGTGTGTGCGCGTGTGTGCGTGCTCGCACGTGTGGTCACAAGGAATCCCGAAGACTCCAGTGTTCTTACCTTGACACAGGGACAGAAGCAGGGGACATGGCAGGATGCACTGTCTGTATGCAGTACAGCTCCTTCCTAAAACAGAGACAGAAGCAGTGACATGGCAGGCAGATGCACTGTCTGTGTGCAGCACACTTCCTTCCTACACACACAGGGACAGAAGCAGTGACATGGCAGGATGCACTGTCTGTATGCAGTACACTTCCTTCCTACACACACAGGGACAGAAGCAGTGACATGGCAGGATGCACTGTCTGTATGCAGTTACACTTCCTTCCTACACAGAGACAGAAGCAGGGGACATGGCAGGATGCACTGTCTGTATGCAGCACACTTCTTCCTACACACACACACAGGGACAGAAGAAGGGGACATGGCAGTTCACACACACACACACACACACACACACACACACACACACACACACACACACACACACACACACACACACACACACACACTAAAAACTTGCTTGGTTGGAGATGAAAACAAAGTGCAGAAGTGGAGCAGAGTCAAGTGATTTTTTTTTTTTTTTTTTTTTATTTATACCACTTTATGTCACAGCAGATTTCTCTGCGTGAAATTCGGGCTGCTCTCCCCTAGCAGAGCCCATCGCCACAAGTGCGGGTGCCTACCCATGGTTTTTTTTCTTGTTCTTTTTCCTGTCTGCTGTATTTGTTTCCCTGTCAGAGTGGCTTTTTTCTACAGAATTTTGTCAGGGACAACCCTCTTGTTGCTGTGGGTTCTTTTGTGTGCACTAACTTATGATGTGTAACACACGGGACCTTGGTTTATCATCTTATCCAAAAGACTGAAGAATGACCAAGTCACAGGAGTGACTTCAATATTCCACTTAGCTTGACACACGGACTATGCACGCACGCACATGCGCGCGCACGCACACACACTGACAGAGCAAGTCACTACAGTGACTTCAATTACTCCACTTAGCTTGACAACACTACATACACACACACAACACACACACACACACACACACACACACACACACACACACACACACACCACACACACACAGCACACACACACACACACACAGCAAGTCACTACAGTGACTTCAATACTCCACTTAGCTTCACACACACACACACACACACACACAACACACACACACACACACACACACACAACACACACACACACACACTTACACACACACACAGAGCAAGTCACTACAGTGACTTCAATACTCCACTTAGCTCCACACACACACACACACACACACACACACACACACACACACACACACACACACCACACAGCAAGTCACTACAGTGACTTCAATACTCCACTTAGCTTGACACACACTACGCACGTGCGCGCACACACACACACACACACACACACACACACACACACACACACACACGAGTAAGTCACTACAGTGACTTCAATACTCCACTTAGCTCGACACACTGACCACAACACACACACACACACACACACACACACACACACACACACACACACACACACACACACACACACACACACAGCACACACACACACACACACGCACACACGCGCACACACACACACACACACACACACAAGAGTGAATCAAAGGCCAACACACAGTGAACATTACTTACAGTCTGCTGTAGATCCAGCCTCCACCCAGACCAGGAAGCAAAATAACAGAAAAGCCCGCTCAGGTGCACAAGCAAATTGAAGAAAATATGGAAAAGCCCGCTCAGGTGCGACAAGCAAAATGAAGAAAATATGGAAAAGCCCCCTCAGGTGCCACAAGCTAATTGAAAGAAAATATGAAAAAGCCCGCTCCGGTGCGACAAGCAAAACAAGAAAATATGGAAAAGCCCGCTCAGGTGCGACAAGCAAAACGAAAGAAAAAATATGATGAACATAGAACTGGTTTTGAGTAGGACAAACGGCAAGAATGACAAAAATGAAACTTCCTTCAAGCACAACGAGCAAATCAATGAACAATGAACGCCTGCAGTGAAACCTCAATGTACAACAAGTGACCTTTTTTTTTTTTTTTTTTTTTTGGGGGGGGGGGGGGGGGCTTTATTCTCTTTTAATTAAATCTGAGAAAAAGCGAATGTTTTGCTGAAGTGTGGTGGCAAGTGTCTTCCTCAATCCTGTATTTTATATATTTATTTATTTATTCTTTTATATTGAGGATGATGGAATAAGCACTCGTGCTTTTTTTCATCCAGTCCCCCTGTGTATGCAGTTTTGTAAATATTATCTGTTCCCACAGCACACAATGGCCTACTCTTACGAAAAGCAGAACAGGATTTAACATGTGCGCAAGATGTTCTGCGTGCGTTCACACATGGGGGGCCTCAGTTTACAGTCTCATCCAAAAGACTTTTGGGGGGAGTGGAGGAGTCAGCAATGATGTTAACTCCAGGGAAAAAATCCACTCCAACGGGAATTTTGTCAAATTGCGAGCACAATGTTCTGACCACTAGGCTATCCCATCCCCATTGTTGGAAAGAGCTCTGCTCACTAGCAGTGGTCGGTAGCTGTACATGTCATACAAGTGTCTGCCTCAATCCTGCCTGTACTGTTGGGTTTTAAATGACCAACACTGACTGCACTGGTACAATACATTAAAAAAAAGTTAGTCTGTCCCGAACCTAAGGCTCATCAGGCCAGTACTTATCCCGGTTTCTGTGGCGTTAAGTGACTGAGAGTCATAGACTCCCCCTGGATAGGACGCCAGTCTATCGCAGGGTTAACCCCCAACACAAGGTTAGTACCCCCTTTACACCTGGGTAGGGTGAGAAAATAGCCGTAAAGTGCCTTTTCCAAGGGCACAACGCCATAGCCGAAAGCTGGGATCAAACCCGCAACCTTTAGATTACGAGTCCAACGCCCTAACCACTAGACTACAGCGGCAGCTCAAGACATTAGTTCCTGATTTTAAATGGCCAACACTGACTTCTACAGGTGCTTTAAATATCGAGTCTGTCATTTCTTTTTCTTTAATAATATGTTGACCCAGTATAGTACAAAACAAAAAATGTATTAAACGGAATTGTTGACATACTGTGGCAAAATTGTGGGTTTGAGCACAAATGAAACTAAACTGTAAAAGATGGATATAATGAATGTTGTGCCAAAGACAGAGTGAAAGAAATCGTGAGTGATGGTTTCCGCATGTGCTTGCTAAGTATTTTCAACTTCTTCCATCTCAAAAAATGCTACAGAGTACCCAAACTCAAAACCTCTGAAGTAAAAAACAGTTTTATCCCCACCTCAATTTTAATATTGAACAAGGATTTTATGATAATAATAATAACAACACACCAGGGCTGACTGAGCAAAGGTAGGGAGGGAGAGGGGGGAGGGGGACAGGGAGGGAGGGTGGAGAGAGAGAGTGAGAGGGGGGTCTAGCACCAGACAGGAACTTGTGAAAAATCAGAAAAAAACAACAAGGACGTCAGCTGAGGTCCTATAGGCAGGGAACTGGTTGATGGTATTGCTGATGTTGGGGCGTTTGTTATCTTGTCATGTGTGCCCTCCCTCTCCCCCCCCCCCCCCCCCCCCCTTCTCTTCCTCTTTAGTTATGATAATGAACGATATTAAGATATTAACGCTATTGCTGATGTTTGGGTGTTTGTTATCTTGTGATGTGTGTGCCTGTTGATATAGGGATCCTGTGTTGTTGTGTTTTTTTCTGTCATGTTTTCTGTGTGCTGTTTTTATGTATGGCTTGTACCCCATATGAGTTTCTCTGTTCAGTTGTGAGATGATAAAGTATTTGAAGTGAAGTGATGGTCCCTTCTCAGGGCAAGAGCCCTATGAAAAAAACTGTCAGTATTTATCTGTAAGCCTTGTTTATCAATTAATCAATGACTCAATCAACCAATCAGTCAATCAATAGATTGATCAATCAAACAATTAATCAATAAATCTCTCCCTCAAACACACAAACACTTTCTCACACAAAGCAATCAAATCCGTGCATCAATCAATCAATAAAAAAAAATTAAAAACCCAAGCTACTCAATTTATCAATCAGTCAGTTGAAGCAAGGACTTTGGATTTGTTTCCTTGAACAAGAGAAGTTCCAATAAGGGAGCTAATCCTGGACTGAAAGTGAGGGTAACTGACAACAGTTGTTTCCCCTCTACCACTAGCTACAAAATGACAACAGACTTGACTGAGGGAGGGTTCAGTGACCTGAAGCACACTTTCTTTCTCTTTTTATTTCCAAGATAATAAAATAAGCACTTCTGTGTTTTTTTACATCCAGTCCCCGTATGTATGCAGGTTTGTAAATCTTGTCATCTGTGCCCCAACCAGCACACAATGGCCTACACTTACCTACCCTAAGGGGAACATGATTTTTTGGTTTATTGTCTCATCAAAGGACATTTTGGGAGAGTGAAGTCAGCACTGATGTTGGCTCCAGGGGGAAAATCCCTTCAATGGGTTTGATGTTCTGACCACTAGACTATCCTGTCCCCCACTGAGGGAGGGAGGGCACAGTGACCTGCAGCACACTGAGGGAGGGAGGGCACAGTGACCTGCAGCACACTGAGGGAGGGAGGGCACAGTGACCTGCAGCACACTGAGGGAGGGAGGGCACAGTGACCTGCAGCACACTGAGGGAGGGAGGGCACAGTGACCTGCAGCACACTGAGGGAGGAAGGGCACAGTGACCTGCAGCACACTGAGGGAGGGAGGGCACAGTGACCTGCAGCACACTGAGGGAGGGAGGGAGGGCACAGTGGCCTGCAGCACACTGAGGGAGGGAGGGAGGGCACAGTGACCTGCAGCACACTGCACTGTTACTTCAAGAGTTCTACAGCTTCTGAACCCAGGGATGGGGTCTGGAGGCAAGAGAAGGCGTGACTTATCTCAGTGACAGACAGACAAACAAAGAAACAGACAGGCAGTCAGGCAGGCAAACAGACAGACAGACAGGAAGACAGGCAGACTGACAGACAGGCAGACAGACAGACTGGCAAACAGGCAAACAGACAGACAGACAGGCAGGCAGGCAGACAGACTGGTAGACAGGCAGGCCATGCAGGCAGGCAGGTAGGCAGGCAGGAAGACAGGCAGACTGACAGACAGGAAGACTGGCAGACTGGCAGACAGACAGGGAGACAAACAAACAGACAGATAGATAGACAGACAGACAGACTGGCAGACAGACAGACATACAGAGAGACAGACAGGCATACAGGCAGACAGACAGGGAGACAAACAAACAGACAGATAGATAGACAGACAGACAGACAGGCAGACAGACAGGCAGACAGGGAGACAGACAGATAGATAGAGAGACAGACACACAGACAGACAAACAGGCAGGCAGACAGGGAGACAAACAAACAGACAGATAGATAGACAGACAGACAGACAGACAGACAGACTGGCAGACAGACAGACATACAGAGATACAGACAGGCATACAGGCAGACAGACAGGGAGACAAAAAACAGACAGATAGATAGACAGACAGACAGACAGGCAGACTGACAGGCAGACAGGGAGACAGACAGATAGATAGAGAGACAGACAGACAGACAAACAGGCAGGCAGACAGGGAGACAGACTGCCTGCCCCTAGTGCTGCTTGTCAGTCAGGTGGCATCAGGAAGCAAGAGAGGGCCAATATGAAATGGAGTTTTCTTGTGTCTTTCCAGATTATGATTCCTATCAATATGCCTGTCAGTATTGTCATTGCCCTTCATGGGATGATTAAAGTGTTTTTGACTTGATTTGACTTTACCTGCACATAGTGGTTTACAATAAAAACATCTCTACCCTGTAGTATAATCCTTTATTATTATTATTATTATTATTATTATTATTATTATTATTATTATTATTATTATTATTATTATTTACTATTATTGTTATTATTATTATTATTATTATTATTATTATTATTACTATTATTATTATTATTATTATTATATTATTATTATTATTATTATTATTACGATCATTATTATTATATCATTATTATTATTTGTTTTGTTTTGTTCTTGGTTTTAGTGTTTGTTTATTTGTTCATTGTTCTGTTTGTTTTATTTGGTTTTAAAAAATATCTTTTGAGTATGAAAGTATTGGTGATATCACCCCTGATATAATTCGTTTGTTCAACATTTTATTATTTTTTAACTAAAAAAAAGGTAAATGTGTGCAGGTGCCTGTACATGGTGCTTGGGTGGGGGTATGTGGGCATGTGTGTGTATCTGTGTGACTTTTGAGTGCATTCTTTTTTGCTTGTTTTTTTTCTTCCTTATAGGTATTTTCTATTATTGAGGAAAAAAGGGATATATAGGTATATTGTATTTTTTTTAAGTTGCTGTTATCATGTTGTTAAAATATTATTGAGGAAATAAGTTTTGTTCCTAGATAGATGGCTTGATAAAACAAAAAAAGCAAAATCAATGCTTATTCATGTACCATCTGGAAAAAATAAATTAGACTAACTTTCAAATGTGGACAGTTGTTTTGATGATGTGGGGCTAAAATACAGACATGGTGCAATACACACCACATTTAGTCCTGCCTAAAACAAGTGAGCAGATTACTATTCTGTGTATTTCATTTCAAAAGAGTTGTTATTAAAGCTCATCAATATAAAAATCAGTAGTACCACTAGCCTGGCCCCGCCCATGACAGTGTCAAAAGTGGGTGGAGCCTTGTTCAGTAAGGGAGGATGGGGCAGTGCGTGAGGCAGGCCAGCTGTAGCAGACAGCAGTCTCAGGGCATCACATTTGGATTGGAGTTCTGTCCTCTATTGATTTTTGGCAACTTCCTAAGCCTACTTTTTTCCTACTTTTTGTATATGTTGTTTGTGATATTTTTCTATACTTGTTGCAGCTGGTTTGACAACAACTGTGTTTTGTTCTTTGGGAAATGGAAGGATTGATTATTACTTTATCAGTTGGTACCTCCCATATTCCAGTCCACTCCCCCCTTCCCCCTCTCCTTCTTTCTACCAACCCCTTCAGTCTTGCATTGTTCCCTGCCAATGAACCAGATCACCATTGTTGATTGGCCAGGTGTGTAAGTGGCTTACCACCCCTTCCCTACTCCTCCCCACCCCTTTTCACAGGACAGCCCCTCCCCTCTTCCAATCCAGATTCCATCAAGACTTTCAAGAGGCAAGCAGCTCAAGGGGACAGGTTAGCCTGGTGGTCAGAGTGATTATCTTGTGACCTGCTGTCCTGGGTTCGAATCTTGTTCCATGGGTTTTTTCCTCTGGTAATACATCCATCAGTGCCCACTCTACTCCCCAAAAGTCCTTTGGATGAGAATTATAAACTGAAGTCTCCTGTGCCAATGCATGCAGAACATCATCCTAATAGGCAAAAACATGTTCTGCTTTATGGAAGAGTAGGCCATTGTATGCTGGTTAGACTGGATAAAAAAAAAATTACAAAACTGCATACACACCGGTCTGGATGCAAAAAGACCACATGAGAGCTTATTCAATTATCATCATTTTTTTTAAGTGTTGTCCACTGTTTCTGTATGTAGCTGTCTTGCTCAGTCGTTTTGAACACTGTTCAATTTGTCCTGTCTTGAAAGGACCTTTGCTGTTTATTGGCCTGTGGAAAATTCCAGATCCTTTCCAGGACTTGACTGACCAGTGGGGATTTTCCAGGACTTGACTGACCAGTGGGGATTTTCCGAGGATTCGGACTGACCAGTGGGGATTTTTCCAGGGACTTGACTGACCAGTGGGGATTTTCCAGGACTTGACTGACCAGTGGGGATTTTCCAGGACTTGACTGACCAGTGGGGATTTTCCAGGACTTGATGACCCTGGGGATTTCCAGGACTTGACTGCAGTGGATTTTCCAGGACTTGACTGACCAGTGGGGATTTTCCAGGACTTGACTGACCAGTGGGGATTTTCCAGGACTTGGACGTGAGCCAGTGGGGATTTTCCAGGACTTGACTGACAGTGGGGATTTTCCATGACTTACTGACCAGTGGGGATTTTCCAGGACTTGACTGACCAGTGGGGATTTTCAAACCATTGAGGGAGAACTGAAGGATGTTGTAGCTAAATTGTGACACTCCACCACATAAGGAGTCACATTGTACCAAAAGTCAATTTTTAGTTATTGACAGGTATTAATCTGCAATAAAAAGGAAATTCAATAAAAAATATAAAAAAACAGATTGAAAATTGAACAATTCTGTGCAAAGTTATTACAAATTGAAATGATAGACTGCAGGATTTGACAAAATGAGAAACGGGCAGGTTTATTTTTGTAACAGGTTGTCAGAATAAGGGCTTGGGTATTTTCAAAACACATTTAAAAGCAAAAGGAATAAAAATTATGCCTTGATATTTCCTTACAAGGTAGAATAAGGGATATAGTTTAATGATTGATCAAAATCTTAAAAAATTGACAACTTGACCCCCATCTGCCTTTAAAGGCTCCTAGCACAAAATTGGGTAATGTGCTAAGCTTGGTGGAGGGTCACAATTGATAGTAGTGCAACATTGAAAATTAGAACAAAGAAGTTTCTGTCTTTTACAGTAAAGTTTCTACTGTCCTGTCAACAGAGGTCGATAGTTTAAAAATTTGTATTTTTGATGGTTTGACAAGAAACTAGTTGTTGTTATTGATCCTTATAGAGAAAATAAATTGTAGTAAACATTTTTCATGTTTCACTAATCAATTATCTTTATTAATTTAAATGTGATTTGGTGATACTTGATAGTTATTGAGGGTTTTGATGGTGTGGAATAGAACTTGAGGGTGAATGTGACTGAAGTTGCTGGAAGTAATGTGGTGATGGTGACAGCTGTGATGTGGCCTTTGTGGTGGGTGGAGCTGAAGATGTGGAATGAAATAGCAGTGAAGTGCTCTATGCTGGAGACTGTTAGTATGTGCTATGTGCATGCAATGGCCTAGCTGGAGAAGAGCAAGAGCTAGTCAGCTGGTAAATCACCTTGATGAAGTCTCTTCAGCTTATGGCATGCAGATCAGTGCAGAGAAAAACCAGCTGATGACAAATAGTGCCAATGATGTCATTATAGATTGTAAGAAAATAGGATGATCCAAGCTTCAAATATCTGGGAGGATAGTACCACATGAAGGATGAAAACCTGAAATTCTCTCCAGGATAGCCCAGACCACAGCTGTAATGACCAAACATTTTTTAAAGTCCTTTGGAATGACAAGAACATAGCCATCACCTTCAAGATCAGACTGCCTTCCTCAATGGGTGCGCACACACACACACCACACACACACACACACACACCACACACACACACACACACACACACACACACACACACACAACACACACACAAGCACACACAAACACACACACAACATTAAAAAATCAAGCTCTTGTTCTTTATTCATCTGACTTTGTAAAGACCACCATACATTTGCATCACATGATATGTTGAGTAAGCACAATCATCAGTATCAGCATATACAAAAAGACATCACTAAAAAAAAAACTGCAAAGAACTTCTGCAATAAAATAGTTTTTAAAGTCGGTTTGTATCTTCAAACTTGCTTTCAAGGTCGACTTTTTTTCAGCTTTCCCAACTTTTATATGTACATATGACTTAAATATGATATACATAAATATTTGCATAGATGGAATTATGTGTGTGTTTTTTAAAAAAATCATTTTATGTGATTATACATAAGATTTTGCAATAAAAAGAATAAACATTTGCATATAAAATTGGAATGCATAATCTTAAATAAAGATAGATACCAAGCATGCTTCAAATAAAAAGACAAAAGTCATGCACTTTGAGAGTCAACTTTCATATTCAGCAATAAAAAAAAATGCTTCCCACTTTGTTGATTAAATATTTTTGGAAGTCTAACATACCTTTACACAATGTGGTCAATGGTTAGTATATAACACATTAGATTGCAATCTTTCAGGATTGAAAGGCAGCTAACAAACATTTTCACCAATGTGCTAATATTGAAACCAGCTTGTGTTGTGTGTGTAGTGTGTTATTGTTATGTGATGTGTTGTATATGTATTAGTATGTATGTATATATATATATATTATATATATATATATATATATATATATAAACAACCAGAGAGAGAGAGAGAGAGAGAGAGAGAGAGAGGAGAGAGAGAGAGAGAGAGAGAGAGAGAGAGAGAGAGAGAGAGAGAGAGAGAGAGAGAGAGAGAGAGAGAGAGAACACTTAACACTGAACACTGAAATGGTTTAATGGTACTTCTGCTGTAGGCCACAATACAACCAATTGGGAGAATGGGTATGGTAATGCAGGAACATGTTGATGAATACATACAAAAGTCAAAACTCAGGTATTGAAAGAATGACATGGAAAATTGAGACCAAAATCACTTAAAAATCAAGACACATTGAAAAAAAACTTGCATCATGCAATATGAACATGTGCTTGACCCTGGCTGAAAACCCAAGACATCTCAAGTGCACTATCAAAAGGGAAAAAAGCAATCAATCAGCCAAGCTAACACACATTACCTCAAAAACATATATCAAGTTCAGACAATACATCTCTTTCTTCTGCTAACTGAGTGGAAGACATATCAGGAAACACTGTACATTTGGTGAGTATCTGACATTTGCAGCAACACTTGAATGGGAACTCTGGTTAAATGCCCTGGAATTTATTGCTAAGATCCGAATACATGGAACAGTCAAAGAGAAAATGTTGTTCCTCTTCGGTTGCTGACATACAAAAAGGACAGTATTTGTTTTGCAGAGAATCTCTGTATCAATACACATTTGCATTTAGTGGCAGGATGCTAAATCTTAATTGAGAAATAACAACCCTAAAGCAGTATGTATCAATATCATTAATATATTTTTCTCTTTCAAAAATTGTTTTAAATGATCATAATCTTCGTATCTATTCGATTTTTAATCGTTGGAAAACAACTCTGATAAAAGTATCAACGAGTCTCTGCTTAAATAAACTTAAGAATGCTTTAACATCCCCCACACCTTGTTACTCCCAAACAAACTGAAATCCGTCTTGCATAACATTTCCCTTACTTTTGTTACCCAGCAATTCTTCCCTGTTCTATCTTTGATTAACAACATCTGATAAGCCTTGAAAGGTAATCTATTATTTTCCATTTGTAACAACCTAAACCAATATCCAAAGCAGAGACACATGAATTTACATACAGAGGATATCTCCCCAAGTCATCATAGATCATCTTTTTGGAGTTTTTACTGGAACACCCAGGAATCTTTTACAGACTAACATATGACTTTTTCTAAATGACCTAGCTTGATCAGTCCCCAAATTTCAATACATAAAGTAAAACAGACTGTATGTTGGCGTCAAATATCTTCAATAGCTATTAGCTGTCATTTCCTTGTATTTTTGGAATGCTTTATTAGTTGTAATGCTGCCTTCTTACCCTTTGTTGCTAAGTGCTCAGTTCCTTTCTTCATGCTAATCATTGTCGTAAAGTTAAACCCTAAGTAACAATAACTATTTACTACTTCTAGTTTTTTGCCATCAAAAATTCATTGCTGGCTTTGAGCTCAATAACCCCCTTTTCTAAATACCATGACTTTTGTTTTTTCAGTGTTAACATTTAGTTTCATTTCCTTACAACATCTATGTGATACATGAAGTTGGTTTTGCAGGCCACCTGGAGTTGTTGATAACAAAGCCACATTATCGGCAAAAAGTAGAATAAATAGTTCAATACTGCGTGGAAGTATTTGTATACCCTGCTTACCTTCAGTATTGATGTGGTCAGCCAGCTGATTTATAAAATAGAGAATAATGTAGGGCTCAGTATGCATCCCAGAAGAAAAGAGAGAGGAGAGAGAGAGAGAGAGGAGAGAGAGAGAGAGAGAGAGAGAGAGAGAGAGAGAGAGAGAGAGAGAGAGGAGAGCTTATTCATTAAGATATAACCCCTACTGAAGGTAAAAAAAAAACACCCCATAAACCATGAAAACCCAACACCAAACGAACCAGGCCTAATTCTAGTAAATCAGGAAGAAGAACACATAAACCACATGAACCAAACATCACACCAACCAAGCCTAATTCTATCAAACTAAGAAGAAGAACACATAAACCATATGAACCAAACACCACACCAACCAAGCCTAATTCTATCAAACTAAGAAGAAGAAAACATCAACCATGAAACCCCAACACCAAACGAATCAGGCCCAATGCTATTAAACTAAGAAGGAAGAGGGTAAAGAGGCTGAGAGGGTAAAGACTGCTATGAAAGGAAACAATGACGTTCTGAGTTCGATTCCTGGCCTTGCTTTTTCTTCCAATTTGACAAGAAAATCAAACTGAATGCCAGCCTTTCCGTTGACACTATAAACCAAACTAGCCTGCACGTTATAAACCCGTTTTGCCTTTTGGAAGAGTAAGCCATTTTGTGCCGGTAGGAGCAAATTATAATTTTTTTAATGCATGCACACAGGTGAAGTGTTTAAATAACATCTCTTCAGTCGGAATGTGGCTACCTAAATGACGAGGAGGGAAAAAAAGGTGGCTTAGCAAACATCTTACCACCGGTGAACATCGAATTTTGTGTCAGGAACGAAACAATATCTGTTATTATCCAAACTTACAACAAGGCAAAAGGAAAAATGGGTCAAACAAATTTGAGAGAGAAAATAAAACCTCTTGAAAATTTTTTTATGTCAAAATCATGGAACCCTGTGTAAGACCAAAATAATACCACCTCCACGGCACCCCTATTCCAACTTCCCCCAGGGAAGATTCACAATGGGGTGCACGAATGCTGCGAAAAGGGTGGAGCACCCACTCAGGCTTTTTAATTCAAAACCAAACCAAACTAAACCAGTCAAACACAAACAACACACACACAAAAAACACACCACACACACACACACACACACACACACACACACACACACACACACACATACAGACACACACACACAACATACACACACATAAATATATATATGTAAATATATGCATATTATATGTATATGAATAAATATTCATACATATATATATGATTATTATACTATATGATGTGTTATACTGTTATCCTTTTCTCCTATACTTTTATGAGAGCTGTCACTTTATGCATGCCATTTGTCCTATAATTAAGTATAATTATCATCATTACATCATTCTACACATTCATCCATCCATCCATCCATCCACCTATCTATCTATCTGTTATCTATCTGTCTGTCTATCTATCTATATATATCTATCTCTCTTATATTTTATATATATATATATATATATATATATATATATATATATATATATATATATATATATATATATATATACACGGTATTACTGTATTGTTATAAGTGTACCTGTAGTTGGTTATTGGTCCGGGGTGGGTAAGCCTAGTGGTCAGAGCTTTGAGATCACAAACTGACTGTCCAAATTCCAGTCACCACCAGACACCCTTGGGAAGGGATTGTTCTCATGGAGTAATGACTCCCCTCCCACTAAAGTCCTTCAGAGGAGACTTTCAACTGAAGCTGTATACATGCAAGACATTTTGTACACACGTTAAAACCTGTTCTACCTTTCGAAAGATCAGGCCATGGGGGGCATATGGGAATGGATGACAAAAGTGAAAAAATAATAGACCCATACACACAGAATCATATGTGATGCTCTACCACGAAATGAGTCGCATAGCACATTACCCAATTTTGCGCTAGGGAGCCATTAAATGCAGGTGGGGGTCAAGTTGTCAAGTTTGACATTTTGCTCGATTATTAAACTATATCAGTTATTCTACCTTGTAATGAAATATCAAGGCATAATTTTTATTCCTTTTGCTCTTAAATGTGTTTTGAAAACTCTCAAGCCCTCATTCTGACCATCTGTTATAAAAAATAAACTTGCTCGTTTCTCAATTTGTCACATCATGCAGTCTATCATTTTAATTTGTAATAACTTTGCACAGAATTGTCCGATTTTCAATCTGTTTTTTCTTATTGGATAGCCTTTTTATTGCAGATTAATGACATGTCAATAACTAAAAACTGACCTCTGGTGCAATGTTTGTAGAGGTCACATATCAAGACTCCTTTCGAAGTCCAGATGCACTATCTTAATGGTGGTTGGGGGGAGGGGGGGGGTGTGCATACACAAACATCTCACCATTGGTGAACCTAGGGACAAACCAAAAACCAGAGAGGAAACTGTCAACCAAGTCCTGCCCAACATCTGACGTTTTTGTTCAAAACTCACTGGCCTGTGCTGTGACAGTCGGCCAGCTATGGGGGCCCAAGGGGTGGAGGGCCCTCCCCCATACCCAGCATGCAATCTGGAGAGGGGTAGGCTCCGCCAGGTTCTATTTGCCCGCCAGAGGCCCCTTGAAAAGTTTTTTTGAAACATTTTTTTTATTCAGGATTTTTTTTTTATTATATACAACATTCTGTCCCCTAGAGAAGCTGAGGTCTCTGACCCCTTGCTCCCCTGCTCGCCTACAACCACACAGATTATGGGACACATTTACCTTTTTACCTTATACAACATTCCCTCACATACATAGACATAGCCACCCACTCACAAGGCAAAATTGTGAATACATTTTTCAGCAAAACAATTAAAAAACTTTGAGAAAATCACAACACATAAAACGCATTTATTTACACACAGACACAGACACAGTTACACAGACAGACACACAGATACACAGACAGATACACACACAAACACACAGACACAGACACACAGACACACAGACACACAGAAAACACACACATACACAAACACATACACACATTCACACACACACACACATTCATACACATTATAAGTGACAAAACACAAACTTTTAGTCACACACAGCATCTGCTTTTCTTCTTTTCTCCCTGTCTCCCTTCGTTTAATATCACTAATAGTGAAAAGACGTAAAATCTAAAGAACGAACGAACGAACAACGAAACACACACACACACACACACACACACACACACACACACACACACACACACACACACACACACACCACACACACACACACCACACACACACTGCAATTACATCTACAAACACATCTAATCAGAAAATATCCACTTGAAAGGGAACTAAGTAACTATATGTACATTGTTATGCGAATGTGAGCTCCATTTGTATGGGTATATGGCATAACAAATAAATCATTTGACTTTGACTTTGATTTTGACATGCACACACACACACCCCACGCACACACACACACACACACCACACACACACACAACCACCGCGCGCGCACACGCGCGTGCAAGCGCGGTTTTTTTTATACATGTAGCTACCTGATACCCTGAAATGCATGTAAAGGTACAAAGTTGACTCAAAGTAAGAAATTCATCTCAATTATCAATATTACAGATCAGCTTAACTCTCGATCATTTCTTCCATGCCAAGAGACACCTGATGAAATCTCCAGTGATGTTCCTCAAGCCCATTTCATCAGCTTCTGGCACTGACTGACCAGACAAATCAAACTGAAAGTCAAAGTCATTCGGTGAGACTATAAACCAAGGCCCCATGTGCCAACGCATGCAGAACATCTTGCCCACACGTTAAAACCCCGTTCTGCCTTTCGGAAGAACAGGCCATTGTGTGCCAGTAGGAGTGGATGACAAAATTATAATTTAAAAAAAAACAGCATGCACACAGGTTTCGTGTTTTGACACCATCCCTGAGGAAAAATCGGGGAGTTGGAGTCCCCAGGGCCGTGTGGGGCTGTTATGGCAATGTTCTGGTGGCTCCTGCCACTGGAACCATTCCTATGGGCGATTGCCTTTCCAATGGACCATTCCAGTGGCGTGGAGATGGAGGGGGGTCTGCTGCATGGGTAACAGTTTGCCCTCCATACTTGCCTACCCAGGCTTTGCGCTCTAAAAACTAGAGCGCAACTCCATAGTCTTCCTGACTGATGGGTGCCTACTAGCTTTGCACTGATTCCTAAACCTTTACAGAGATGCTAGTCACAATACACAGTGTTCTGTTTCCAACTCTCAACAATCCATGTATAATAATACCAGTCTAAATCAACAGACAGGTTTTTTTTTTTCCAGCTTTGGGTTAAAATGTTTATTCATTCTATTACTGGAACATTTTTGAAACAGTCCAAGGTTTGTTTGGATATTTTGTATTCTGCATCTGTAAATATACATTTTCGTAAGTGTTATGATACAGTCCAAAGTGGATTTTGTTTTCATATATTATTCTACCTCAAAATAGTAATATTCCTTGAAAGTTAAAGACGTTTTGTTGTTTTCGCAGTGTTCAGGTATAATTTTTGTGGTTTTTTTCCCTGTACATTAATCAAGGTCTGGATGTATGGATATTCCCACAAAAAGTTCTAAATGGAATCTCTCCTCTGTTTACATGGTGAGCCATTTCTGGTTGTTGTTGTTGGTTTTACTCTCTTTGCAATTAACACCATGTTGACAGCAAGTACTCGTGAACAACTTGTATCTGTAGCCATTTAGCTTGATGTCTTTACTTTGAGGTACTTACAGATATCACTCTCACAATTTCGTACTCTTTGATTATTTTTATAGTCGTACATACATACATATAAAATAATTACATAATCATACTTTCTACGACAGACAGACGACACAGACAGCGACAACTGAGACAGACAACGACAGACAAAGACACCATACAGATAATAATATATAAGGTATACATACATACTAATACTCTACAACATACTACTATACCATACGTATCGTAACGCAGTACGTACGTGTAATTTTACGTACAGTACTACTACTATATTAGTATGATGTCTATATCCTTTTCGGCACACTGTTCATCTTATGTTCTGCACTGGGTAAAACCTGGGTATGTATTCCCTACACTCTCTTCTGGATTTACTCATATCTTCTTATTTAAAAAACTCTTTGATTGCTGAGATTCATTAGCTCCCTGACAATACAGTGCCTCAACAAGTCAAATCAAGTCAAGTTAAGTCACATAAAGTGAAACCAGGTCAAATCAAATAAAGTCAAATCAAATCAAGTTGAGTCAAACGAGTCAAGTTGAGTCAAACAAGTCAAGTCAAGTCAAAACAAATCTAATCATGTAAATTCAAGTCCAATCAAATCAAATCAAGTCTAATCAAGTCTAATCAAATCAAACCAAGTCTAATCATGTCAAATCCAATTAAATCAAGTCGAATCCAATTAAATCATATAAAACCAAATCAAGTCAAATCAAATAGTCAGGTCAAGTGAAGTGAAGGCAGGTTTGGTCATGCTTGTGGTTCTGTGGTGTGTGGCGAGGTTATCTCAGCTTCAGCAGTTCACCATCAGTGTCTTCACGGAGGCTGGAGCCGTCTGGAACACGTAGACACAAGCTGGTGTTAGCAACAAGTCCAGTGTTTGTATTACTTGTTATTTGTGTATGTGTTGTGTTGTTATTGTGTTGTGTTTGTGTTATTTGTATTGTGTTGTATTGTGTTTTTGTTGTGTTGTATTGTATGTGTGTTGTGTTGTTATTGTATTGTATTGTATTGTATTGTATTGTATTGTATTGTATTGTATTGTATTGTATTGTATTGTATTGTATTGTATTGTATTGTATTGTATACCAGTAATAAGTCACCGTAATAAGTCAGGGCAGATTTCTCTGCTTGAAATTCGAAGTGAGGGTGTCACCACAAAAGCAGTGTCACCCTTTTTTCTTTCTTTTTCCTGTCTGCCACTGTATTTGTTTCCCTATCAGAGTGACTTTTTCTACAGAATTTTGCCAGGGACAACTCTCTTTTTGTCGTGGTTTTTTTTTTTTTGACGTGTGTTAAAATTATAGGGATAAACTCTTAGGACCCCCAGAAGGCCCTCAGCACATTGGTAACATTTGTTATTGATTTCATTTGTTATTGATTTCATTTGTTATTGATTTCATTTGTTATTGATTTAAATTTGTTATTGATTTCATTTGTTATTGATTTCATTTGTTATTGATTTCATTTGTTATTATGATTTCAGAAGATCGAAGTACACCTCTGAGAAAACCGGTATCCATAATCAAGAAGTTGAAAACATCTCGAACTACAAGTATCTGGGAACTGTTTTTGACCACAAGTTATATTGTGACCTAGCACTGACGCTATTGTCAAAAGGGGACAACAACGTGTGTATTTTCTAAAAGAAACTTAACTTGTTTTTTGTTGACAAAGAGATTCTTTCTTTGTTTTTATAAGTCTTACATAGACAGCGTTCTAAGTTTTGCTTTCATTTAACTGGTACAGTAGCCTTAGTAATAAGAACAAGAATGGTCTTCAGAGAACAGTGAAAATCTGCTGAAAAATAATTGAACAAGAACAAAAAGATCTCAAATCGTTTTGTAATCAGCAGCTTGTACACAAAGTGACTGCCATTTTGGCCTTCCCTCCCACGCTTTGTTTTCAGAATTTCAGTTGTTGCCTTCAGGACGCAATTTTCAGTACCACAACAGCAAAACAAACAGAAAAAGAAATTCCTTTGTGCCAGTAACCATCGGAATTCCAAATTCTCAATAACACTGACTACCCAGTTGTGTCGAAATAGACAATAAAGTATTGAACTACATTGTACTGAATTATCTTGCATGGTGTTGTGGTATGCTACATGCGTGTGTTGTATATGCGTGCATGTGCGATGCATGTGTATAGATCTGTGTTTTTTATTTTATTTTATTTTATACCACTTTATGTCACAGCAGATTTCTCTGCGTGAAATTCGGGCTGCTCTCCCCGGGGAGAGCGCGTCGCCAAAAGTGCAGCGCCTACCCTTTATTTTTCCCTTCAGGGATGGTGTCTAAACATGACACCTGTGTGCATGCTGGTTTAAAAAAAAAAATTTTGTCACCCGCTCTTACTGGCACACGATGGCCTGCTCTTCCGAAAGGCGGAACGGGATTTTAACGTGTGCGCAAGATGTTCTGCGTGCGTTCTCACACGGGACCTCGGTTTATAGTCTCATTTGAATGACTTTGACATTCAGTTCGATTTTTTCGTCAAACTGGGAAGAAAGGGCGAGCTGGGTACGAACCCCAAAACTCGCGGTTTACATATTGGCAGGCGAACGTCTTAACCATCCTGCCACCGTCCTGCCTGTTGTGTGTGTGTGTGTGTGTGTGTGTGTGTGTGTGTGTGTGTGTGTGTGTGTGTGTTGTGTGTTGTGTGTGTGTGTGTGTGTCTGTCTGTCTGTCTGTGTGTCTGTGTGTCTGTGTGTCTGTGTGTCTGTGTCTTGTGTGTGTTGTGTGTGTGTGTGTGCGGGCTTGTGTGTGTGTGGGCTTGTGTGTGTGTTATATACTTATTCTAGTTATGTTATTCTTTCATTTCCAGGATAATGGAATAAGTACTCATGTGTTGCTTTTTTACACCCAATCGTCTTGTGTATGTAGTTTTTGTAAATTTTGTTTTTCGTTCCCACTGGCACATAATAGTCCACTCTTCCGAAAAGTGGAACGATTTTAACGTGTGCGCAAGATGTTTTCTTTGTGTGTGCGCGTGCGTGCGTGCTTGCGTGCGTGTGTGCGTACTGTGCGTAGGTGTGTGCGTGTATGCGTGTGTGCGTGCATGCGTGTGTGCGTACGTTTGTGTGTGTGTGTGTGTGTGTGTGTGTGTGTGTGTGTGTGTGTGTGTGTGTGTGTGTGTGTGTGTGTGTGTGTGGTTCTGCATGGGAAATTTGGGGGGGGGGGGACGGGATAGCCTAGTGGTCAGAATTTGCAATTTGACGACCCGAGTTCGATTCCCGGTCGAGGGGACTTTTCCCCTGGAGTTAACATCAGTGCCGACTCCACTCTCCCCAAAAGTCTTTCGGATGAGACTGTAGATCTAGGCCCAGGTGCGAATCCACGCAGAACATCTTGCGCACACGTTAAAACCTGTTCCGCTTTTTGTAAGAGTAAGCCATTGTGTACTGGTGGGAATATATGACAAGATTTACAAAACTGCATACACACGGGGACAGGATTAAAAAAAAAAGCACATGAGTGCTTGTTCCATTACCCTCGACATTAAAGAAATAATAAATAAATAAAAATAAATAAAGATTCTGATTCTCGTTCTGATTCTGATTCTGGTTCCGACGCTGGTTCTTAATCTGTTTCCTATTCTGGTTCAGGTTCTGATTCTGGTTCTAGGCTAATTCCGACTCCGATTCTCACTCTGTTTCCTATTCTGATTCTGGTTCTAGTTCCGGTTCCGATTCTGATTCTGGTTCTGGTTCCGATTCTGATTCTGATTCTCACTCTGATTCTGGCTCTGGTTCTGATTCTGATCCTGGTTGTGATTCCGATTCTGCATTGGAAGTTAGACAGACTCTGTGGCCTCACCTGTACGTAGGCTTTAGGATCCACGGTCACTTTGATCCAGGTGAACAGAGGCCTGGTCTCCGCGCTGGTCACGTTATACTGCAGAGAGTTCAGACCGTCCTCGTCCATGCGTTTGGAGGTGGACTTCAACAGCTCAAACCTGTCCCCAGAAACAGTGCAACATTTTCCATCATTTTTGTCTTTTTTGTGTGGAGTGGACTGGAGTGGAGTAACAGCTCAAACCTGTCCCAAGAGACAGTGGACTATTTTCCATGATTTTCTCTTTTTTTGGTGTAGTGGAGTGTAGTGTAGTGGAGTGGAGTGGAGTGGTTTGTAGTAACAGCTCAAACCTGTCCCGAGAAACAGTGCAACATTTTCTGTGATTTTTTGTCTTTTTTTTGGTGTAGTGGAGTGGAGTGGAGTGATGTGGTGTGATGTAGTGTAGTGTAGTAACAGCTCAAACCTGTCTTGAGAAACATTGGAACATTTTCCATGACTTCTCCTTTTTGGTGTAGTGTAGTGGAATGGAGTGGTGTGGTGTGATGTAGTGTAGTGTAGTAACAGCTCAAACCTGTCTTGAGAAACATTGGAACATTTTCCATGACTTCTCCTTTTTGGTGTAGTGTAGTGGAATGGAGTGGAGTGGAGTGGAGTGGAGTGGAGGGTAGGGTAGGGTAGGGTAGGGTATTTGTATGTGTGGTGTAGTAACAGCTCAAACCTGTCCCGAGAAACAGTGCAATATTTTCTATAATTTTCTCTTTTTTTGGTGTAGTGGAGTGGAGTGGAAGGTAGGGTAGGGTAGGGTAGTGTATTTGTATGTGTAGTGTAGTAACAGCTTAAACCTGTCCCAAGAAACAGTGGAACATTGTCCATGATTTTCTCTTTTTTGGTGGAGTGGAGTGGAGTGGAGTGGAGGGTAGTGTAGTGTAGTGTAGTGTAGTGTAGTGTAGTGTAGTGTAGTGTAGTGTAGTGTAGTGTAGTGTAGTGTAGTGTAGTGTAGTGTAGTGTAGTGTAGTGTACACACACTACACACACAAACACACACACAAAAGCAAACACACATGCACAAACACACACACACACACACACACACACACACACACACACACACACACACACACACACACACACACAACACATGCACAAACACACACACACACAACAACACATACACAACACACACACACACACACACACACACACACGCGCGCGCGCGCGCGCGCGCACACACAAACACACACACACACACCACACACACACAACACACAATAAAACACCACAACACAGACATACACACACACAAACGCACACATACAACACACACACACACACAGAACGCACACATACAACACACACACACACACACACACACACACACACACACAACACACACACACTACACACACACACCACACACACACACACACACACACACACACGCTTCGATTTGTTTGCATTACAAGATTTAGCGCTATATAAATTCCAGGTAGTAGTAGTAGTAGTAGTAGTAGTAGTAGTAGTAGTAGTAGTAGTAGTAGTAGTAGTAGTAGTAGTATAGTAGTAGTAGTAGTAGTAGTGTAGTAACATATCATCATCATCTTCATTATTATTATTATTATTATTATTATTATTATATTATTATTATTATTATTATTATTATGATTATTATGATTATTATTGTTATCATCATCATCATCATCATCATCATCATCATCATCATCATCATCATCATCATCATCATCATTACACACACACCTCATAGGGTTGGCTTCGTTGCCGTGGTCTCTGCCGTGGCGGAACATGTCGTAGCGGCCTATCTGAGGGGGGTACCTCACCACCTTCATCCCTCTGGCTCTCACCCTGCAACACACACACATAGAGACACACAACATACACACACACAACATACACACACTCATACACACACACGCGCGCGCGCTCACACACATACACACGCACGCACGCACACACGCACACATACACACACACGCACACACACACACACATGCACTCATACATACACACACATACACGAACACGCACACGGATATGAGT
>CM060344.1:5819274-5831774 GCA_030674155.1 Stramonita haemastoma
AATAATGGGTGAAGGGAAGAAAGAGTTAATAATGGGTGAAGGGGAAGAAAGAGTTAATAATGGGGACAGGGGAAGAAAGAGTTATAATGTAAAAGAGTAATATGGGTGAAGGGGAAGAATAGAGTTAATAATGGGGACAGGGGAAGAAAGAGTTAATAATAGGGAAGGGAATGAAAGATGTATCATCATCAAAAAGGTTTATAATGCTGTATTAAAATGGTGTAAAAATAACGTTATATAAGAAGAGAGTTAATATGTGAAGGACTGAAGATGTGCTTCTTTAAGTGTTCTGTTCGTGTGTCTAAATAATTTAAAAGGTTGTGTGTCTGTGTGTGTCGTTGTGTCTGTGTGTGTTAAGTGTTCTGTGCTGTGTGTCTGTGTGTTGTGTGTGTGGGTTTATGTATTATGTGTGTATTTGTGTAGCGTGTGGTTGTATGTGTGTGGTGTGTGTGTGTGTGTGTGTGTGTGTGTGTGTGTGTGTGTGTGTGTGTGTGTGTGTGTGTGTGTGTGTGTGCGCGCGAGCGCGTGCGCGTATGCGCATTTAATACCATTTGATCTGTTTTAGCGTATGAAAGCAAAGTTACTTTGCGTACAAAAAAACTTATAGTTCCAGGCTTTCCACCTTCAAGTACAGTTAATTCTGTGGACTGTTTATGCATGATGCTCATTAGGTGCTAGACACTTGTGTAACATGTTTAGTGCGCTTTGAGCCTTCATAACTTGGGTATTGCACTATACATTTCCGTCATCGTCATCATCATTATCATTATCATCATCTTCTTCATCATCTTCATCATCATCATCATCTTCATCATCATCATCATCATCACAATCTTCGTCGTCATCGTCATCCTCTCGGTCATCATCATCATCGTCATCCTCCTCACTCCATTCTCCTCATCATCGCCATCATCATCACTATTATTATTATATTATTATTATATATTATATTATTATTATTATTATTATTATTTTGTTGTTGTTTTTTTTGTTGTTGTTTTGTTGTTGTTGTGTTGTTGTTGTTGTTATTATCTTCTATCTATTTCTCATGCTAAAACGCTTCAAAAGATGAAGACTCATTGAAAGTATAGTTTTTACCTGTAATCCTTTTTTTTTAATTCATAAAAAGTTTTCAGACCAAACTGAATATTAGCAAATTAAACAAAGAAAAAAAAAGAAAAAAAGAAAAAGCCACCAAACCATGAACAATACAGAGTGCAGACCATACTGAATATTGGCAAGTTAAACAAAGAAACAAACAGAACATCTTATATTATATATGATTTTTTATGGCCTTTGGGACCCTTTTGAAGTGAGGAGGGACCATTAAATTTGCCCCATATGACACACACACACGCACACACACGCACCTCTCTCTCTCTCTTTCTCTCTCTCTCTCTCTCCTCTCTCTCTCTCCTCTCTCTCTCTCTCATCTCTCTCTCTCTCTCTCTCTATATATATATATATACATATATATATATATATATATATATATATATTTATTCTTTTATATCGAGGATAACAGAATAAACAATCATGTGCTTTTTTTCATCCGGTCCCCGTGTGAATGCAGTTTTGTAAATCTTGTCATCTGTTCCCACCGGCACACGATGGCCTACTCTTACGAAAAGCGGAACAGGATTTAACGTGTGCGCAAGATGTTCTGCGTGCGTTCGCACACGGGGCCTCGGTTTAAAGTCTCATCAGCGAGAGAGAGAGAGAGAGAGAGAGAGGAGAGAGAGAGAGAGAGAGAGAGAGAGAGAGAGAGAGAGAGAGAGAGAGAGAGAGAGAGAGAGAGAGAGAGAGAGAGAGAGGGGTAGGCATCTATCAGTCTCGGAAGACTATGGAAGACTATGGAGTTGCGCTCTAGTCTTTAGAGCGCAAAGCCTGGGTAAGTAAATATGGAGGGCAAGCTGTTACCCATGCAGCAGACCCCCCCCCCCCCCCCCCCCCACCCCCCCACGCCACTGGATTGATCCATTGGAAAGGCAATGACCGTTACAAATGGTTCCAGTACCGTCGCAGGAGCCACCAAAACGTTGCCATACACAGCCTCGAGCCGCCCTGGGACTCTAACTCCCCGATTTTTCCTTAGGGATGGTGTCTAAACACGACACCTGTGTGCATGCTGGGTTTGTTTTATATATGATTTTCTCATCCACTCCTTCCGGCAACGATGGCCTGCTCTTCCAAAATGCGGAACGGGGTTTTAACGTGTGCGCAAAGTGTTCTGCGTGCGTTCGCACACACGGGCCCAGTTTATAGTCTCATCCGAGATATTATATATATATATATATATAATAACAACCCAACCCATAGGCACCACCTTAGAGCAAGCATATAATCATATACTCGAGTTCGACCCACAAAGAGGTTTTCAGTCCCAAATACTTCAGAAAATCAAACTATTCATAATCTATTCAATCAACTGATTATCCCTAGCGCTATCAAAAACTCTGGGTCGCTTCCCCTCCCGGCTCCCCCCCCCCCCCCCCTTTTCCTCTTATTGCCCTTATCTGTGATATATATATATATACAAAGGGGGGAGAACAGCTTGGGGGTTAGAGCGTTGAGTTCTGATATGACAGCACACGCTCCGTTCAAGGGGGGTTGCCCCTTAGAAAAAAAAAAGCCAACTCTACTTCCCCGAAAGTCTTTAGATTGAAAGAAAGAAAGAAAGAAATAGGTAAATAAATAAATAAATAGATGAATAAATAAAAGAATACAGTACTCTGAACCTAGAAATCAACCAAATTTTCAGAAAGGCAGAACAGATAATTATAAGAATGGAGGGAACTGGTTGTCAGGTCTTGAGGGGTGCCCCCACGGTCGCCAGACTTAGAAGATATAGATAGATAGATAGATAGATAGATAGATAGATAGATAGATAGATAGATAGATAGATAGATAGATAGATAGATAGATAGATAGATAGATAGATAGATAGACAGAGCAGGAACAGACAGACAGACAGACAGACAGACAGACAGACAGACAGACAGACAGACAGACAGACTAGACAGAGACAGACAGACAGAAAGATAGACAGATAGATAGATAGATAGATAGATAGATAGATAGATAGATAGATAGATAGATAGATAGATAGATAGATAGATACCCTGAACCCACTTCAGAGTGTGTCTCTAGTAGATCATTTTGATGGATGGTGGTCTAGAGGTAATACGCCTGCCTAGAAAGGGAAAAGTCCGGGTTGGTGGTTCAAATCCGTTTGGGCTCCAAACTTTTCCCTCATCCATTAGACCATGAGTGGTGGTATGGGTGCTAGTCTTTCAGATGAGACGATAAACAGAGGTCCCGAGTGTTACACATGATTATACTAGCGTACGAAAAAGAACCCACGACAACAAGAGCGTTGTCCAAGGCAAAATTCTGTAGAAAAAAGCCACTCTGATAGGGAAACGAATACAGTTGCAGACAGGAAAAGAAAAAAAAAGTGACGCTTCTTTTGTGGCGACACGCTCTCCCCGGGGAGAGCAGCCCAAATTTGACGCAGAGAAATCTGCCGTGACATTAAGTGGTTTGAAATGAAATTTTTAAAAACTGAGGTCCCGTGTACGAACGCATGCAGAATGTCTTGCGCACACGTTAAAACCTGCTCTGTTATTCATTTCCTTGTTTATTCGTCTACTGTTTATTTATCTATCTGTTTATTTATGTATTTATTTATTCTTTTAATTTGAGGATATTGGAATAAGCACTCATGTGCTTTTTTAATCTAGTCCCCGTGTGTATGCTGTTTTTTATATAAATTTGTCATCCGTATCCACCGCACACAATGGCTTACTCTTCCGAAAAGCGGAACGGGTTCAAACTTGTGCGCAAGATGTTCTACACACGTTTGCACACGGGGCCTCGGTTTATAGTCTCATCCGAAGGATAAATAAGCCACTGTGTGCCGGTAGGGATGGATGACAAAATAAAAAAAACACACACATGTACGCTCGTGTTGTGTTTAGACCTAATCCCTGAAGTTGGAATGTGGCTAGCGAAATGGTAGGCAAACAGTCGCACACGCAAAATGCCACTACTGGGAACCTGGCATCTCCAGCTAAGGAGCAACAACAACTGCAACAACAACAACAACAAAACACACACCCACAAATTCACACACACACCACACATACCACACACACACACACACACACACACACACACACACACACACACACACACACACACACACACACACACACACACACACACACACACACACACACACACACACACTGGTCTAATATCACTTTGAGTGAATACAAAGTGTGTGTGTGTTTGTGTGTGTGTGAGTCTGTCTGGCTGTCTGTCCGTCTGTCTCTGTGTGTGTGTGCGTGTGCATGCATTGCGCGGCGCGCGCGCGTCGTGTGTGTGTGTAGATGTAACATCAGTCTTTGTAAAGAGCCCTAAACCTGATGACCCAACAGCTACAGACACACTAGAGTTCATCCACCTTCCAGTAAAAACGAATGAGGAGATAATAATATTATGTCAGAGTGGCCTGATTTTTTAACCTTTACAAGTGAGTGTGTCTTTGATTTTACGTCTGTACGCTTAAAGTGATACTAGACGAGGGAGGAGGGGGGGGGGGGAGCAATAAAGAGATAAGGGTTTTAAAAAAGTGTGTTGGTAATTATGTACATAAGAAGACTGATTACAAAACTATATAACAAGAATGTTGCAAAACATGGCATAAGAAATGCAAATAATAACAAAAACAATCGAACAATAGAGAACTTTAAAATCTAAAACAGTAAGCTGAACAATTGCAAACTACATGTAAAGGCTGCCATGAATAAAGCAAAAAGTGCATTGCCACAGTAGGGTGTTATAATTTCACAATCATCACAGTAGTACTTTACAAGTGACTGCGCGCGCGCGTGCGTGTGCGTGTGTGTGTGTGTGTATGCGTGCGTGTGCGTGCGTGCGTGCGTGTGTGCGTGCGTGTGCGTGCATGCGTGCGTTCGAGTGTGTGTACATTCGAATTTGCTAAGACCATTAATCGTTATTGATTGCTTGTGTGTTGTATAGGTTGAATGTAAGCGCTTTGATTAAGTTTTTTGCAAGATATAGCGCCATATACATTCCATTTTTTATTTTATTTTGTTTTTATTTATTATTATTACCGTAAAATCCCTAGCATACGCCCCCCCCCCCCCCCCCCCCCCCCCCCCCCCCCCCCCCCCCCCCCCTGTGCACTGATTTATGGCAAAATTGGGGGGTGGGCGTTTGCTAGGGATAGATCACTTTGCACAAAATAATTTTTTGTGCTCAACTGTGTAATTGAGTGAATACAAACCCCGAAAGCATGTAAGTTAGGTCGTGTGAGTATAAGTGAAGGAAAATAGAAAAAAAAAGGGATTCTGAGGCAAAGAAGGCCAACGAGTTCCATCGTTTTCCCCTGTAGGTCCTTGTTTCCCAATACCCTGCCTTCAGATCTTTCATCTTCCAGATAATGCAGCACACCTTGGTCGACATGTTCAGATCTAACTGCTGGTCCTTTTGACAGTTTCCGTTTTTGTTTGTCTTTACTGTACTGTTGTTCAAGTCTATCTCTGTTTTCACTCCATACCCTGATCCTCTTCCTATCCACAGAAAATTCACGGGCACACTCCGAAACATTCCCACCTGCTTCGTTATCCAGATACTGGAGGGCTTCCAATTTGAAAGATACAGTGTAAGACTGTCGCTTTGGCATTTTGCAAAAATGGCACAGAGAGATTCAAGAACCAACTTCCGGCCATCAGGAAGCGTCGTCAAAGGTCTTTAAGAACAGTCTGCACAAATCCTAGTGAAAGTGAGCATAGTCTCTTTGAAAAAAGCAGGCTGGGCATTTGCTAGGTAGTTACCCCTGTGCACAACTTTTGGCCCAAAGTGGGGGTGGGCGTTTGCTAGATGGTGGGCTTATGCTAGGGATTTTACGGTATTATTATTATATTATTGTTGTTGTTGTTGTTGTTGTTGTGTTGTTTGTGTTTGTTATCATTATGTTGTTGTTGTTATTATTATTATCATCATCATCATCATCATCATCTCATCATCACATCATCATTATTATTATTATTATTATATTATTATTATTATTATTTATTATATCTTGGCCTAGTGAGCCGAGTTTTCCCCCTTTTGATCCAGAAACATTTCTAGTGTTAAAAAAAACACACACCACACGCATCCCACCGCACTGGAGTACAAATGAACAAGAGAACACTTAAACTCCCGTAAAACACTTCAGTTTCTTTTGATAATAGCAACAACAATAATAATATATGGAATTTATATAGCATTAAATCTTGTAAAGCAAACAACTCGAAGGGCTTGCATTTAAATCAGTCACACAGCACGCAACCATTCATAAACAGATTTAACCAATTATATATTTACACAACGCAAAACACACACACACACACACACAACACACACACACAAACACGCGCGCGCGCGCGCGCGCACGCACGCACGCACGCACGCACGCACAAATAAACACACACACACATACACAGAGACAGGGGACGCGTTAGCCTAGTGGTCAGAACATTACGCGTGCAATTTGAAGACCCAGTTCGATTCCCGTTCGAGGGGATTTTCCCCCTGGAGTTAACATCAGTGCTGACTCCACTCTCCCCAAAAGTCTTTCGATGACACTATTAACCGAGACCCGTGTGTGAACGCACACAGAACATCTTGAGCACACGTTAAATCCTGTTCCGGTTAAGAGTAGGCCATTGTGTGCCGGTAGGAACAGATGACAAGATTTGCAAAACTACATACACACGGGGACTGGATGTAAAAAAAAAAAAAAAGCACATGAGTGCTTATTCCATTATCCTCCATAATGCTCCGAAGTCTTTATCACAGAAAATGACAAGATTAGACTGTAAGGCCTTTCGAATAGCTTTGGGTGTACCTTTTCATGCATCGTCCATGGGCACTTATAAAGAGATAGGTGTTTTGCCATTACACAACTATCGACAACTGGCTGTGGCTAAATATCTCTTACATTGTTCAAAACAAGAGACCAATGTCGACACTGAAATTAGTAAGTATAAGATCTTATGTCCACTTTCCTAAAAGAGCTCACACTGTTCGTCCTGTTACCACGGCTAGAACTTACGCTTCTCAATTATTTGATAAGGCAGAAATATGTTTTACAAAAATAGCAAAAATCAAAGATTACCTTCTCGTCTTGTCCACCATGAGAGCTTCAGAGAGCTAATTTTGACAGAAAGTATTCTCCTTTAACCAGAGACAGTAATGAATATATGTGACGCTCCACCACGAAATGAGTCGCTTAGCACCTGACCCACTTTTCCGCTAGGAGCCATTAAAGGCAGGTGGGGGTCAAGTTGTCGATTTGAGATTTTGATTGATTATAAAATTCTAGCCATTATTAAACCGTGTAGTGAAATATCTAGGCATACTTTTGATTCCTTTTGCCTATAAACGTGTTTTGTAAATACCAAAGCCCTCATTCTGGCCACCTATTAGGATTCTTTACTGGTCTATTTCTCAGTTTATTTCCTGCAGTGTATCATTTTAAGTTGCAATAACATTTGACAGAATTGTCCGATTCTGAAGCTGGTTTTTTGTATTGTATAACTAATTCATCGCAGATTAAAAACATGTCAATAACTAAAATTTGACTTCTGATGCTATGCGACTCCTTATGTGGTGGAGCGTCACATATTCTCAGCACATCAGTAAAAGAATATATACAAACTGCATAATTATCCAGATCATCTAAAGATCTACATTGACGGTTCACTTTTGAGCGACAATGAGGCGGGGGGCGGCGTTTGTCATTTCATCATTGAAAGTAGAGAGATCATTTTATGTTGGGAAGAAGAGATCAATATTTACAGCTGAATTATCTGCCATTTTGATGGCTTTATATTATCTCCCAGATTTTTCTAAAGACATATTCAGTGTGTGTGTGTGTGTGTGTATGTGTGTGTGTGCGTATGTGTGTGTGTGAGAGAGAGAGAGAGAGAGAGAGAGAGAGAGAGAGAGAGAGAGAGAGAGAGAGAGAGAGAGAGAGAGAGAGAGAGAGAGAGAGAGAGAGAGAGAGAGAGAGAGAGAGGAGAGAGAGATTTATTCTTTTATATCGAGGATAACAGAATAAGCAATTATGTGCTTTTTTTCATCCGGTCCCCGTGTGCATGCAGTTTTGTAAATATTGTCATCTGTTCCCACCGGCACACGATGGCCTACTCTTACGAAAAGCGGAACAGGATTTAACGTGTGCGCAAGATGTTCTGCGTGCGTTCGCACACGGGGCCTCGGTTTAAAGTCTCATCCGAAGGACTTTTGGGAGAGTGGAGTCAGTACTGATGTTAACTCCAGGAAGAAAATTTCCTCGACCGGACTCGAACCCGGGTCTTCAAATTGCCAGCGCAATGTTCTGACCACTAGGCTATCCGCCCCCCAAGAGAGAGAGAGAGAGAGAGAGACAAGGCAAGGCAAGGCAAAATATTTTATTCGAGGATAATAGATAAGCACTTGTGTGCTTTTTTACATCCAGTCCCCGCCCTTTTCAGGGGTACATCAAGTTGTAAAAATACTAAACAATAAAGCTTTATGCAAACCAGACAACATACAAGAATAAGGACACTATATATGATAAGGTAATAAAAATGCACTCGATCAGAAGACAAAAATCAGAAGTCACAATAAAAGATTTTGATAATGAAAGAATAGAAAAGTGTTAATAGGTAAAGAGCAAACAAGAGAAGAGAATAAACAACTGAAAACATCAATCCACCACCATCTGTCAAAAATTATACATGTGACATAAATCATACATTTGGATAAAAGGGGGAAAAAATTTTTCAAACTAATATCCTTATTGGAGGGGGGGGGGGAGATACTGCCAATAAAAATATAAATAAAATCAACAATTATAATGATCCAAATACCAAAAATAAGGAACCATACCAAGTATCAAACAACAGGCAAGAATTAACACAGAGATACAATATTAAGGTAATGTTATAAAGTCACTGATTCAGAAACGAAAATGAGAAGTAAGAATCAATGATGATTTTGAGTTGAATAAAGAAAGCAAGAAAAACAAAGAAAAAACAAAAACAAAACAAAACAAAGAAAAGGCGCAATAATTAAGAGTAAACATGAAATATGATGAGAGAGAGAGAGAGAGAGAGAGAGAGAGAGAGAGAGAGAGAGAGAGAGAGAGAGAGAGAGAGAGAGAGAGAGAGAGAGAGAGAGAGAGAGAGAGAGAGAGAGAGAGAGAGAGAGAGAGAGAGAGAGAGAGAGACGGCGAAATCATTTCAAGCGAAACAAATCAAATCGTTCGTAAAAGAGCATTTGTTTTATATTTAGTTTTGGTTTTTGTCTCTGTTTTTATTTTTCGTAAGGGCTTTCTATATGTGTTGTAGAGGACTAGGGGAAGAAGAAACTGCTTGTAAGGTTTTCTCCCCACCCCTCCCTGTACGGCCTGTATCTATTGCTTTTGTATGGGGAGGGGTGAGGAGGTGGAGAAGGAGGAGGTGAGGAGGTGAAGAAGGAGGAGGTGAGGAGGTGAAGAAGGAGGAGTTGAGGAGGTGAGGCATTTTGTAATGAGGACGAAGTGTACTTTTGTAAACGTCATGAGGTGATTCACAGGCAGATGTCTCAATCAGGTTGGCTTGGGGTGTTTGTTTTCTTTTTGTGTGTACTTGTCTGTGCTGTCTGTCTGTCTGTCTGATTCTTATCTGTTGCTGTCTCGCCTTCTCACTCTCGGTCTGTCTGTCTGTCTGTGTTTCTGTCTGTCGGTCTGTCTTGTCTAGTCTCTCTCTTGGTCTGTCTGTCTGTCTATCTGTGTTTCTGTCTGTCTGTCTGTGTGTGTTTCTGTCTGTATCTGTTGCTCTCTCGTCTTGTCACTCTCTTGGTCGGTCTGTCGGTCTGTGTTTCTGTCTGTCTGTCTGTGTTTCTGTCTGTCTGTGCGTGTGTGTTCTTCGTGTGTGTGTGTGTGTGTGTGTGTGTGTGTGTGTGTGTGTGTGTGTGTGTGTGTGTGTGTGGTGTGTGTGTGTGTGTGTGTGTGTGTGTGTGTGTGTTTATTCATTTATTTTATTTACTCTTGTGTGTGTGTGTGTGTGTGTGTGTGTGTGTGTGTGTGTGTGTGTGTGGTGTGTGTGTGTGTGTGTGTGTGTGTGTGTAGGTCTAGGTCTAGGTGTGTGTGTAGGTGTGTGTGTGTAGGTGTGTAAGTGTGTGTAGGTATGTAGGTGTGGGTGTGTCTGTGCGTGTAGGTGTGTATGTAGGTGTGTGGGTGTGTGGGTGTGTGTGTGGTGGGTGTGTGTGTGCGTGTTGGTGGGTGTGTGTGACGATGACGAAAAGGAAGAAGAGAAGAGGAACACAGACGATATGACAAAACAATGTCAGGCACAACGACACTGACAGATACAGTCACCCCCCCCCCCCCCCCCCACACACACACACACACACACACAAAGAACAAAAGAGTCGCAAATGGAGCACACAAGAGTTTTACACACACACACGGAACACACACACACACACACACACACACACACACACACACACACACACACACACACACACACACACACGGAACTCACACACACACACACACACACACACACACACACACACACACACACACACACACACAAACATGCACACACTTACACACCTACACACACCTACACACACACCTACACACACACCTGCACACACACACACACACAAAACACACATTCATTCTTACCTAGTTCAGCATATTGCTAAGAACAATTATCATGTTCTGATATTACAATCACTTAATGTAAACAAAGATAAGTTGCCAATATTAACAGGGTATTACTATCCACCTGTATGTCAGCAAACAGATAACACTACCAAAATCAATGTGGCAATTTATGTGCAAACAGGAATAGATTATGATTTAGTTTCCTCTCCAGCTCCTTCTCATATACCAGATTTACATACATGTGCAGTGAGAGTAAGATTCAATAATCATTTAGTTTTGCGTGTTGTATCGGTCTACCTGCCTAAAGGCCCAAATGAGATTAACACAGAGTGGATTCACAATCTCCCAGCAACTAATGACAAATGGCTAATCGCTGGGGATTTCAATGCCCACTCACCCTTTTGGGACAAAGGCTGCACCTTCGTTAGTAATAATCGTTTTGTAGAAAATATTGTTGACTCATCATTATATCTACTCAATGATGGTAGCATAACACGTGTCCCTGACATTTCTACTCACAGGGCTTCAGCCATTGATCTTACTTTAATATCTCCTGCTTTAGTGCCAGAGTGCGAATGGAGCACATATGAAGAATCTCTGGGTAGTGACCACATTCCTATCATCATTAGTTTTGGTTTTAAATTAGAACAGCGTGAAAAGCAGACTGACAATATCCCTAAATTCAACTACAAACAAGCAAACTGGAATATTTTTGAAAGTTTTTTGTCCAGAGTTAATTTGAGTAATATAGAAAATAAAGAGATAAATGAACTCTACTCATTGTTCACATGCACAGTTCTAAGAGCTGCAGATCTATCCATCCCCTCTGTTAGATCAGACCGGTCAAACAAGCACACTGGAAATGTTTGGTGGACTGCAGCTTGTGAAGAGGCAGTTAATAACAAAAAAATGAAATACAAAATGTATGCACGTCGAAAATCCCCAATAAGTCACAAAAAACTATTAGAAGCAAAGAAAAATAGCGCCAAAGTTATAGCTGAATCTAAAAGACAGTACTGGTCTTCTTTTTGTAATCAAGAAATCTCAGACCATAAACATGAGCAGACAATCTGGAAAAAACTAAATGAAATGAAAAACGGAGTTAACTTACCCTCTTATCCAATAAAGCTGGATAACGAAGAGTTCCCTAACAACTTTAAAAAAGCAGAAGCATTTGTAGAAATGTTTTCTGAGTCTATGAATATAAAAGGTTTATCTCCAAACTTACGTTTTCACAGAACGAAGGAAGAAACTAAGGACATGTACAGGGATCCAGAATCTGATGATAATCATTATATTAATGCTCCTTTAACTATAAATGAAATACGGGACGCTTTATCTTCTCTGCCAATAAAAAGTCATCCGTTGGACTTGATGGTATCTCAAATGATATGTTAAAACATCTACCAGAAAAATGGATTGCTTTCTTACTCGACATTTTTAAAAAATGTTGGATCACAGGTGAAGTGCCTCATATTTGGAAGCAATCAGTTGTTGTACCAATACTAAAGCAAGGAAAACCTCGAAATGACAAGAAAAGTTACAGACCTATTGCTTTGACATCTCATGTCTGTAAACTAATGGAAAGAGTAGTCTTAAAACGATTAGTTCATTTCTGTTGTAAAAATAATATAATACCAGCTAACCAAACTGGTTTTCAGAAAGGAAAATCATCAATCGACCATTTAGTGAAACTCACCACTCAAATTAAATATCAATTTGCAAGAAGAAAAAATATCCTTGCAACATTTTTTGACATAAAAAAAGCCTACGATCAAGT
>CM060344.1:5836774-5841774 GCA_030674155.1 Stramonita haemastoma
CCGCTGGAGGACTGCTTATGATTATGTTTATGCAGTTATATATATATATATATAACACTCTGTGGTGACACACACGCAAACGCACACATACACACACACCCACCAATGTATGGATACAATGTTATGAAAACCATTGACTAGAAAAGACATATGATCACTATTATTTAAGCATCGTACGCACGCACTCGCACACGCACGTATACATTCATGCACGCTCGCATACACACACACGCGCGTGCGCCCCCCCCCCCCCCCCCCCTGCCCCCCCCCCCCCCACACACACACACACCATCCACCCCCCCCCCCCACCACACACACACACACACACTCCCCAAAAGTCCATTCGGATGAGACTTTAAACCGAAGCCCCGTGTGCGAACGCACGCAGAACATCTTGCGCACACGTTAAATCCTGTTCCGCTTTTCGTAAGAGTAGGCTATCGTGTGCCGGTGGGAACAGATGACATTGACAAAACTGCATACACACGGGGACTGGATGAAAAAAGCACTAGGGTGTTTATTCCATTATCCTCGATATAAAAGAATAATAATCAAATCAAATACACACACACACACACACACACACACACCACACACACACACACACACACCACACACACACCACACACACACACACACACACACACACACACACACACACACACACACACACACACACACACACACCAATAAATGCAATGTTTTAAAACCATTGGCTAGAAAGACATATGAATTTACAAGCAGTTGAGAAAAAACAATAAAGCCAAAAATAAAACATACTTATTTAAGAGTACATAAGCACGTATATGCACGCCTATAAATTATGCATTGACTACATCCATATCAGTGGTAATCGGGTAAGTAATTCAGAGAAATGGAAAACAAAAAACAAAAACAAAACAAAAAAACAGTCATTCCTCGACTCATACACTGCATCACACTGGGTCTAGATGTAAAAAAAAAAATTTAAAGGCACATGAGTGCTTATTCCATTATTCTCGATATAACGAATAAAATAAAACTCGTTATTGATAAAACAAAGCAATGTAGTGTGTGTGTCTTCGTTTTAACGCCTATCCACTAACAAGTGCTTTTAGACTGGACAAGGGGAGGAGGAGATAGGAGTGAATATATGTGTATTTGTTTGTAAAGTTGAATGAATGATACAAGGAAAAAACATCTAACCATGAGAAAGTCATTGTACTGCACATACAGAAGAAAACAAAGGGAAAAAAAGATAAACTTGGGTAGGCCTAAGCTCGAATGCGTGCATGTGTGTGTGTGTGTGTGTGTGTGTGTGTGTGTGTCGGTGTGTGTGGTGTGTTTGTTGGGGGGTGTGCGCGCATGCGTGCACCGTGGTAGAGGCGTACATGGGTGCCCCCCAGGTAATATCTGCATATTGCGCTCCTCTTTATATTATGCTGATATTTGCAGTAATGTATTCCTCTGCAGTTTATTGGCCTGATGTTTATCAGCCAATCTGTCCTAGGTGAGGCCTCCTATGTCAGTGTGTCACTGTTCCCTGTTTTATTATTCATCATCCATGCACCTGACACTTACAGGCGCTCGAAGGCATGGGTTTTTTTTGTTTGTTTGTTTTTGTTTTTTTTGTTTTGTTTTGATTTTACAATGAGCAAAGAATGTTTATATACATAATGTGAAAAAGCCAAGTTAAAAAAAAATTTCTGCTAGATTTTTCACTATTGACATCTTTTTATAGTTACAGATAATCAGGTTGACAGTACTTTTCCCAGGTGTGCTTCTCGTTCAAAAACCACTGGTATTGTAGCATAGATTTGGTCTTTTTAATATCTTACTGATACACATTTTTTCAAGCAAGATAATTTTGTTGATCCAGCGATTTTTTTTTCCAGTTAGTTTATTTGGATTATAGCCACACAAAATGTCAGTTACTGAAAGATGAAGGTGTTTCCCAGTTACAGACAAGACAGTGGAGTCAATATATGTCCAAAAACGTTTTACAGACGGACATTCATAAAAAAAAAAAGGTCCATGAAATCAACTGTCTTTAAGCAGTTGTCACAATACACGGAATCAGATACACCCATTTTATGTTGCAAAATATTAGTTGGATACACTGTGTGCAATATTTTCCATTGCAGCTCTCTCAGTCTTACTGGGAGGTGTAGTTCAGTGGTACAGACTGAAACCTCATAAGATGATACTTTGATATGCAAAGCATTTTCACATGCATACATTGGGCTTATTCTTGTTTTGTATTTCAGCCACCAATTACTGTCAGTATTCTTAGCTGTTTACCTTGTATTCTCCTTGAGGTTTTATTTCAGTTCTTCACCACTACATTACAGCTCCTATTTGCTCTAGATTTCCATAATCATGGATGGTTACAGGTATCTTTGGACTAATAAAGAGTTGTTTTACGGTGACACTATCTGCAAGACCATTCTTTGAACGAAAGGTATCCCCTGTGAGACTGTTCATGGAATGCGAGGCAGAACAGTAACAGTGACCAGCAAGGTCGCTATTCAGAATATTTTGATAGAGTATGTAGTGCAAGGGGAGGGATAGCTCAGTGGTCAGAGCGCTCACTTTCCCCCAGTCAAGTTAAGCAGCATCGAGCGTGGTTACCAGTTGGATGGGTGACCGTTTGCGTGCCTTGCCGCCTTGGCTTCAGTACAGTTCCTCCAGTTCACCCAGCTGTAAATGGGTACCTGCCCTCTTCAGGCTCAGGGAAGGTAAAGCAGCGACGGAGAGGAGATGGGCGCCGCCCTCAATATGCTGGCCCCTAGAGAAGCTGAGGTCTGTGATGCCTCGCTCCCCTAGGACTGCCTAGGTTATGGGACACCTTTACCTTTACATGGAGTGCTGATGATTATTTATTGCTGTTGAATGATCTTTATTCTCATGTTTTGAATGCTTATTGTATTTGGCAGAACGTACTGAATCAGACCATTGACCTCTTGAACTTCACATTATCTCACCAGCTAACACATTTGATACTTATGTAGAATGCAGAGTTGAAGAAAAAATGGTTTGGAGGAACAGAAATGGTTAATTTCACAAAGAAACACTCTGTGAAGAAGACATTCTGTGCAACACATAAAACATTCACTATGAGTGATAATGATGTCAACCTAGCATTACACCTGTTCAATCTATCTATCTATCTATCTATCTATCTATCTATCTATCTATCTATCTATCTATCTATCTATCTATCTATCTATCTATCTATCCCTTAGTCTGGCGACCGTGGGGGCACCCCTGAAGACTTGACAACCAGTTCTCTTCATTCCTCTCTCTGCTCTGCCTTTCTCAGGGTTTTGTTGAGTTCTAGGCCTGTCCGTTTGCTGATGTTGTCCTTCTATCTCTTCCTTGGTCTGCCTCTTTTTCTTCCTCCTTGGACATTGCCTTGCAGTATTGTTTTTGCTAGTCCTTTTGATCTTGTGACATGCCCGTACCATTTTAGTTTACGCTTCTTTACGATTGATAGAAGATTTTCGTAGGGACCAATGGTTTGCTAGATTCTGTTATGCACGTAATTGCTGCTTATGTGGTCTCTGTAGGAGATGCCAAGGAGTCTCTGGAAGCATCTCATCTCTATCGCCTGTACTCTTCTCTCCAAATCAGCAGTCAGGGTCCACGATTCACAGGCATATAGGAATATAGATATGACAAGGGAGCGCATTAGCCGGATCTTGGAGTCGAGTAAGATATACATTTAAAAAAAGAATAATGGCTGAATTCGAACTAGGCGTGTCAGATATAAATATTCATAAACTTATATACAGGATGCATCGTGAATCTGACACAGCATGCTCTTTATGTAATGAAGGAACAGAGGATTCTATATCATTCTATTCTATTCTATACCACTCTATGTCACAGCAGATTTCTCTGCGTAAAATTCGGGCTGCTCTCCCGGAGAGAGCGCGTCGCCACAAGTGCAGCACCTACCCTTTATTATTTTTTTCCTAAAGGATGGTGTCTAAACACACACACCTGTATGCATGCTGGGTTTTTTTTTATATATAATTTCGTCACCCGTTCCTACCCCACACGATGGCCTGCTGCTCTTCCGAAAGGCGGAACGGGGTTTTAACGTGTGCGCAAGATGTTCTGCGTGCGTTCGCACACGGGGCCTTGGTTTATAGTCTCATCCGAATGACGATGAAGATGAAGCACATTTTGCCTTATGTTGTCCTGCCTTTAGTGACATGAGGTAAAAACATACCCCAGCACATTATACCAGCCAGCCTAATGCATTAGACTCGGTTTGCTCCTAGGATGTAGTAATCCCAACATAAATAGAAACTTAGCTTTATATTTATGTAAATCGTTTAAAATAAGAGACATTATGTTGTCTAATTTCGTACGATTTTGTGTAGGGGTTTTTTTTTCCTGTGGATATGTTTGCATATGTCTGACAGTGCTGTACTCCACCCTGTATTCCATTATTATTCTGTGAACTGATCATCAGCAACCCCATTCAGCCATGAGCCAAAGACCTTTTTAGGAATAAATTCTTTCAGAGTTCTGGGTTCAGCTTTCTTCCTCCCGCCCCTCTCTCCCTCTCTCTTCTCTGTCTCTGTCTCTGTTCCTTCTCTGTCTCTCTTCTCTCTCTCTCTCTCTCTCTCTCTCTCTCTCTCTCTCTCTCTCTCTCTCTCTCTCTCTCTCTCTCCATCCAATCCCGCTCTTCTCGGGATAACATCACATGAAAAAATAAAACAAAAAATCAACAACAACAACAACAAATTTAACACAAAAAGCAAAAGCAAAAAACAATAGCCAAATAATCCCCCCAAAGGCAACACACACACACACACACACACACCACACACACACACACACACACACACACACACACACACACACACACACACACACACACACACACACCAAGTAAGCAACAGAGATTGATTTATTTATGTATTCTTTTATATCGAGGATCACAGAATAAGCAATCATGTGCTTTTTTCATCCGGTCCCCGTGTGTATGCAGTTTTGTAAATATTGTC
>CM060344.1:5846774-5849274 GCA_030674155.1 Stramonita haemastoma
GTGTGTGTGCGTGCGTGCTGCGTATAAGCTAGTGGGTAATAGTAAACTCATCTCTTCTTTCTGGAAATTTTCCATCAGCTCTCAAAACTGCGATAGTCACACCTCTGCTCAAAAAGCACGACCTCGATCCTAACATCCTGAAGAACTATAGACCCGTCTCTAATCTGCCTTTTATCTCTAAAGTCCTTGAAAAAGTTGTTCTGAAACAACTCAATAGCCATCTTCTTTCCAATAATCTCTCTCCCCCTTTTCAGTCTGCCTATCGCGTCAACCACAGCACTGAAACCACCCTGGTTCATACTCTAAACATGCTTCTCCATACTTCTGACTCAGGGAAAATCTCCCTTCTTACTCTTCTCGACTTATCTGCTGCCTTTGACACTATAGACCATTCAATTCTCCTCTCCCGTCTCCAGAACATGTTTGGCGTTAAAGGCACAGCCCTCACCTGGTTCACTTCATACCTCGCAGACCGAGTCCATACAGTTGCAGTAAACAAGATTCAATCAGCACCTGCCAAACTGGAATGTGGTGTCCCTCAGGGATCAGTTCTGGGCCCTCTTCTTTTTACCCTCTATACTGCTCCACTGTCAAATATAATAGACTGTTATCATATCAATTATCACTTTTATGCTGATGACTCGCAGATTCAAAGCAGTGACACACCTGAAAATCTTCCTTCTCTCTTGACAAATATGACCAGCTGCCTTCAAGACAACCAACACTGGATGATACAAAACAAATTACAACTAAATGCAGATAAAACCGAAGCCATGCTTGTAGGCACCAAACACAAACTCTCCTCCATTCCAATAACCTCAATAGAATTCGGCAATACGTCAGTTCCGCTATCCACTTCTGTGAAGTATTTAGGAGTCGTTGTCGATAACACTCTCTCCATGCAAAAATTCATTACCCAAACCTGTCAGTCATGCTACTATCAACTACGGCGTATTAGCGCAATTCGAAAGTACCTGTCCACTGATGCAACTTCCAAACTTGTCACTTCTCTTATTCTCTCACGTCTGGATTATTGCAGTTCTCTTTTGGCTGGTCTGCCAGCATCATCCATCCACTCCCTTCAACGCATACAAAATTCCGCAGCTCGTCTGGTCCTCAGAAAGAAAAAATCTGAGCACATTACCCCTCTCTTGCAATCTCTTCATTGGCTGCCCGTACCACAGAGAGAGTAAACTACAAGATCAATACCCTCTGTTACAAATGTCTCCACAATACTGCACCCTCCTACCTCTGTGAATGTCTTCACTTGTACACACCTTCTCGCTCCCTCCGCTCGTCGGCAGATACTTTGTCCCTAAGAACACCCAGATTCAACCTATCTACCGTTGGCCGCCGCTCTTTCTCTGTTTCCGGTCCATCGATGTGGAACGACCTTCCTCTCTCCCTCCGACAAAAGCCTACTTATGACACTTTTAAATCCAACCTCAAGACACACTTATTTCAAACCTAAGTTTTTTCACCTTCCGCTTCCATCTCTTACCTGTCCCTGCCTTCAACATCCACCTGCCAAAGTGCATAACGTTTGTAGGTGTGTGTGCGTGGCGTCGCGTGCTGCGTGCTGCGTGCGTGCGTGCGTGTGTGTGTGTGTGTGTGTGTGTGTGTGTGTGTGTGTGTGTGTTGTGTGTGTGTGTGTGTGTGTGTGTGTGTGTTGTGTGGTGTGTGTGTGTATACATTCGAATTTGTCAAAACTGTAAATAGTTGCTGATTGTGCGTCGTGTAGGTTGAATGCAAGCGCTTTGATTTGTTTTTGCAAGATATAGCGATATACAAATTCCATGTATTATTATTATTATTAGTGGGTGTGTGTGTGTGTGTGTGTGTGTGTGTGTGTGTGTGTGTGTGTGTGTGTGTGTGTGTGTGTGTGTGTGTGTGTGGAGGGGACGTCTGTATGCATGCTTATATATGTTTGTGTGTGGATACATTTAGCACGTGTGCATGCATGTGTGTGTGCGTCTGTGTCTGTAGGTGTGTGTGTGTATGTGTGTGTGTTTGTGTGTTTGTGACTGTGTGTGTGTGTGTGTGTGTGTGTGTGTGTGTGTGTGTGTGTGTGTGTGTGTGTGTGTGTGTGTGTGGTGCATAAGTACTGTTTACTCTATAATAACTAAGAATCTGTACATAGTTAGAATGTTTAAAAATGTTTTGTATGTCAAAAAATTCCCCCCCAAAATCCACTTTAACTTTAAGAGCAACATCAAAAGTGAATTATAAAAAAAAGACTTAAAGGGCTCTTTATCAAGCCTTTTTCTATTTGTAATATTTCAACATTATGAAATAACATCTGTTAGAGAAAAGAAGCAGGATCAATGTTAGACCACCAAGTCGGCAAACACTGTTTCAACTGATCACAGTAGAAAAATCACATGTCTCGGCGTAATCTGATCACCACAAATATATGACACACTTCGACAGAATTTAGTTTTTTGAGAGCATCAAGTCTTAATCTGTATGTCAAACTTGACAAAACTCTGTGACTCAAATT
>CM060344.1:5856774-5864274 GCA_030674155.1 Stramonita haemastoma
CGGGGACTGGATGTAAAAAAGCACATGAGTGCTTATCTATTATCCTCGAATAAAAGAATTTGCCTTGCCTTGCCTTGCCTTGCCTCTCTCTCTCTCTCTCTCTCTCTCCTCTCTCTCTCTCTCCTCTCTCTCTCTCTCTCTCTCTCTCTCTCCCCTCTCTCTTCTCTCTCTCTCTCTCTCTCTCTCTCTCTCTCTCTCTCTCTCTCTCTCTCTCTCTCTCTCTCTCTCTCTCCTCTCTCTCTCTCTCTCTCTCTCTCTCTCTCTCTCTCTCTCCTCTCTCTCTCTCTCTCTCTCTCTCTCTCTCTCTCTCTCTCTCATCCTCGAATAAAATACTTTGCCTTGCCTTGCCTTGCCTTGCCTTGCCTTGCCTTCTCTCTCTCTCTCTCTCTCTCTCTCTCTCTCTCCTCTCTCTCTCTCTCTCTCTCTCTCTCTCTCTTCTCTCTCTCTCTCTCTCTCTCTCTCTCTCTCTCTCTCTCTCTCTCTCTCTCTCCTCTCTCTTTTATTTTTTATTTTATTTTATTTTATACCACTTTATCTCACAGCAGATTTCTCTGCGTGAAATTCAAGCTGCTCTCCCTGGGCAGAACGCGTCGCCACAAGTGCAGCGCCTACCCATTAGATATCATAGTATACTGTAGACATCATATGTATTAGTCATTCCTAATACTTTCAGAGAGAGCTGCTGTGACATAAAGTGGTATTAAATAAATAATAAATAAATAAAATAAATGTCAAAACCTTTCGGAGAAGACTCTACACCAGTCGTGGGTCCGTGAGATACGGACTTGCGCATGTGAAAAGACCCACGGCAGTTAAAAATCGGGACGAGCACGGAGGTAACTGCCGACTGTCTTGGGAAAATTGGTGGGTTCAATTCCCGATTGTATCGTTAAAGTCGGAATACGGCTACCTTAATGGTGGGGGGGGGGGAGAAAAAACTGGGTCCACACACAAAACTCTCACCATTGGTAAAGCTAGGACCTGTATCCAGTCTGACTGGACAGCTGAAAGTGGCGTGCCTACCGAGATCTCCACTCCACTCCAATCTCCCCAAAAGTCTTTAGATGAGACTGTAAACTGAGGCCCCCCCCGTGTGCGAACGCACGCAGAACATCTTGTGCACACGTTAAATCCTGTTCCGCTTTTCGTAAGAGTAGGCCATTGTGTGCCAGTGGTGGGAACATGACAATATTTACGCAACTGCATACACACGGGGACTGGATGAAAAAAGTACATGAGTGCTTATTTTATTATCCTCGATCTAAAAGAATAACATTTATAAAAAAAAAAAAATTAAATTAAAAAAATTGGGTTGGCCAAAAGGGACCCTAAAGGCATGAACCAGGAGGAAGGGGAAATCTTCGCCAGACTGAAGCTGTGGACACCTGCTGACCGCAAGAAGATCAAAGACAGGATCAGTGCAGGACTGGATAACTTACACGAGGTTATGGACGCAGTCAGATTCATTCTGGGATAAGCAGGACTGGTTACTGTCTTTCTGATCAACTATGCAGTGTATATGTCCGCATCATCCGAACAGGGAAATCTTCCGGACACGTCCAGTGACCAGCCAGCAGTACAACTACATCACTAATGCCGCTCTGTGACAGTTCGACTGAAGGACGGTGGCAGGATGGTTAAGACGTTCGCCTACCAATATGTAAACCGCGAGTTTCTGGGTTCGTACCCAGCTCGCCCTTTCTTCCCAGTTTGACGAAAAAATCGAACTGAATGTCAAAGTCATAAAGATGAGACTATAAACCTAGATCCCGTGTGCGAACGCACGCAGAACATCTTGCTCACACGTTAAAATCCCGTTCCGCCTTTCGGAAGAGCAGGCCATTGTGTGCCGGTAGGAGCGGATGACAAAATTATATATTAAAAAAACCAGCATGCACACAGGTGTTGTGTCTAGACACCATCCCTGAGGGGGAAAAAAATAATGGGTAGGCGCTGCACTTGTGGCGACGCGCTCTCCCCGGGGAGAGAGAGCAGCCCGAATTTCACGCAGAGAAATCTGCTGTGACATAAAATGGTTTAAATAATTTTTTTTAAAATAAATAAATAAAAATCAGTAAATAAAAGTTCTTCGGTCCCTGCTTCGACATCTGTTATCAGCCAGTTATTACTAGTGACATTCACACACATGTGTAACTATGCATAAACAATACATCAGTTAGATACCAATCGCGAAGAATCAATGATATTGTACAGTGTTCAAATTTGTTGTTGTACCTTTCCCTAACTACCTGTTGGTGAATGGGTTGAAAAACCTAGCACAATAAACCTTCGTCATTGTTAAAATAAAAGGACCTCTAACCAAGGAAAGACAAACATCCTGTTTGCGTTGTTTGCTATTTGTCTCCCTGTAAGGAAACCTTTTTTCCGCAGATTTTTTTCCAAGGACAACTCTCTTGTTCCCCTGGGTTCTTTTACAAGCCCCGAATGCGTGTTACACACAGGTGGCGTCCGTTGTACCCACACTACCTCTCACGGTCTAGTGGATGGGGGGGGGGGGGGAGTGTCGGCCATAAGTGAGAAATAAACGGACACTTTGGGCTTTGTAGGCAGGCGGGTGACCCCTAAACAGCTAATCCTCCAGTTCTGTATGCTTTGCAGCTGGCTGGGGAGTGACATGATACTTTTCCTTGTGTGTATGGGTTAGGCTACGTCTTTAAATCCGTAATCTCTGCTAGGATTTCATGTCAGTATAACCCCGACACTACCTTGGTTTTGTGTCTCGGGTAAAATTTTGTGTGTGTGTTGTACACTAAAAACATTTTGACCCAGATGTGTGGGTTTTTTTTTTTCTTATTTCTTTATTTATTCTTTTATTTCGAGGATAATGTGACTTTTTTTTCTTTTACATCCAGTCTCTGTGTGTGTGTGCAGTTTTGTCAGTTTTGTCCTCTGTTTCCACCGGCACAGAATGGCCTACTCTTTCAAAAAGCGGAACAGGTTTAGCATGTGCTCAAGATCTTCTGCGTGTGTACGCACACGTGGGCCTCGGTTTATAGTCTCATCTGAAGGACTTGGGGGGGGGGGGGGAGTCTGTACTGATGTTGACAGCAGGGGAAAATATCCTCTTGAAGGGTATTCGAACCCGGATCGTCAGATTGCGAGCGCAATTTTCTAACTTCTAGGCTACACCCCCCCCCCCCCCCCCTCCTTTCCCAGTACAGCAAACAATGCACATTGAGTTTAAGATATGAGCATTATTTTTGTGTGTGTGTGTGTACCACTAGATTATGAAAAGTGGTTTTTGAAATGTTGATATTTTGGTGCTGGAATCTGCCCTTCTTTTTCTCTATTATCTCTATACAATACACAACACATTATGATGAATCTTTTTCTCTTCCTATTATCTGTATACAATACACCAAACATTATGAATCGTTTTCTTCTATTATCTGTATACAATACACCAAACATTATGAAATCTTTTCTCTTACTATTATCTGTATACAATACACAACACATTATGATGAATCTTTTTTCTTACTATATCTGAATACAACACACAAAACAATATGATGACTCTTTTTTGTAATACCAGTTGGTTTTTTCCTGTCATATTGGTTTTAGACTTTAAGAATGATGACTGTCGGATTTCTTTTTGAGAAGAAGCCAAAACAACGTCAATTTCAACAAAATGCAAAATCTCTGATAACTGTGAAGAATGCATTCCAGACAACAGTATTCTAAATAGTAATAAGTCTAATATTGAGGGTAATAATGAATGGATATTCGCGTCACTTTCAACCAAATATTTCAGCTCTGCTTCCTGTGAAACATGTGTGACAGATCAGACAGAAACTCTCTTAGTGTTAAACAACTGAGTGCGTCTAATGTTGAAGGGGAGAGGAGGGAGGGGGTGGAGGAAGGAAAATCCATATCAACGTCAGTTTGGTCAAAATACTTAAGTCCTACAAAGTGAAAGTATCTTTCCACTGACGCAACATCCAAACTTGTCAACGTCTCTCATTCCTTCACGTCTGGATCCTTTGCAATTCTCTTTGGGCCGGTCTGCCAGCATCCTCTCTCCACTCCCTTCAACGTGGGCACAACTCCGCTTCCCCGCTAGTCCTCAGGGAGTTGAAACCTGAACGCATGACTCCTCTCTTGTGGTGCCTTCACTGGCTGCCTGTATCACAAAGAGTCAAGTATAAGATGGGTTCCCTATATCCCAAATGTCTCCACAAAGCTGCACCCTCCTATCTCTGTAACTGTCTTTACCCGTGTACTCCATCTACCTCCTTCCGTTCTGCCGCAGATACCTTTAAAAAGGTAAAGGTGTTCTATAACCTAGGCGGTGGTAGGGGAGCGAGGCATCAGAGACCTCCGCTTCTCTAGGGGCCAGCATATTGAGGGCGGCGCCCATCTCCTCTCTCTCACTGCTCTACCTTCCATGACCCTAAAGAGGGCAGGTACCTATTGACAGCTGGGTGAACTGGGGGATTGTACTGAAGCCAAGGCGCGCAAACGGTTACCCATCCAACTGTTAACCACGCTCGACGCCGCTTAACTTGGCTGGGGGAAAGCAAGCGCTCTGACCACTGAGCTATCCCGCCCCCTTACACTGATACCTTATGCTTTCACATATGCAGATCCACACAATCCACTGTCGGTCGTCGCTCTTTCTCTATTTCAGCTCCATCCATTTGGAACGACCTCCCACCCTCACTCCAGCAAAAGCCTACATTTGATACTATCAACTCCAGCCTCAAGACACTCTTAGTTCCCACCTAATACCTTCCCCCATGGCTGACACCTCTTACTTAGGCTCTCTGTTCCTACTTTCAAGAGACACCTCTGTCTGATACCGGTGTGTGTGTGTGTGTGTGTGTGTGTGTGTGTGTGTGTGGTGTGTGTGTGTGTGTGTGTGTGTGTGTGTGGTGTGTGTGTGTGTGTGTGTGTGTATAAATTTCATGTCTGTTGATCTTATGTGAAAGGTTGCAAAATGTGTGAATGATTCGAATGCAAGACTTTGGTTTGTTTGCTTAATTCACAAGATTCAGCGCTCTAAAAATCCTACATACGTATGATGATATGATGATGATGATGATGATGAAGAGGAGAGGAGGAGGGAGGAGAGGAGGAGGAGGAGGAGGATGACGACGACGACGACGACGACGACGACGACGACGAGACGACGACGACGACGACGACGACGACGACGACGACGACGACGACGACGACGATGATGATGATGATGATGATGATGATGATGATGATGATGATGATGATGATGATGATGATGATGATGATGATGATGATGATGATGATGATGATGATGATGAGACAGACTTTGCAGTTAGTTAAACCGACAGAGGACAGAAAAAATCGTATGCAAGTATTATACAAAGCAATCTTATGAACAGTAATAGGTCTAATGTTGAGGGGGGCTGGGGGATTTGTTACAAGTCTTATGACCATAAATATTAACAAAATATGTCAACTGTTTTAAGAGAAAAGCTTGTAATGTAGACAGATATACTCTGAAGAATCATTCTTAAAGGTCACGAATCTATTACTGAGAGAAAAGGCAAACAAGAAGAAGAAGAAGAAGAGGAAGAAGAAGAAGAAGAAGAAGAAGAAGAAGAAGAAGAAGAAGAAGAAGAAGAAGAAGAAGAAGAAGAAGAAGAAGAAGAAGAAGAAAAAAGAAAAAAAAACACAAAACAACAACAAACAACAACAACAACAACAACAGCAACAACACAACAAACAAGAACAAGAAAGAGGAGGAGGAGAAGAAGAGGAACAACAACAACAACAACAACAACAAGGAAACAAGCAAAAAAGACAAAGAAAGAAGGAAAGCAAGAAGAATGCAGAAAGGGATAGCAGAAGGATAGGAGTTGAAGGAGAGATACGAATCGCCAGTAAATAAACATAAATACATAGCATAAACATACATACATACATACATACATACATACATACATACATACATACATACATACTACATACATACATACATACATACATACATACATACATACATACATACCACGCACGACGCACGCACGCACGCACGCACGCACGCCACGCACGCACGCACGCCCCAGCACGCCCCACACACACACACCACAACAACATACATACATACATACATACATACATACATACATACATACATACATACATACATACATACATACATACATACATACATACATACATACAACATACATACATACATACAATACAACATACATTCATACACACATGGGAGCTTCAGAGAGCTAATTTTGACTTAAATTATTCTTCTTTAACCAAAAAAGGTAATGAAAATATTCTTAGCGCGTCAGTAAAAGAACATATACAAACTGCATATCCAGAACACCTAAAAATCTACACTGACGGCTCACTTTTAAATAACAACGAGGCGGAGCAGCTTTTGTAATCCCATCACTGAAAATAGAAAGATCTTTTTATATTGGGAAAAATCGTTCTATTTTTACAGCTGAATTATCTGCCATTTTGATGGCTTTATATTTTCTTCTAGATTTTCCCAAAGACATATTTTTAACGCTTTTTTGTGTTGATTCCAAGTCGGTTTTACTTGCTTTAAAAAATTCCAGTTCAAAAGTGAGACAAGATCTCATAACTGAGATTGGACATCTAATTCATTTTCTGATGTTACGAGGCACCTGTGTTACCTTTTGCTGGATTCCTTCCCATTGTGGTATCTACTTTAATGAAATAGTTGACAAAGTAGCAAAATGTGGAGCAAAGCACACTGATGGGTCCTGCAGCATTAATGTCCCCTTATCTGTTCATGAGGGCTATAGCATGCTACAGAATGCATGTTGGAAACATTTTAAAAAGAAACAAAGTATTGGTTCTCACCAGAATGATGATGTAACCCATTTATTATCTTTTGATAAGATCAAATGCCGTAACTCTCATGAATATAGAAATGTTGTATCTCTTATTTACAGATTCAAGCTAAATGCTCTTAGATCGAAATTTTCAAAAAAAGCAACATGTATCTGTGGCGAAAATATTACAATAAGTCACATTCTTTTAGAATGCAGAGATTTGAAAAACTTTTTACCTGTTTTCACATACGTTTGCTTAGAGCAAATTCTAAAAGACATTTCGCTAATGAAAGAAATTGTATTGGCATTAAGTCATAGTCCTATTATCAGGTTTTTATGATGTAATGGTCATTATTTTTTTTTTTTAACTAGTTATATGAATTGCAAAGTTAGTGTTTAAGATGTTATTTCTTTCTTTTTATTATTCTTGTTCTATGGTTTTAATTTTTGGTTCATATCGTTGTTTAATGCAGAAAATTAGCTATGTGCCCATCCCAACCCCCCCCCCCCCCCCTCCCACCCCCTCCATACACACACTCACTCACTCATATACACTTTCCCGTCTGATATCACTATTTAGTGGAAGGACGTTAAACTGAAGAACTAACTAACTAACTATTCATACACACACATACATACACACACATACATACACACACATACATACATACATACA
>CM060344.1:5871774-5874274 GCA_030674155.1 Stramonita haemastoma
CAAAAGTCCTTCCGATGAGACTTTAAACCGAGGACCCGTGTGCGAACGCACGCAGAACATCTTGTGCACACGTTAAATCCTGTTCCGCTTTTCGTAAGAGTAGGCCATCGTGTGCCGGTGGGAACAGATGACAATATTTACAAAAATTGCATACACACGGGGACCGGATAAAAAAAGCACATGAGTGCTTATTCTGTTATCCTCGATATAAAAGAAAAAAAAATAACTAAATGAATGAACAATGAAAATGACGCTGCTGAGCTGCAGTAACATAACCACCACTCACCACCAACAACAAACACCACCACAACAACAACAACACCAACAACACACACCAACCAACAACATACACCAACCACCAAAAACAAACAACCACCAACAACACACAACAAACCAAAAAACATCTTTTATGGATAGTATCTTGCTAAAAATGTCAACAGAGAAATAGACAGACACAAGAAAGACATCTGTTGTAGAGAAAACACGCAAGATAGTGGGGAATAGAAAATCAGGGGGGGGGGGGTACGGGTGGGAAAGAGAGAGAGAGGTGGAGGGGAGAGAGAGAGAGAGAGAGAGAGAGAGGAGAGAGAGAGAGAGAGAGAGAGAGAGAGAGAGAGGAGAGAGAGAGAGAGAGAGAGAGAGAGAGAGAGAGAGAGAGAGAGAGAGGAGGAGGAGAGAGAGAGAGAGAGAGAGAGAGAGAGAGAGAGAGAGATTCTTTTTTATTCTTTTATATCGAGGATAATGGAATAAGCACTCTTGTGCTTTTTTTTCATCCAGTCCCCGTGTGTATGCAGTTTTGTAAATGTCATCTGTTCCCACGGCACACGATGGCCTACACTTACGAAAAGCGGAACAGGATTTAACGTGTGCGCAAGATGTTCTGCGTGCGTTCGCACACGGGGCCTCGGTTTAAAGTCTCATCCGAAGGACTTTTGAGAGAGAGAGAGGGAGAGAGAGAGAGAGGAGAGAGAGAGAGAGAGAGAGGAGGAGGAGAGAGAGAGAGAGAGAGAGAGAGAGAGAGAGAGAGAGAGAGAGAGAGAGAGAGAGAGAGAGAGACACAGAGAGAGAGAGAGAGAAAGAGAGAGAGAGAGAGAGAGAGAGAAAAGAGGAGAGAGAGAGAGAGAGAGAGAGAGAGAGAGAGAGAGAGAGAGAGAGAGAGAGAGAGAGAGAGAGAGAGAGAGAGAGAGAGAGAGAGGAGAGAGAGAGAGAGAGAGGAGAGAGAGAGAGAGAGAGCAACTTGGGGAAAAAATAAACATCTCCAAGGCAAAAAATACTGTTGGTCCATTAAAATAAATACCAAGGTTATAATATACAGAAAACAATGCCAGTTATCGAATAAATCGTGCACTATATTAGATTATCATCAACAAAACATTTTTGCTGAGGTCACTGTACTTACCTGTATCGTTGCTGAGGTCACTTACTTGTATCGTTGCTGAGGTCAATTGCCTATCTATGTTCTTGCTGAAGTTACTTACCTGTCTGAGTTTTGCTGAGGTCACTTACATGTTCATTGGTGAGGTCACTTACATGTCAGTGTTGTTTCTGAGGTCACTTACCTGTGTCATAGCAGAGGTCTTTTACCTCCTGTATCATTGCTGAGGTCACTTGCCTGCATCATTGCTGAGGTCACTTACCTGTATCATTGCTGAGGTCACTGACTTACCTGTATCATTGCTGAGGTCACTGACTTACCTGTGTCATTGCCGAGGTCACTTGCCTGTATCATTGCTGAGGTCACTTACCTGTATCATTGCTGGGGTCACTGACTTACCTGTGTCATTGCCGAGGTCACTTACCTGTATCATTGCTGAGGTCACTGACTTACCTGTGTCATTGCCGAGGTCACTTACCTGTGTCATTGCTGAGGTCACTTACCTGTGTCATTGCTGAGGTCACTTACCTGTGTCATTGCTGAGGTCACTTACCTGTGTCATTGCTGAGGTCACTTACCTATCTGTGTCATTGCTGAGGTCCCGTGTGCAAACGCACGCAGAACATCTCGGGCACACGTTAAATCCTGTTCCGCTTTTCGTAAGAGTAGGCCATTGTGTGCTGGTGGGAACCGATGGCAAAATTTACAAACTGCGTACACACTCGAACTGGATGTAGGAAAGCACATGAGTGCGTTTTCTATTATCCTCGATATAAAAGAATAAATACATAAACCAATCAATCAATCATTGACCTATCTGTGATGCTGCTGAGCTCTTCTCTGGTCCCGTGGAACCTGGCAAGGTGGCTTCTTCCTGATTCACCGCTATTTGTAAAGCACAGTTGAACACAGGGGGATCTGCCCTATTCACCTATCTATAGGTTCGCGGACTCAGGGGCTGAAGTCTCAATACAAAAAGTCTTTCGATAAGACTATAAACCTGAGGCCTCGTGTGCGAACGCACGCAGAACATCTTGCGCACACGTTAAATCCTGTTCCGCTTTTCGTAAGAGCAGGCCATCGTGTGCCGATGGGAACAGATGACAAGATTTACAAAACTGCATA
>CM060344.1:5894274-5905242 GCA_030674155.1 Stramonita haemastoma
TTTATATCGAAGCTAATGGATTAAGCACTCATGTGCTTTTTTAACGTCCAGTCCCCGTGTGTATGCAGTTTTATAAATGTCATGTTCCCACCGGCACACGATGGCCTACTCTTAGGAAAAGCGGAACAGGATTTAACGTGTGCGCAAGATGTTCTGCGTGCGTTCGCACACAGGGCCTCTGTTTAAAGTCTCATCCGAAGGACTTTTGGGGAGAGTGGAGTCAACACTGATGTTAACTCCAGGAGAAAAATTTCCTCGACCGGATTCGAACCCGGGACGTCAAATTACCAGCGCAATGTTCTGACCACTGGGCTATCCGTCCCGGAGAGAGAAAAGAGAGAGAGAGAGAGAGAGAGAGAGAGAGAGAGAGAGAGAGAGAGAGAGAGAGAGAGAGAGAGAGAGAGAAGAGAGAGAGAGAGAGAGAGAGAGAGAGAGAGAGAGAGAGAGAGAGAGAGACAGACAGACAGACAGACAGACAGACAGACAGACAGACAGACAGACAGACAGACAGACAGACAGACAGACAGACAGACAGACAGACAGACAGACAGACAGACAGACAGACAGACAGACAGAGACCTTACGAGCATCAGACTACACTGTTGTATTATATAACAAAGCCAGTGCCGATATCCATCAATCTCTTCAGGATTATCTAGCTAATGCCCAAAATTTCTGTTAGGGACCTCTAGGGGATTTAGCGAGGGACGCTACGCTATAATACAAACACTGGCTCAGTTTGCAAGACACACATCTTCAGTCTCCCTCTATAATATAGGGACATGGGGAGGATTGCTGTTCTCTACGCCACAATACAAACACTGGCTCAGCTGGCAGGACACACATCTTCAGTCTCCTTCTATATAGGGACATGGGGAGCATTGCTGTTCTCTACGCTACAATACAAACACTCGCTCAACTTGCAGACTATCTTCAGTCTCCCTCTCTATAGGGACATGGGGAGCATTGCTGATCCTCATCTGGATAAAAACCAAAAGCTGATGAAAGGGTGATGGCCTTTTATCTGAATGCTTATCGGAGAGAGTTTAAAAAAAAAAAAAAAGGGGAGGGGGGTCATTTTGTTTTGTCACTTTAAAGGGGTTTGTGTGTCTTGTGGTGTTTGTGTGGTTCTGTGTTGTGTGTGTGGTGTGTTGTGTGTGTGTGTGGTTGTGTGTGTTGTGTGTTGTGTGTGTTGTTGTTGTTGTCCTGTCTGTCTGTCTGTCTGTCCTGTCTGTCTCTGTCTCTGTCTGTCTGTCCTGTCTTCTGTCCTTCTCTGCGTCTGTCTCTCGTCTGTCTCTGCTCTTCTCGTCTCTCTCTCTTCTCTCTCCTCGTCTGTCTTCTCCTGTCTCTCTCTCCTCTCTCGTCTCTCTCCTTCTTCTCTCTGTCTCTTCCTTCTTGTCTGTCTGTCTTCTGTCTGTCTGTCTGTCTGTCTGTCTGTCTCGTCTGCTCTTCTCTGTCTGCTCTCTCTCTCTCTCTCTCTCTCCTCTCCTCTCTCTCTTTCCCTCCCTTCTTCTTCTCTGTCTCTGTCCTCTGCGTCTTCTGTCTGTCTGTCTGTCTGTCTGTCTGTCTGTCTCTCTGTCTTCTCTCTCTTCTCTCTCTCTCTCCTCTCTCTTCTCTCTCTCCTCTCTCTCTCTCTCTCTCTCTCTCTCCCTTCTCTCTCTGTCTGTCTGTCTGTCTGTCTGTCTGTCTGTCTGTCTGTCTGTCTGTCTGTCTGTCTGTCTGTCTGTCTGTCTGTCTGTCTGTCTTCTTCTCTCTCTCTCTCTCTCTCTCTCTCTCTCTCACTCCTCTCTCTCTCTCTCTCTCTCTCTCTCTCTCTCTTCCTCTCTCTCGTGTCTGTCTGTCTGTCTGTCTGTCTGTCTGTCTGTCTGTCTGTCTGTCTGTCTGTCTGTCACATAGTGACAGTACCATGAGTCACTGTGAGAGGATTGCAAGTGTGGAGTTGTTGTTAAGTCACTGATAGAGATCGGACATTGTCTGTTTGGGGGGGGGGGAGTTCAGAGGTTTGTTTAAAATTGAAAATTGTTGTGTTTTTGGTTGGGGGGGGGGGGTTATGGTTTGACGATGCAGATGTGTGTGTTGTGTTGTGTTGTGGTGTGGTGTGTGTGTGTGTGTGTTGTGGTGTGTTGTGTTGTGTTGTGTTGTGTTGTGTTGTGTGTCTGTGTGTGTGTGTTGTATTGTGTGGGTCAAGTCAAAATTTTATTTCCAGATGGTACGTTGAGTAAGCAATAAATTTGCTTTTTTTTTCATCAAGTGATCTATCTAGCAAAAAAAAAAACAAAAAAAAAACAAAAACACAAAAACAACCCCAAAAAACACCTTAAAAGACCAATTAAACAAAACGACATCCAATCCATAACACTCAAACCAACCAAAAACTTCAAACCGACAGCTCACTCATAATGACAATGATACAATTTTACAACATGATAATCACCCATCACCACCTAAAGCTGCAACACAACTACAACCAAAAAACAAATGAAATGTGTGTGTATTGTGTGTGTGTGTGTGTGTGTGTGTGTGTGTGTGTGTGTGTGTGTGTGTGTGTGTGTGTGTGTGTGTGTGTGTGTGTAGTGTGTACGTGTGTAAGTGCTGTGTTGTGTTGTGTTGTGATGTGTGTGTGTGATGTGTGTGTGTTGTGTTGTGTTAGTGTTAGTGTGTGTGTTTGTGGTGTGTGTGTGTGTGTGTGTGTGTGTGTGTGTGTGTGTGTGTGTGTTGTGGTGTGGTGTGGTGTGTGTATGTGTGTGTAGTGTGGTGTGTGTGTATGTGTGTGTTGTGGTGTGTGTGTGTATATGTGTTGTGTGTGTGTGTGTGTGTGTGTGTGTGTGTGTGTGTGTGTGTGTGTGTGTGTGTGTGTGTGTACGTACGTACGTACGTACGTACGTAGTACGTGTACGTGTACGTGTACGTGTACGTGGTTGTGTTGTGTTGTGTGTGTGCGTGCGCGCACGTGCGCGCGTGTGTGTATGTGTGTGTGTATTGTGGTGTGGTGTGTGTGTGTGTTATGTGTGTGTGTGTGTGGCGCGCGCGCGCGCGCGCGTATGTGCGTGTGTGACAGACTTCTACACATGGTAGTAGCACAGCTGGCATTAATTGGTGTGTTAACAAATTAATGTACACTCCATATCTGATGGCCGATTCATCTGCTGATGCTCGCTCGCAAAGCCATCACAAACTTTAGAAACTTTTGCCCTCCCCCCCCCCACCTCCACCCCACTGACTGTTTAGAGTCCTGTAATGGGATACAGTATGGCCTGGCTCTGTCTGTCTGTCTGTCTGTCTGTCTGTCTGTCTGTCTGTCTGTCTGTCTGTCTGTCTGTCTCTCTCTCTGCTCTCGTCCTTCTGTCTGTCTCTCTCTCCTTCTTCGTCTCTCTCGCTCTCTTCGTCTCTCTCTCTGTCTTCTGCTCTCTCTCCTTCTCTCTCTCTCTCTCTCTCTCTCTCTCTCTCTCTCTCCTTTGTTGTGTTGTTTGGTGTGTTGTTGTGTGTGTGTGTGTGTGGTGTGGTGTGGTTGTGTGTGTGGTGTGTGTGTGTGTGTGAAAATCAAAGGCAAAGTTTTATTTCCAGATGGTACATTGAATAAACAAAACAGTTGTTTTATTCAATAAGCCGTCTATCAAAAAAAAAAGAAAAAGAAATCTATAAACAAAAGAAATAAAATAATAACAACGATGATGATGATAAGGAGGAGGAGGAGGACGACGACGACCACGATGATGATGATGATGATGATGATAACCCTAATCACAATAACGGTGATCACAATGTTTACACCTATAATAATCTGAGAAAAGAACTCAGACAAAATAGGGACACATAAAATCAATAAGAAGAGACAACTGTTAACATGACACAACGTACAGACACTCAGAAGGCAGAGAAGTTGTTCAGTAACCCCGTCTCCAAACAGGAAAGCATCTGAAACACATGTTGTAGTTCTTAATTAAATGAACACACCACACACACACACACACAACACAAACACACACACACACACACACCTCTAAGTAAAATCATTTTAGCATATCATATTACAACTTCCAATAAACACACCATATATATATAATATATATATATATATAATATATATATATAATATATATATATATTTAAGCAAGCACTTTATATCAATATTAATCGATGAATTTGTTCATGCACTGTATCGGTCAATGATTCATTTATTCATGCACTTACTATCCTATAGATCCATTTATTCACGCACTTTAGGTCTCGTAGATTTATTTATTTATTCATGCATTCCTATCGCATAGATTCATTCAGTTAAGCACTGATGTATATAATTACTCATGCACTGCAGGGGTATTTTCTAAATATCACAGATTTTGCTTTTGATGTTTTGTAGAAATGAAAAATTATCATGGTGAGATATCTGATATCGAAATAGTTTTTCTTGTGATTTCAATAGTGTAAGTTGTGCAAAGGGAGACACCAAAAAATTCTTCGTTGACCAGAATTCAGCGATTTTCCTCAATTACCTCCCCTGCTGTGACATCGCTTTATGAATTTTAGTAGTAACAAAGAAGGCGACTGCGTTCTTTGCCAAGGGAGAGAACTCAAAGCTGCGGTGACGATCCGTTATGATCATTAGTAGTTTTAAAGAATGCCACTGTTTTCTTTGCAAGGGGAAAGAATTCAGAGCATCATGCTTTAGTGTAAAGCGTGCCGTAGAGAAATAATATTTTTAAAGAAGAAGAATATAGTGATGAATATTTTCGGTTATTCTCTCTATATAAGTGTTTGCTTATCGTGAAATTAAAACCTGGAGATTTTATTGCCCCCTTTGACGGATTAGTGTGTGTGTGTGTGTGTGTGTGTGTGTGTGTGTGTTGTGTGTTGTGTGTGTGTGTGTGTGTGTGCTCGTGCACGCGTGCGTACGTGCCTACGTGCATGCGTGTGCGTGTACATTCGAATTTGCTCAAGTTATTGTCATTGATTGTGTGTTGTATAGGTCGAATGCAAGCGCTTTGATTTGTTTTTGCAAGATATAGTGCTATATAAATTCCATGTATTATCATTATAATATATTATTATTATATTATTATTATTATTATTATTATTATATATTATTATTATTATTATTATTATCATTTTTATTATTATTATCATTATTGGGGCTTGCAGTAAGTGAAGGATGAGGTGCCGTGTAGTAACTGTGCATTTGTTCTCAACTATTCTCTTGTTAGCACAATCTTTTTTACTGCCCAATTTTCAGTTTTCTGTCATAGAAATGCGGCATTAAAATTTGGGCAGACGAGTCTGTTAGTAAGATTTTTTTTTTGGTAGAGCCTAGTTGACTGATTGTAGAGTTATTTCTGAGTCTACTTTATACCGGTCATTTATTTATTTGTTGATATGTACGCTTTATGTTTCTCTATAGCTCAAAAGAGTCAGATGAAATAAATTATTGTGAATTGTGAATTACTGTTAATGCTGTATTAGAATCACTATTATAACCCCCCCCCCCCCCCCCCCCCCCCACCTCGCTCCTTCCGTTTTTGTTGTTTGTGTTTTTTGTGTTTTTTTAAAATCTTTTGAGTGTTTGGGTTTTTTTCTAAATCTGATATTTCCCATTGATAAGAACAGACTTTAAACATGCAACAACAACAACAATAACAACAACATCTTGCCTATAACTGCAAAGAACGGTTTCTTGAATTAATGCCCCCCGCCCACTACTAAAACCCTCTCTAACCTAACTGGTATAATGCAATCTTTAATGCTTCTCAGATCATCCAAATCATATCTCTGTGTGATCTCCCGTTTGGGCCCAAAACTTTTCCCCCATCCATTAGACCGCGAGTGGTGGTCTGGGTGCTAGTTTTTCGGATGAGACGATAAACCGAGGTCCCGCGTGTTACATATCATTAAATAGCGCACGTAAAAGTACCCACGGCATTAAGGGGGTTGTCCCTGGCTAAATTCTGTAGAAAAAGGCCGCTCTGATAGGGAAACAAATACAGTTACAGACAGGACCAAAAAAAATAATGGGTAAGCGCTGCACTTGTGGCGACGCACTCTCCCCGAGGAGAGCAGCCTGAATTTCAAGCAGAGAAATCTTCTGTGACATAAAGTGGTATAATAATAGTAGTTTAATCAACCATTCGTTTTCAAACTTATGTAAAGTATGACATACCCCTCGAAACATGTTTGGTTACACACAAGGGTTTGCGTGCCAGATCAAGTAGTATCTTCTATAGGGTGCCAGTCAGAAACAAGTTTGCTGGTTTTCACAGAATCTTTAAAGTATGAAAACATGCACTGTGTATTTTTTTGGGGGTGGGGGGTTAAGACCATTGATCAATACCAGGTAGGGATGAGAAAATGGGTAATGATCATCAAATAAGGATTGCTTGTGTTCCTACAGCGTTGACCCCGCGCATGCATATTGTGGTGAGGCAGCCAGCAGACGACAAAGGACTGAGGGGGTACAGTGTTTGCTGAAAAATAATAATATAAAAAAAACGTCCAAACCTACTATATTTGTTTGTGTTGGCCTGAATTTTGAGACAGGGGTTAGTCTTTCACAAAAAAGTGGTTTTCATCTCTATGGATGCCTTAGTACGTCCAGTGCGAATGGAAGAGTGAAATATGAAAATAGAGGGGAAAGTGCCAGCAATCTTACCCTTGTGTGTAACCTTTGTTTTCGTCTTGGCGTGTCCAAGGGACATAACACGGAAGGGATACCGTGTTCATTGTTAAGCCAGTTCCTTCCCTTGATTATATAAGTCCATGTATGCGATATATTATTTTTTATCAAAATCTTTTTGTGTTCATAAGCTTTATTTTGTCTTGTTATGGTTGTTGTTTTTGTTGTCTTGTTACTGTTAGAGCAAATGGTATGTGACTCTAGTAGTACATACACATTATTTTAGATATGTGCACTGCACATCAGTGGTGTGAAGATCACGTGCTTAACTAGAAAACGAAAAGTCGCAGATTAACTGTTCACTGTTTAAACCCAAATATGCCCCTCATTCACCCGACCTGTAGCCAGGGTGCTAGCCTTTCTGACAAGACGATGAAGGAGGCCCATGTGTGCAATACACATCTAGAGCATGTAAAAGAACACATGGCAAAAGGACATTTTTCCCTGGCAGAATTCTAAACAAAAATAAGCCATTCTCAGAGGGAATTAAATAATTATGGCTTACAGGCTGTGTATCAGACAGAGAGAGAGAGAGAGAGAGAGAGAGAGAGAGAGAGAGAGAGAGAGAGAGAGAGAGAGAGAGAGAGAGAGAGAGAGAGAGAGAGAGAAACACGAAATAATTCAGTCATAAATGAAACTCTCAACAAACACCTTGGTCAGCTGTAGGAGTTTTTTTTCGGTCATGATTTTTGCATTTGCTTACTTTTCATCAAGTTTTGACAATAACATACTTTTGTTTCACTTTTCCCAGGTAATCTATATAAATGACATAAAGTAATGTTGACACTTCACTCACGTAATCGATAGAAATGACATACAATAATGTGGACACTTCACTTTGGTGTTAAAAAAAAAGTATAAGCATGTTGACACTTCCGTCTGGTATTCAAAAAAAAATAAAATAAAACATTCAATGATGTAAACACATCACTTAAGTGTTCAATAAAGAATAGAAATCGAAAGATATTGACACTTCCCTCGGGTATTCAAAAATAATAGCATACAACAATGTGGATATTTCACTCAGACAATTCTTAAGTTTGCTTTTCATTTTGTCTTGTTTCAGCTGCGAACCGGCTACCCAACCCAAACTCCAACCTTTTTTTTTTTTTTGGCTGTAGGGGAGGTAGGCTTTTCCCAATGCTCTGACCAGCAGTGACACAATGACCCACCAACTGACCTCTGTCCGCTTTTGAATTCTCACACACCTTCCTGTGAAATATCTCAGACCACATGAATGTGTTTGTTCCGGATGTTTTTAGAACACAGAAATTAAAACAAAAAAAAAATGAATTCCAGCCATGTTATCTTTACAGCCAGAAAGCACAGACTCTTTGAAAAAGTTTGTGCAAAACACTTAGCATGGAAGTTTTAACAAAGGCAGTTGTGCAAAGCTTGCAGTTTTTCTCTGGAAGAAAGTCAGTTGGGTAGTCCAAGTGCCAGTGGTGTGTGCTCACCATTTTTTGTTTTAAAAAAAACAAACTTTTTAGGTATAAACTTATGAATACTGTACAGAGCTCTTATGACAGAGCAGAAAAAATAGAGGCTCTACTTGTTTACAGGAAAACTCTTGTTGATTATCTCATCAAATCAAATCAAAATTGTATTTCCAGATGGTACATTGAATAAGCATTGATTTGCTTTTTTTTCATCAAGCCATCTATCTTAAGAAAAAAAACACACAAAAAACAACAATAAATAAATGCAGAAAAAACCTAACAAACAAACAAGCAAAAAGAAGGGGAAAAATTCACCAACATTCATTAACTAACATGATTTCAACAACCTTAAAAATAAAATATGCCTATAAATAATACAAGCCACAACAACAACAAAAAAAACAACAAAAAACACTCAAAAGTCACTCACACACACACACACACAATACACACAAACACACACACACACACACACACACACACACACACAACAACACACACACACACATACATAAATATATATATATATATATATATATATATAAATATATATATATATATATATATATATATATATATATATATATACACGGTTGGCGCGCTCGGTCCCCACAGCACGTATGCACGTAGGCGCATGCACACATTTAAAGTTTAAAAAAATTATATAGTGTCAAACAAACAGCTTTTACCAGTTACAATGTCACCAATACCATTATTTAAGACTTAAAAAAGAGAATCCTGAAATGTCAATAAGCAATTTATGTCAGATGACAATATCTTCATACTTCAGTTCATACTTTATGTATTAGAAGGAAGAAAAAAGAAAAAAACAACAAATGCTACAATACCATATGATAATACCCATCACCACTGAGAGGAAAGAACATAAATACTAACAAACATACAAACAAACAAAAAACAAACAAACAAAAACAACAACAAAAATACAAACAAAATAGGGAGGAGAGGTGGTAATGGGGTATCAGGGAGGAAGGGGGAAACACAAACAGCAAACAGATGAATCTCTATTCTTTCTTCTTCTTTTTTTATATCGAGGATAACAGAATAAGCAATCATCTGCTTTTTTTCATCCGGTCCCCGTGTGTATTGCAGTTTTTGTAAATCTTTATCTGTTTCCCACCGGCACACGATGGCCTACTCTTACGAAAAGCGGAACAGGATTTAACGTGTGCGCAAGATGTTCTGCGTGCGTTCGCACACGGGCCTCGGTTTAAAGTCTCATCCGAAGGACTTTGGGGGAGAGTGGAGTCGCACTGATGTTAACTCCAGGAGAAAAATTTCCTCAACCGGACTCTTCTTCAAATTGCCAACGCAATGTTCTGACCACTAGGCTATCCGTCCCCCCCGTCATCTCTAAAGGAACGTGCAGCATTGCCTGCACTTCTTCACACCGGGCAAGGCTGATTTTATCACACCATTGTTTATCCAAGTCACTGAACGGGGTTAAAAAGGTAAAAGTTAAGGTATCCCATAACCTAGGCGGTTTGTAGGGGAGTTAGGCGAGTTAGGCGTCAGAGACCTCAGCTTCTCTAGGGGCCAGCATATTGAGGGTGGTGCCCATCTCCTCTCCCTCGCTGCTTTACCTTCCCTGACCCTAAAGAGGGCAGGTACCCATTTACAGCTGGTTGAACTGGGGGGATTGTACTGAAGCCAAGGCGCACAAACGGTCACCCATCCAACTGGTAACTACGCTCGACACTGCTTAACTTGACTGGGGAAAGCCAGCGCTCGACCACTGAGCTATCCCGTCCCCCTCCCCCCCCCCCCCCCCCCCCCCCCCCCCCCCCCCTTGTAAAAGTTTATTCATACCTTCGGACATTTCCAGTGAGATTCGAGAACAGGATAAACTGGATTCTGAGCCCCCCCCCCCCCCCCCCCCCTAAAAAATTTTTTAAAGATAATATACTGATAGAACAAAGAAACCACTAAGATAAAAATAAAAAAAAAACTTTTTAAAAAAAAATTTTCTAACAGAACAAGGAAACCACTGAAAATTTGAAATCCCAAAGCAAAAAAAAACTGAACATGTCACTGGAATGGGGTTTCCAATTTCCCCTTTCATGGGAGAAACATCAATTGCAAAGTCGCATCAAATGCAATATGTCTTAAAATAATGCACATAAAACTAATTTGGACCCTAAAATAACAGGAAATAGCGGGGGGGGGGGGGCAGGAAACAAAGTGGAGTGCATTAACTGCATAACCTAAGTCTACTAACTACCACAAAAAAAACAATGTCCAAGAACTTCACATAATGGAACACAAATCAAAGGCTAGGTTAGAGACACAATTTAAGTTCTGTATGATCATGAATGGATACCCCCAAAAAAGTTTTTTAAAAAGATACACACATCAGTTGAAGGTGAAAAATGTGCACATTGTTTGGAATAGTTACATGCAACTAAGCCAATTACCAAATAAATATAATAATAATATAATATATAAATATATAATATATTATATATATATATATATATATATATTATATAATTATAAAAACAATAAAAAAATTTAAATTAATAAAAAACAAAGTTAGCCATTACACAACATCCCCAATAAAGTTGGGAAATCTGAAGCTTCTAAAATAGATAATAAAATACTCTTTTTAAGTGAGCATGTAAATTAAAAAGCATCTTGTAATTCATTCAAGAAAGGGCAATTTAATGTTTGGATGAAAATCATGAGAAAAATTTTACTGGGTCATACTTAATTGTTTCCTTACGTTTGCTGTTTAAGCGAAAACAAAGAAAAAATAGGAAGTCAGGCAACCCCTGATAGAAGAAAACTACTCAACAAAAGTTATGTCCCTTAAAGCACAGGTCTAAGCTTTCTCAAGGCCACAAA
>CM060344.1:5905342-5940342 GCA_030674155.1 Stramonita haemastoma
GTAAACTTAATCTTTTACCCTCAATAAAGATCATTTTGACTTGACTTGACTTGACTTAAACAACAATATAACCAAGACAATAATCTGGCATCACTCTTGAAGCAACACTCTTGCTAACCTCAGATTGACCTACACAAATCTCCCCTCGAGGAGATTTTTCTCTTGGAGTTAACATGAGGGCTGACTCCACTCTCTCCCAAAGTTCTATAGGCAGCCTTGCTTATTTCGGTTTGCATTATTAATGGCATCAAATAACATAGCATTGTGCGAAATTTAGCACTGTACTTATATAAAGCTTTTCAGTTAGGGGAAACACTATTGTCATGATTTTCATATATGTTATCATTTCATTGGAATTTGCAATGTTTTTTGTTGTTTTTCTTTCACAAGTCGATCTGTTCACACAATATTTTTGCCCCCTTTCATATGGGGCTATGGCCTTAATGATTCAAACCATCTGAAGTCTGAAGTCTCTCTCTCTCTCTCTCTCTCTTCTCTCTCTCTCTCTCTCTCTCTCTCTCCTCTCCTCTCTCTTCTCTCTCCCCTTGGACTTTTTGGGCTATAATGTATTAAGTTCTCAGTATTATGTGTTTTGTGCCCTGTCCCCCTCCCACTGTCCTCTTGTAAATGGGCATCTTGCTTACACAATAAACCTTTGTCATTGTATTGTCATTGTCATTGTCATTCTCTCTCTCTCTCTCCTCTCTCTCTCTCTCTCTCTCTCTCTCTCTCTCTCTCTCTCTCTCCTCTCTCCCCTCTCTCTCTCTCTCTCTCTCTCTCTCTCTCTCTCTCACGGGGACTGGATGTAAAAAAGCACAAGAGTGCTTATTCCATTATCCTCGATATAAAAGAATAAATCATTCTCTCTCTCCCCAAAAGTCCTTCGATGAGACTTTAAACCGAGGCCATGTGCCAATGCAGGCAGAACATCTTGTGCACACACTAAATCCTGTTCCGTTTTTCGTAAGAGTAGGCCATCCTGTGCCGATGGGAACCGATGACATTTACAAAACTGCATACACACGGGGACTGGATGTAAAAAATCACAAGAGTGCTTATTCCATTATCCTTGATATAAAAGAATAAATCAGTCTCTCTCTCTGTGTCTCTGTCTCTGTCTCTGTCTCTGTCTCGTCTCTCTGTCTCTCTGTCTCTGTCTGTCTGTCTGTCTGTCTGTCTGTCTGTCTTCTGTCCTGTCTTCTTCTCTCTCTCTCCTCTCTCTCTCTCTCTCCTCTCTCTCTCCTCTCTCTCTCTCTCTCTCTCTCTCTTTCTCTCTCTCTGGTAACTGGTTACCAGTTAGCATGAAACTAGAGGTTTCAAACAGTATTTCAAAACCACAGGACACCAGATTGAAAGAGAACCTTTTATAAATTAGTATGGAATCAAGCAAAAGAACACCAATTTCTGAATGCACTAAAAAGCAGTGACATTCATGACAAACTGTTAATAGCTACAAACACCCTTGATGAAAATATAGAAGCTGCTCTAGACATGTCTAGATACATGGCCTTCTCAGGAAGGACTTCGTGTAGGATACCTAAATATCAATAGTGCTAGGAACAAGACTGAGGAAATATCATCAATTATACACAATCAAGGAACTAGCTTTCATATATGTTGTGTAGCTGAATTGAGACTTAACAACTTAATTTCAGATTCAGATATGTATATCCCAGGTTATGATACTGCACGACTTGATCCTGTGACTGTCAGATCTACCAGTTTGCTTTTATATTGTGCTACTTCTTTGTCATGGAAAAGACTAACATATCTTGAACGTTTCATGTAGAATCTATATGGGTAGAAATCAGGGGTAATCTATATGGGTAGAAATTGATTATACTTGGCTTCATCTACAGGAACCCAGCTGAAACGATTGACTGGTATGATAAATTCAACTCAATGATGGATGCAGCAATTCTAGAGTCCAAAGAAATCTTTCTTATGGGAGATTTCAACATAGATCTGACAGTCCCTGGAACAAATATTAATTATGCCATGTATGGTTTAGAGCAAATAATTGATCAGCCAACTCGCATTTCTAATAATGCTAGCACCCTCATTGATCACATTTACACTACTTCAAAGACCAACATGGCAGAAACATGCTCAGTGCAGACAGGCTGTAGCGATCACTCTTCCATTTGTTTTACATGGCGCAAAAAAGGAATAAAGATACCCAAATCAGGACACAAGGGAGATATCCTACCGCTCTTTTAGACATTTTGATAATGATACCTTCATTAATAATATCCTTAACTCAAACTTAGACTATGTTTATCAGCTTACAAACCCAGATGATGCTATTGACTATTGGATAAAGACATTTATAGCTACTTATGATGAACACACTCCATTTAGTAAGAAAAGAATAAAACATTTCATGAAACCTCCATGGTTAACAAAAGAAATCGAAAACGAAATGAGACTTTTTGTTAAAATCAAAGCAAAAAGATGAATATAAAAAGCAAAGGAACAAAGTCATTACAATGAAATGCAAAGCCAAAACAAAATACTTTCAAGACTTGCTGTCTTCAGCCCAGAATCCAAAAGCGATTTGGAAAGCCATTAATACCTTAACTAATAAATCAAGACATAGTACCCAAAAAGTCATAAAAGAAATATCAGCAGAAAACCTGAATTCTGACTTTGCAAACATTGCTGACTCTATAATATCTAATGATAAAACAAAAACCAACGATCTGCAAGAATTAAAACAATACTGTTCATCAAAGAGCATCTCATCTGATTTTATTAAACCCCCAATAACAGTAACAGAAGTGCTTAATAGCTTACTGAAATTGAAACAGTTAGGAACAAAAGACCTTGACAAAATCAATAGTAAAATTTAAAAAATCAGTGCATATGCTATAACCGATACCCTAACGTACATATTTAACTTGTGTATTGACAACAATTATTTCCCATTGAAATTTAAACGTGCAAAAGTAATACCCTTACACAAATCAGGAGACCCTACCAATCCCTTGAACTATAGACCAATATCCATACTGTCAGTCCTGTCTAAACCATTAGAAAAACATATACATTTCCACTTACATTCTCATTTTAAAATATATGATCTAATTAATGAAAACCAGTCAGGCTTTCGTGAAAACCACTCTTGCCATACAGCCCTAATACAACTAATTGAGCATTGTCTTTTGAATGTCTAATGACATTACAGGAGTTCTTTTTCTAGACTTTGCTAAAGCCTTTGATGTTATTAGCCACTCTCTCCTCATCAAAAAATTAAAATGCTATAAAATCTCCAACCAAGCTTTATCATTTTTAGACTCATTTCTCACTAATCGCCATCAACTTGTTGAAATCGGTCCTAGGAGATCAACCTTATTACCCGTGAAATATGGAATACCACAGGGATCAATACTAGGGCCACTTCTTTTCTCTATTTATATTAACGACCTACATCAGCATATCCATTGTTCATGTCAATGTTTGCTGATGATACATCAATTCATTGTAACAATGATGATCCAAACCAGCTTGTGAATGACATGCAGGCAGATATCAATAAACTTATCGAATGGACAGAACTCAATCATATGTCTCTTAATTTTAATAAGACAAAATGTATGTTTATAACCACTCGGCAAAAAAGACAGAAACTGCATTCTCCATTCGCGCCAATATATATCCATGGACAACAAATTGAAGAAGTTATCTCACACAAAGTACTAGGTGCAGTGATTGACAACGACTTGTCTTGAACAGATCACATAGCCACATTAGGAAAACGAATCTCAGTAAGATTATATCAACTTAGAAAAATCAAGAATTTCCTAAATCTACAGTCATGAAAGCTATTCTTTCATGCCCATATTCTATCTCTTATAAATTATGTTTCTACCTTATGGGATAGTGTAAGTGAAACAAACCTAAAGCATATAAACCGCCTGCACAAAAGAGTTGTGAAACTTATCCGTTTGAATCCTAATACACTGACCACCACCAACTACAAAGAACTAGATATTCTTCCACTCAAAGACAGACTGCAGTTCAACAAATATATATGTATGTACAATATATTAAATGGGAAAGCCCCAAAGAAAATCGTGGAAAAATTTGCTGTCAATAAAAACAGGCCTACCCATAGACTGTTTCTGCCCAGGCCGCACAATAATCTCTATAAATCAAGCCTTGCTTATTCAGGAAGAACATTGTGGAATAAATTGCCTCCCTTTCTAAAATCAGTTCCTTCAAAACAAATGTTTAAAAAACTTTTGAAGAAACATCTGATGGACAAATTATAAGTCCACCTTATGTTTGATACATTTGACTGTTTTGTTGTTATTCATACCCATGTTATTTTTGTATTTCTATTATTTTGTCTGTATGACTTGAGTTTATATTACTGTCTTGAGTTTTTTATCTTGTAAGATTCTGTTTGGATGAAAATCCTCATTTATTTTAGTTTTCAACGAAGGTTGATATTTATCTATGATTGTTTTAGAAGTAAATTTTTTTGATTTTTTTGTGAGGGCAGGATGAAAAAAAGTTGTGTAAACTTAATCTTTTACCCTCAACAAAGATCATTTTGATTTGACTTGACTTGACTTTACTTAGTGTTTGAAAGATTCCAGCAAATGCATGTTTAAAAGGGTTTCACTAAACAGTACAAAGAAAATCTGTATGGTTCAATACAAAGAAATCTGTATGGTTCAATGATGAATGTCGACTTGTAAAAAAGGAAAGCAGAAAGATGCTAAACTGTTTTCGATTCACCAGAAAGGAAGAAGATAGGCTAGTTTATGTGGAGAGAGGTTAGAAACATGGGGTGTGGGAATAGTGAGAAGATATATAGTAATATAAGTACTGATAGTTGGTTTCATCACTTTAAAGATGTTTTTTCAAAAACATGAAGAAATTGTTAATCCCAGTGATATTTCAGTGGATCTCTTGGAAGATGCCAATCACACATTAAATAAAGATATAACAGAGGATGAAGTAAAAGAAGCAATTAGAAAACTTAAACCAAGAAAAGCAAGTGGTATAGATGACATATTAGCTGAGATGTTGAAAACTGGTGACACAATTGTAACAACTTTTCTGGTAAAATTATTTAAGATCATCTTTTCATCAGGAATTTATCCAAAAGAGTGGTCAAAGGCCATAATCATACCAATTCACAAAAAAGGAGACTGCGATGACATTGATAATTACAGGGTTTCCCTCTTAATCATTATTTCTAAGTGTTACACATCTATCTTATACACAAGACTTTATAAATGGATAGAAAGTAACAATAGGATTTCAGAAAGTCAGGCAGGATTCTGGAAAGGATACTCAACAGTGGATCAGATATTCAACTTATATGCAGTTGTTCAGAAATGTATGCAAAAAGGGGGGAGGAAATTATATGCTGCTTTTGTTGACTTCAGGAAAGCATTTGATTCTGTTCGCCATGATAAGCTTCTTGAATGTCTGAAAACACAAGGTGTAAAAGGAAAATTTGTGGTATACTTGAAATCAATATATTGTTCATTACTGTCATGTGTGCATGCAAACAATGAGTTTACAGATTTTTTTGATTGCCCTCTTGGTGTAAGGCAAGGATGTGTACTGAGCCCTACATTATTCTCTATTTTTATAAATCAGCTGACTGACCACATGAATACTGAAGGTAAGCATGGTATACTCTCAGGTGGCATTGAACTATTTATTCTACTTTTTGCCGATGATGTGGCTTTGTTATCAACAACTCCAGGTGGCCTGCAAAACCAACTAAATATATTACATAGATGCTGTAAGGAAACGAAACTAAATGTTAACACTGAAAAAACCAAAGTCATGGTATTTAGTAAAGGGGGTTATTTAGCTCAAAGTGAGAAATGGATTTTTTTAATGGGAAAAAACTAGAAATAGTAAATAATTATTGTTACTTAGGGTTTAAATTTACGACAATGATTAAAATATGGTACAGCGGAGAAGAGAAACTACATCAACATGGAGTAGGCTTTATTGTCAGGAAAGAGATTGTGTCAAGCATCATCAGCTGCACACCAGTATCCAGCAGACTCATCTCAATCAGAGTTTCTGCAAAACCCCAGAATCTCACCATCATCCAAGTGTATGCTCCAACATCTGACTACAATGATGATCAGATAGAAGAATTCTATGAAGAACTTAAAAAACGTCATCTCCAAAACGCCCAAAAAAGACATCCTTATTGTGGAAGGTGACTGGAATGCTAAGGTGGGACCTGATGCCTATGACACCTGGGCAGGAACCACAGGATGATTTGGACTGGGAGAAACAAATGACAGAGGACAGCGGCTGCTGGAATTCGCAAAGAAGCACAAACTGACTTTGGCTAACACACTCCACCCTCACAAGCCATCCAGAACATCAACCTGGTACTCACCAAATGGTCTGATTCATAATCAAATTGATTACATTCTGTCACCCCAAAGATTCAAATCCAGCATAAACAAGGCAAACACAAAAACATTCCCAGGAGCTGACATTGGCAGTGACCACGACCTTGTACTTACCACCATCAGGCTGAAACTGAAAGCAAAACAACAGCCAAAAAGCCCACGCATAAGATTCAACCTGGAAAAACTCAAAGACCCAACAGTGGTTGAGATCTTCCAAGCCAACATTGGAGGAAAGTTCGCCGCACTCACAGCCATCGACAATGATGTGGACACATTTGCCAACAACATCAAAGAAGTGCTAACGACAGCAGCAGAAGAAACATTAGGAAGAAGCAGAACAAAGAAACAACCCTGGGTGACAAATGAGGTTCTTGACCTCTGCGACAAAAGAAGAGAACTTAACAAACAAAAGTTCACAAGTCAAGAAGCTTACAAGAAGTACATGGATAGCCACAGAGAAGTGAGGAAAAAGATGAGAGAAGCCAAAGAAGCGTGGATAGAAGAACAATGCAACAACATTGAAGCTGGAATGACCAAGGGAAACAGCAAAACAGCTTACGACACTTTGAAAGCACTAACAAAAACCACACAGCCTAAAGCCTCTGTTATTGAAGACAAAGAAGGAAATCTTTTAACGGAAAACAATGCCATCCTCCAACGCTGGACAGAATACTGTGAGGGATTGTACAACTACCCACTACGCCCAGATACCAACATAGTTTCTGACAAACCCCTGAACACCAAGATAAAGACCCACCAATACTAAGGTGTGAAGTAGATGCAGCTATTAGACAATTGAAGAAGGGGAAGTCCCCTGGAATCGATAACATCCCAGCTGAACTCATAAAAAATGGAGGGAATGAAACAGCAAGGTGATTCACAGAACTTTGTCAGAAGATCCACGACACCAAAGAATGGCCAAAAGAATGGACACAGTCTCTTGTAATACCCCTGCCAAAGAAAGGAAACCTCAAACAGTGCCAGAACTACAGAACCATCAGTCTCATAAGTCATCCTAGCAAGATCATGCTGCAGGTAGTCCTCAACAGACTGAAAAACCAAGCGGAAAAACTCCTGGCAGAAGAACAAGCGGGCTTTAGACCAAAACGCAGCACAATGGAACAAATTTTCAATCTGAGAATTCTGATAGAGAAGCATCTCCAACACCAAAAAGATTTGTACCACAATTTCATAGACTTCAAAAAGGCCTTTGACAGGGTATGGCATGATGGCCTCTGGCAAGTACTCAGGCACTTCAACATTGACAGCTGTCTAATTGAAGTCATCAAAGCTCTGTACGAGAACGCAAAAAGTGCAGTTTTTATGAACAATCACGTGGGCGAGTTCTTCAAGACCACGGTTGGGGTTTGCCAGGGCTGCCTTCTCTCACCTGTACTCTTCAACCTCTTCCTCGAAAACATCATGACAGAGACACTGCAAAACCACCACACTTCCATCTCCATTGGTGGAAGACCCCTTTGCAACCTCAGATTTGCAGATGACATTGACCTCATGGGCAGCAGCAAACAAGAACTGCAAATCCTCACAGACAATTTAACAGATCGAGCAAGCGCATATGGCATGGAGGTCAGTACAGAGAAATCAAAGATCATGGTCAACAGTGCAAGTAATGACATCACGGAAATAAAGATGAATGGAGAAATACTGGAAGAGGTGAGCCAATTCAAATACTTAGGCTCCATCCTAACAAAAGATGGCACATCAAACAATGAAGTGAAAGCTCGCATTGCAACAGCAACATCTGCTCTAGTCAGACTCGAGAAGATAATCAGAAGCAACAACATCAGCTTCTGCACCAAATACCACCTTTACAAATCCCTTGTGATATCTATCCTCCTATATGGCTGTGAATCATGGACTCTGACAGCAGAGTTAGAGAGGAGAATCCAAGCATTCGAGAACAAGTGCCACAGAAGACTCCTCAAAATATCATACAAAGAACACAAGACCAATAACTATGTGAAAGAAGAAATCAAAAAGCGTGTGGGCCCCCAAGAGCCTTTGCTCTCCACCATAAAGAGGAGAAAGCTGATGTGGTTTGGTCACACCACAAGACACAACACCCTAGCAAAAACCATCCTGCAAGGAACAGTCGAGGGCAAGAGAAGAAGAGGCCGCCAAAAGAAATCATGGGTTGACAACATCAAAGACTGGACCGCCCAACCCCCACAACACCTCCTACTAGCCACACAGGATCGTGAAGCATGGAAAAAGATCTCTGTTGCGTCTTCTCTCATGTCCCCCCTACATCCTTTGGGACATGGGACTGAGTGAGTGAGTGAGTGAGAGTGAGTGAGAACTTTGTGGTGAGAGGTTTGTTCGATTGCTTCCTTTTTTATGTGAATTGGAAATAGTTTATGTAGTAAATTTTGTCGCTTTTGTCTGGTAGTGATAAGCATGCATTTTGTTTTTTGGGGATGGATAGACATGTGGTTCAGGTCAGTTCATTTGACAAGGTCATCAGTGCTTTTTTGTAATAAGGTTGTAAGATAGTGAATGTCATTATGGCTCGTATGTATGGTTGTGTCATCTGCAAATAGTTCACATTTGGAATTGATATGTAGAGGATGGTCATTTATGTATAATGAAAAGAGAATAGGGCCCAATATGGATCCCTGTGGTACTCCATAATAAATGGGCTTTAGTTTGGATGTTGATGTAGCTATTGAGACACACTGGTGCCTATTTGTAAGATATGAATCGAGTAGTCCTAGGGTTTTTGTAGAAATGTTATACAGGTTTAGCTTTTTAAGGAGAAGTTTGTGGTCAATTGTATCAAATGCTTTTTTGAAATCAACAAATAATACTCCACAAAATTTATTGTCATTGATGTTTGATAGCCAATTATCTACAAGACTTGTTAGTCCTTTATTCTAAATCGACTGATTAGGATAGAGCAAGTTGTTGATTTCTGTATGATGAACTAAGTGTTTATTCACATGTTTTTCCAGTGGTTTTGAACGGATCAGTATAATGGAAATGGGCCTATAGTTTGAAGGATCAGAAGTATTGCCAGACTTGTGGATGGGGATTACTTTAGAACATTTGATGGCATTGGGGAAATAGTTCTTATCAAGGCAGAGGTTATATATAAATGTTAGGGTGTCTGTGATAACTGGAGCTGATAATTTTAATATACTGCTGTCTCTTCCATCAAGACCACGCGTTCTTGATTGTTTGAGGTGAGTCAGATAGTTGTAGACCTCTGAGACAGACATGAAAAGTATGTGAAGTTTTGAAGAAATATGCTTTTCTTGGCAGTATTGTTTTAATTCATTAAGATCATTGGACTCTGAGTTATCATTGCTAATTACATTGGAAGTTTTTCAGCAGAGATGTCTTTGATTACATTTGATTTAGGAGTTGATTGATTGTTTGTTATTTGATTTATTGCTCGCCATACAGTCTTTGAATTTTGTTTGGAAGATAGTAGGTCTTGAAAATATTTCTTTTTTTCACGCCATTTTTGTGAGATTATGGCGTTTCTTAATTTTTTTCACTCATCATAATATTTGTGTTCTTTTAGAAGGTCTCTAAGATAACATGCTTCCTCTAGTTCCTTTGTGAGCCAAGGCAGTTTGGGGCTGTGTTTGATCCTAATGGTTTTAAATGGAGAATATTTGTTATAGATTTCAGTGAACGTTTTTATCCAAAACTCAATGGCTAAGTCTCATCATCATCATCATCTTTTACACCCAGTGGTGTGTAGGGCAGCAACAAAGACTTTCCACCTCTGTCTATCCTGGGCCAGCCTGGTCAATGAACTCCAAAAGTGTTGCATGGCTTCCATCTCACATTCCACTGTCCTCCATGTTGTTCTTGGTCTCCCTTTCTTTCTCTTGCCGTCTGGGGTCCAGTGCAGTGCTGTTCTTGCAATAGATTATGTGTCTCTCCAGAGTATATGCCCAATCCATCTCCATCTTCGTTTGCAAATGATGGTGTCCATGTCAGTTTGTTTGCATTTCCTCAGTAGATCTTCATTGGAAATCTTTTCTGGCCAAAAGATTCGAAGGATTCTCGGAGGCAGGTGGTGTGGAAGGATCTAAGTTTGGCAAGATCCGTCTCGGTCATCCTCCAACATTCAGATCCATACAGGAGTGTAGACACAACACAGCTCTGGTACAACTTCAGCTTGGTGTTGGCAATGTACTGTGGAGATCTCCAGATGTTGTTCATCTCCCTAAACACATTCCTGGCCTTTCCCAGTCTGCTGTGGATGTCTTCTTTGGTGCTGCCCTCAGGTTTGATGATGCTGCCCAGATACGTGAATTTGTCCGCCTGGCGTAAATCTGTTCCATTTACTTTCACAGTGGCTGGTGTTTTAACATTTAGCGTCATTGTGTCTGTCTTCTCGGTGCTGATTAATAGCCCCACTTGCCGTCCAAAGATTTGAAGTCTGCTGGTCTTGTCCTGTATATGCTGGTGTGTGTGGGGTAGTAGCGCCAGGTCATCTGCAAAGTCCAAGTCATCAAGAGTTGAGAAGAGGTTCCATCTGATCCCTCTTGCAGTGTCTTCTGTTGTTTGCCTCATGACCCAATCAATGACAAGATTGAAGAGAACTGCTGACATTACACATCCTTGTCTTACACCTGTCCTGACTTCAAAGAGTGTGTCACTACGGCCTACTGAGCATCTGAATTTGTTGTAGAAGCTCTTAATCAGGTTTACCAGCTTGGATGAAATGCCATAGTGTCGTAGGATGTTCCAAAGGCTGTCCCTGTGAATACTGTCAAAGGCCTTTTCAAAATCAACAAAATTCACATACAGTTGTCTTTGCTACTTGGTGCACTGTTCAATGATGGTACATAGTGCGAAGATCTGATCAGAACAACTTCTTTGTTTTCTGAACCCTGCTTGTTCTTTTCTCAATGACTTGTCTACAGCATCTGACATTCTTCTGATGATGACCTTGGCCAGTATCTTGCTTGGCACTGACAGAAGGGTGATTCCTCTCCAGTTATTGCAGTCGTTCAGGGCTCCTTTCTTGGGGATCTTGACAATTACCCCTTTGGTCCAGTGATCAGGTACTTTTTCTCCCTCCCATATGGCTGTGAACAGTGGCTGAAGAATGGTTACTGCCAGCTTAGGATCGCCCTTGAACAGTTCTGCATCAAGTTGTCCTGGCTTGGCGACTTGCCATTTTTGAGTGTCTTGGTCGCAGTCACTAATTCTTCTTTTGATGGAGGGTCAGTGTCAATGTCCAGGTCTTCTGCAGCTTCTGGAATGTCCGTTGTCTCTTCAAAAGATGGTTAATTGAGAACTTCCCTGAAGTGTTCGGTCCATCTATTTTCTTGTTCTTTCTCAGTTGTCAGCAGTTTTCCCTGTTTGTCCTTGACTGGGCCCCCTGTGCTCCCCTTGAACTTGCCACACACTTGCTTTGTGATCCTGAAGACTCTTCCCTGCTCCTCTTTTGCTGCCGCTTCCTCTGCTTCAGCTGCAAGTTGGTCCATGGCATCTCTCTTATCGCAGTGTGCAAGTCTCTTCACTTTCTTGTTAGCCTCTCTATATATCTCTTCTTGTCTCTCTTGTAGTCGTGGGGATTTTGTCTGCAGCATTCTTTTCTTGATCTGTCTTCTCTCCTCGATGGCATCTAACGTCTCCTGCTGGATCCAGTCTTATTTGTCTTCTTCTTTCAGTGGCCTAACGTCGGCTTCTCATAGCGGTCTCTTTAGTTCCCCACTCAAAGTTCATGACCCGCAGCTGGCAGGGCGTTGATATAAATAAACGGCGCGAAAGGAAAGGCCATTAGCGGCTTGCACTATAGCCGTGTTCAGCCTTAAATTACCTTTGCTTCTTTCATGCATCGTTTCACTGTCGTCCTAAAAAAGACAAACAAAGCTTTCTTTAAAATGAGCTTTGAACAAGCTTTCTTTTGACACCAAACTCCATATACTTTCTTTCATACTGTTTGACGTGACAGCAGTCAAAACATAGATAAAGGTAAACAGAATAGGGACAGGCAGAAACACAATCACGAAAATCAGACATTCTTAACTCTCTCTCTAGAAAAGCATACATTTATAATATACAAACAATGTACATAGAGAAAACATGGAACATGTCTGCATGCAAACTAGTTGTTTTTTTTTTGCTGTTGAGTTCTTCCTGTTGGCACAGCCAGGCCATAGATGAACACACCCTAGTAGGCTACTGTGCGCACTGGGGCGTGAAAAGCCAGGCGATGAAGAGCTGGGGTGAGAGTCTGGCAGTCATTAGTGCTGGCTTGGGCTTATCTGATTTCACTGTAAACACTTCTGCATGGTCATGGCCATACAGCACGTACACACTCCACTGTTTCATCAGCTTTAAGTGGTTTCCTTGCTAGAGTTGCAGGTTCACTAACCAATTTCAGTGCAGTTCATATGGAACCAATTTCAGTGCAGTTCATATGGCCCCGAGCACACAGTAGAATACAAATGTCTTGTCACTATTGTACACTGTCATCAGGCAAAGATAGCTCACAAATGATTCAGGTTTTTGTTTTACTGCTGTTTCTGATACTGTACAGAAAACATCTTCTGTTCATGTTGAAAAAATGTGATCAAAAGCGTGCCTAGTTCCGTGTTGTGAAAAAAGAACAAATTAATCGTACCCCTACACTTTGACATCAAAGCAAAAAAACCAAACAACAACAACAACACAAACACACATACAGACACACACATGCACATACACATAAGGGATGAAAAATAAACCAAAAACAACAACAACAACAAACACACACACATAACAGATGACAAAATTGACAAAACTGCATACACACAGAGACTGTATGTAATAAAAACACATGAGTGCTTGTTCCATCATCGTCAAAATAAATGCATCAACCAAAATAACTTACACACACATGCGCGCGCACACACCCACACACACATACACACTCGTGCGTACGCACACACTCACACACATATGAACACATGCACACACATGCACGTTCACACAATCACACACACACAGTCTCACACACACAGTTTCACACACACACACACTTGCACGCACACACACACGCACGCACGCATGCACGCACACATGTACCATAGAAAACTAACAAAAAACTTGATACTGACATATAGCCAGGAAGCACACCTATACAGGTAGGTGTCGTGGCCCTTCACACACCACACATGCACGCACGCATGCACGCGCGCTCGCACACACACACACACACACGAACACACACACACACACACACGCATACACACATATGCACACGCGCGCACACACACACACACACATGCACAGATGCTCGCATGCACGCAACGCACACTAACACTTGCACATGCGTATGGGTATAATAATATAATATAATATGGGTATAATTGTATGGTATTGTTGCTTTAGTTGTTTTTTCTTTTCTTCCTTCTAATACATAATCCGTGTGGATTGGTTTTTTGATGTTTTGGTTTGATTGTTTGTTTTTTGGTGTGTTTTTATGTGTTTTTTGTTTGTTTGTTTGTTTTTGCTTTTCCTTTGTTTGATTGTATGTTTGTTAGCGTATATGTTATTTCCTCTCATTGATGATGGGTATTATTATAAGATATTGATGTGTTTGTTGTTTTTTCCTTATCTTCTTTTAAAAATATAAAGTATGAATTGAAGTATAGAGATATTGTAATCTGACATAAATTGCTTATAGAATTTTTTATTTTTTTATTTTTTTATTTTATTTTTTATTTTTTTTTGTTTTGTATTTATTTATTATTTATTTTATTGTTGTTATTATTATTATTATCATTATTATTATTTAGTCTTAAATAATGTTTTTTGGTTACATTGTAATTGATATAAGCTGTTTTGTGATGTGTGTGTGTGTGTGGGGGGGGGGGGTTGTTTTTTTTGTGTTTTTTTTTTGGACACTATATGATTTTTAAAAAGACTTTAAATGTGTGCATGTACCTACGAGTATACGAGCTGAGTAGATGAGCGCAAACCGTGTGTGTGTGTGTGTGTGTGTGTGTGTGTGTGTGTGTGTGTGTGTGTGTGTGTGTGTGTGTGTGTGTGTGTGTGTGTGTGTGTGTGTGTGTGTAGGTGTATGGGTGTGTGTGTGTGTGTGTGTGTGTGTGTGTGGGTGTGTGGGTGTGTGGGTGTATGTGCATATGTGTGTATGGCTTTCGAGTAGATTTTAATTTTTTTGTGTTTTTTTTTGTTTCTCTTTTGGTTGTTGTTACAGTAGTTGCTTGTATTATTTATAGGCATAGTTTATTTTAAAGTTGTTGAAATCATGTTAGCAAATTAATGTTGGTGAAATGTTTGTTGTTGTTGTTTTATTTGTTTGTTTGCTTTTTCCCCTTTTCTTTCTTTTGTTGGCTTTATTGTTTGCTAGGGATTTTCTGCTTTGTTTTTTTGTTGGCTTTTTGTTTTGTTTTGGATTTGATTTTTGCTATTTTTTGATTTTTTTTCTTTTCTTTTCTTTAGATAGATGGCTTGATGGAAAAAAGCAGATTGCTGCTTACTCAATGTACCATCTGGAAATAAAAATTTGATTGACTGATTGATTGATTGATTGATTGATTGATTCTGTTCCACATTTCTTTTTTTAAAGCTTTAAAACACACACACGCATGCTCAGAGCACTTACCTAACAGAAATGTGGCAGTCAGAAGATTGTTTTTCTTTCAAGGTCTTCTGCTCTCTTTGTACAGCACCCCTGGGAATGCAAAAAAAAACAAAAACAAAACCCATGAGAGGTGTAGCATCTGTATATAGACATGTATGTATGGACCCCTACCAACCCCACCCCTCCATCAATAATACAGCCCCCCCAAAAAAAACCCCCAACACATTGCAACGCAATACAACATCATATAATGAACTAAATTACAATGATCTAAATTACACTACACAACACCTCACTCCACACTGCACCTCAACCTACTCCACACCACATCACACTACAATTATCCAAAGAATACTTAACTTTGAAGGCAGGCCAACCTCTGGACCCTATTTCTGTGTCTGTCTGTGGCTGTCTGTCATACAAGAGAAACACACAAATGAAAACACAAAGTGGAGCTACTTGAAAAATGTCCATAAAAAGGTGTTTATAAGCAGAGTAACTACCTCCTCCTTTCACCAACATCCCCCCCCCCCCCCCACACACACACCACTTACCCAGCAAAAATCTTCCAGCCACCTGATTGTCTGCTTGCTTTGGTATAATGACATAAAAAAGCATACCAAATCATACAAAAATAAGCATAAAGAATCAACACATAAAAACAAACACACATAAATAATCACAAAAAATTAACACACAAAAACAATCATGCAAAAAGAAACACACAAAAATAAATACAGGAAAATAAATACAGGAAAATGAAAACAAAAATAAACACCAAAAATATAAACACACAAAAATAATTACCAAAAAATAAAGACACCAAAATTATCACACAAAGACAAACACACAAAAATAAGCACATAAAAATAATCACTTAAAATAATCACACAAAAATAACAAAAACACACAAATAAACACAAAAGTAAACACCAAAAAACCCCACAAACACCCAAAAATATCACACCCAAAGAATAACACAAAAATAAACACATAAAAATCAACACAGAAAGCATTAACACACAAAAATAAACACACAAATATTAACACACAAAATGAACACAAAAAATAGCCACTTAAAAATGATCACACAAAATGATCACATAAAAACAATCACATAAAAATAATCACACAAATGATTACTCAAAAATAATCATACAAAAATAAACACACAAGTATGATCACACAAAAGTAATTATGCAAAAGTAAACACACAAAAACGAATACATAACAAAGATTACACAAAAAAGAACACCTGAACAGAAGCACACAAAAATAAACACACAAAATTAATGAAGATAAACTATAAAAATTGAAATGACAAGATAAAGTACCTATCTTAAAAAAGACCTATGTAAAAATTATCTCCCTTCTCCTACCACTCTCTCTCAAACCCACAGCTACATCTACATCCACACCCACCCACACATAAGGAGAGGAGCCTGATGGTCAGAGTGATGTGCTCATGATCTGCTGACTAAGGTTTGAATCTTGTTCTAGAGAATTTTTCCACTGGAGTTAACATCAGTGCTGACTCCACTCCCCCCCAGTCTTTGAATCAGACTATAAACTGAGGTCCATGTGCAAATGCACACAAAACAACTTGCCCACAGGTTCAACTTTTTAGGGATATAGGCCATTGTGTGCCAGTTGGAACGGATGACAAAATGTAACAAACTGCATACACATGGGGACTGGATGTAAAAAAAGCACATGAGTGCTTAATTCATTATCCTTCAATTTCATTTTTGAAAGAAATATATACAACACTTACCTGATAAATATATGCAGCAGTCTGATTTTCTGACTGCCTTGGATAGAAACCCTGGGAACACAACAGAAACCATCATCAGTACAATGTCATATCACTCCCCTCCACCCCACCCAACACCCCTCTGACCCTGCTCCCTTCCCCCAATACACACACATAGTAATTACCTCTGCCACAGCCCTGGTTGTCTTCCTCCCAGTCCTGTCCTCCACTGTCTCCACACATCAACCTTGCAACTCACAGAATCAACTTGGATGTACACAATGTTACTAAACAACATTTGCTGGATATCCCCTTCCCCCCACCACCCACCCACCTCCAAAGATGTCTTCAGCCTCTTAATGCACCAGCCATGTAAAAAAAAAAGTCTCTTTAAAAAATTATTTTAGTACAACATGATTTGTACAAATATGTGTAACCTTACACACACCTTTCAGAGAATACTCCAGCCTCCAACTGTCTCTTTCCATTGTCTTCACAGGTCTTGAGATTCACCAAACCAGTGACATCAAAACACACAAAATGAACACACAAAACCAACCCACTCAAAGATAAACAATAAAGGAAAAACACATTTTAAAAAATGAACATGTAAAACTAAACAAACAAAAATAAACAGACAAAAATGAACACAAAAAAATACCACATACAAAATAAACACAAAATAAACACATAAAAATCATCACACAAAAATAATCACACAAAAAAGAAGCACACAAAAATAGATACACCAAAAATAGAATGAGAAAAACACAAAAATGGAAACACCAAAGTAAATTACTTTTAAGATGTCCCTTTAAAAGTACCTTTGTAAAACAGAGCTACCCTCTCCTTTTACTCCCTCACTCAGTCACTAACACACACACACACACACACACACACACACACACACACACACACACACACACACACACACACAGAGAGTACTTACCAAACAAAAATGTGCTTGACTAGTTGCTTTGGTGTAGGAACCCTGGGAATGAAAATAAAAATAATCATCAGTAGAATGGCATGTCAATTGCCCCCCCCCCACTCCCTACCCCCCCCCCCACACACACACACACACATAGAGTAATTACCTCTTCCAGAGTCCTGACTGTCTTCCTCCCAGTCCTGTCCTCCACTGTCTCCACACACCAACCTTGCAACTCACAGAATCAACATGCATGTACACAATGTCCACAACATTTCCAGCATATCACCCCATCTCCAGATGTCTTTAAGTTCTTCATGGACTAGTCAGTCAATTTTGTTTGATAACAGCCATGTTATTCCCCAACCTTTTTTGTACAAAAGGAGTAATCTAACACACACACACGCGCACACAACACACACACACGCACACAACACACACCTCAGAGCCAGACTCAGCCTCCAACTGTCTCTTCCTATTGGCTTCACATGTGTTGGGATTCACCAAACCTGTGGTATCAAAAACACACAAAATGAAAACACACAAAATTGAACCAAAAAAAGAAAAACAAACATATTTTAAAGTGAACATGCAAAAATAGCACACAAAAACATAGAAAACAACACACAAAAATGGGAACACAAAAATAAAGTATATTAAAAATGTCCATCAAAAACATCTCTGGAAAACAGAATATCTATCTATATCTATCTATCTATCTATCTATCTATCTATCTATCTATCTATCTATCTATCTATCTATCTATCTATCTATCTATCTATCTATCTATATATATATATCTATCTATCTGGTTTCACACACACACAGAAACATCTTCAGTTACCTTTTGTTACCTTGCACACAAATATGTGTTTTGAAACAGCAGCCCTGCAAACACAGGAATACAACATTGTCACTCACAGATATTGCAACTGGGTATAAAGTATCATGAGAGAGAGACAGAGAGAGAGAGAGAGAGAGAGAGAGAGAGAGAGAGAGAGAGAGAGAGAGAGACAGAGACAGAGACAGAGACAGAGACAGAGACAGACAGACAGACAGACAGACAGACAGACAGACAGAGAGCCAGAGAGAGCCAAAGAGAGAGACTTTACTAGCATATTTTACAAGAGAAATAGTATAGGGAGGTGTGGTTGTAAGAAATGGGAGGAGCTTGAATGACAAGTTGAAAATGCGTGGGGCACTAGTATTCTTCCACTATTCCTCCAGTTTTAAAGTGAAAACACAAAAATAAAAAAAATCACCAACATAAACAAACATACAAATATGGAAACACAAAAAATGAAGTACATTTAAAATGTCTTTTAAAAACATCTCTATGAGAGAGAGAGAGAGAGAGAGAGAGAGAGAGAGAGAGAGAGAGAGAGAGAGAGAGAGAGAGAGAGAGAGAGAGAGAGAGAGAGAGAGAGAGAGAGAGAGAGAATGTTCAGTTACCTTTTATCACTCTGTACACAATTGTGTGTTTTGAAACAGCAACCCTGCAAACACACACATACAAAATTGTTGATGCAATAATATAGCAATATCTCTAGCACACTCCATTAAACACACACACACACACACACACACACACACCACACACACACACCACACACACACACAAAGTAAACACACACACACTCACTCACAGATACATGCACACACACACACATACACACAGTAATTACCTCTTCCAGAGTCCTGACTGTCTTCCTTCTAGTCTTGACCTCCACTGTTTCCACACACCAGCCTTACAACTCACAGAATCAACATGTGTGTACATGATTTCTACAACATTTCCATCAGTATCCCCCCCTCACCACCATCTTCCTCTATCCTCAGATATCTTCAGTTTCATGACGCACATGTAAAAAAGTATAAATTGTTATGTATTACACTATTTGCACATATAAAATGTATCATCTCTCTCTCATACACACAACACACACATACACATACACACAAAACACACACACATACACACACAATCTCTCCTCTCTCACACATACATACACAACACACACACAAAACACACACATACACAAAACACACACAAAATACACACACACACATACACAACACACACACACAAAACACACACACATACACACACAATCTCTCCTCTCTCTCTCTCCCCCCCCCCACACACACACACACATGGGGGAACAGGCAGTGTGACACATATACATGCAGGTTGCCTGTTTTTCATGGGTGTGTCACACTTGTTGACACATGGACAATTGAACACTGACACATGGACAATGGAACACTACCACATGTAACACTGACACATGGAACACTGACACATAGACACTGGAACACTGACACATGGAAAATTGACACATGGACACAGGCCTTGGCTGTAAAACTTTGTGTCTGCGGCTTGGAATCTGTTTTCTTCATGTGCTGTCAGGGATCCATGTCTGACATGTGTGGAGGAAGCTGAATGTGCACAGTAGTTCACACCCACTCCTGTCTGATGTGTCACAGCAGTTCACACCCACTCCTGTCTGATGTGTCACAGCAGTTCATTTTTGAAGACTTCAAGACAACTCTGGCTTAAGTACTTTCAAACCCAATCAGAAAATCACCCCAAAACAAACCCAAACAAAAAAACAGCCATAGCAGGTGTGTAAAAAGCCTTGGACATCACTCTGACCGTTCTGAATGTAACCAGGATGCTGACTGCACTGAGAAGTGTCTAATTTGAACAAGGAAGAACTGGGGATGTACTTATGCTTGCTGCTATCATTAGAAATACAAATCTTCCTCCCCAAAGAAAAAAAAAAACCTCCCTTCCAGGGTAACCAGTTTCCCAGGCTAATGAGTTATCCACCATCACCCACAACACCCCTGAAAACTACTCTCCCAGCCTAACAAGTTTTTGCCGTCGCCCCCCCCCCCCCCTCCTTACCCCCACCAAAAAACGCTGCCATCCTAATTTAACCATTTCTCATATCAGTGAAAACAGTCCTGCCAGGCTTAGAGGCTAAGCTAAGGACAAGGGTTGGGCGTTAGCTTTCTGGGGCTACTAGAGACACATTTATTTGTTTTTTAATTCATTCTTTTATATAGAAGATACTGAAATAACACTCATTTTTTTACATCCAGTCATGATGTGTATGCAGGCTTAAGGAGCACCTTCTAGGCAGTAGCAGCTTATTCCCACTCCCTGGCTATGACCACCTTTGGCAACCACCAGCCACAACAGATGACTGGCCGTTTAAACAGGGTGAAGCATGCTCTAAAGACCTTGAGGAGGATGGAAGCAGTATCAGCATTTGTGACGCTCCACCACGAAATGAGTCGCTTAGCACATTATCCAATTTTGCGCTAGGAGCCATTAAAGGCAGGAACGGGTCAAGTTGTCAATTTTGATATTTTGATTGATTATTAAACTATATCCGTTTATCTACATTATAATGAAATATCAAGGCATAATTTTTATTCCTTTTGCTTTTAAATGTGTTTTGAAAATTTCAAAGCCCTCATTCTGACCACCTGTTACGAAAATAAACTTGCCCGTTTCTCAGTTTGTCACATCCTGCAGTCTATCATTTCAATTTGTAATAACTTTGCACAGACTTGTCCGATTTTCAATCTGTTTTTTGTATTTGATAGCCAATTTATTGCACATTAATAACATGTCGATAACTAAACATTGACCTCTGGTGCACTCCGACTTATTATGTGGTGGAGCGTCACATTTATGTACACACACATACCTTCTCTCTTCCCATTCTACCAATACTACTTCTGCTATTATATTTTAATACTATTACTACAGCTACCACTACTTCTTTTACCCATACAACTAGTTTTCTACAAAAAAACAACAAAAAACCCCTTCTTTTCTACACACACATACACACAATCTCCCCCATCTCTCTCACTCAGTCACTTTTCCACTCGACTTAATGACTCTACCCATGTTTCCTTATATGTCACAATCAATGCACAAAGGACAGGGGTGAGTTTAGACAAGATGGCAGAAAGAAAGGGGAGAGAAACTCAGGAAGACCTGGAGTACCACAGACACAGTGCAGACCTGTCCTTAGTACAATCAGTCACAGGCAGTGCTGGAAAAGGAGTGCTGTGAAAACCTTGCAGAAACACAACCATGTGAAGACTGCAGTCCCCACAGAAGAGACTTCCTAACAGAAGCACAAAGGAGAAAACTTTCACAGAAACTGGAGTAGAAACATGCTAAACTCAGAAAGTCTAACTTTCAAAGATGAGAGGATGCTTGCCATATGAAGCCAACAAATGGAGTACTAATTCTTAAGCAAACAGGAAATGTGGAGAATAGTCAGGATGACACAAATGACCAACACTTCTGTACAACGGGATGACAGTCAACCTTTCAAAGCAACATTTATTTTATTTTATTTTATTTTATTTTATTTTATTTCATTTTATTTTATTTATTTTATTTTATTTTATACCACTTTATGTCATGTCTACCAGAAAAAGAGAGGGGGAAAATCTGGAAAGGTTCCCATTTTGACAACTCAAGAAACAGAAGAAATATTCTAAGAGCTTGCCAACTGTATCACTACAAACACAAAGGAACATCAACACTGACTAGGACTCCTGTACCAACAACTTGTATCACTACAAATACAAAGGAAAATGGACACTAACTAGGACTTCCTTGTACCAACAACCTGTATCACTACAAATACAAAGGGAAATGGACACTAACTAGGACTTCCCTGTACCAACAACCTGTATCACTACAAACACAAAGGAACATGGACACTAACTAGGACTTCCCTGTACCAAGGCTCTCTATTTCTGCCAGTACCCCCACCCAGCCCCTCCATTCACAGCAGGCCTGCAGTATCTCACTAGCCTTGCAGGCACTAAAGGCTTACCCATGTCTTTGGCCTGTCTTCAATTCACCCACACTCCCACTTTAGGAAGACACAATACAGCAGTGATGGAAATGTAAAGTAAAATAATGTTACAGGTAAATATTTTAAAGTTTGGTAAACAAAAAAAAAAACAAAACAAAAACACACCAAAAAACCCTGTTGGAAAACCAGTGTGGATCCATAATTTTTTTTAATTGAAGGACATATAGTGGTATGAGGATTGAAGCTTGTGTCTATGATGCCCAGATCATTAAAAGACAGTAAAAGAGAGATCTATAGACTTCATTTAATCTGGTTCCTTATAGATGAAAGAACTATCTGTCCCTGAAAAGTGTGACTACAAATGTTAGAACCCAAATCTGTAAAACAAAGCAGGGGGTAGGAGTGGGGAAGATAAATTACTGACAGTTATGAAATGAATACAATATCTGAAAAAGTCACAGAGACTTGGTCTCCTTGAAATGTCACCTTCTCCATCTGTGTCTACAGGTCATTTCACCAGCTACCAACCATCTTCAAGAATGTTTAGCCTGAAGTAATCAGGTACTAACATCTCCCACCCTCACCCCATACCCACACAAAAAAATCACAAGTATGTTGTTGAATGTTTTCATGTTTCTAAACACTCTTATCATCTACTAGTATGTTGTTAAAAGTTTTCACATTTCTGAATTCACTTTATCATTTACTAGTATGCTGTTGAATGCTTTTACATTATTGAACAATCTTTATCATCTACTCATTTTGACTCATGGTCAGCTTTCTTTGAGGTCCTCCATAATGACGTAAACACAGGACCATACCAAGCCACAGTGTGCACCATCTGACCCTGAGGTCACCCACCACCACCACTTGTCTGATAACTCACATCTATTTTGAACATTCTACTCTTTGACAAAATAACTTTTTCAAACATGGGTAATGCAAAAGAAAAAAGAAAGTGTAAGGCTAAACAAACTAAATCCCACAGCACGCAAGTTCAAACATCACTCAGTCAAGAGTGCTAAATTTAGCACACCCTTTCTATTTTCCTAGTCCAAGTATGGTCAGTTCCTGCTATAAATAGCACCAGCTAGCCCCTACCTGGACTGGGATGGTATGGATTAATTAGCAGCTAAGAGGCACTGAATGTGGAATAACTAACAACTGTGATCCATCAATGACTAATAAGTAATTATATTCCTCATAGTCCTCACAGAAAAAGAGAGCAGCTTAATGAAAAGGTGTGATAAAAGAATACAGTAGAAATTTCAGAGATCTACACAGTCCTGTTTTTAGGTATACAAGTGCTACATGGTCATGTGCCTCTGTTTACACCACTGCAGAATCATGTAGCTAACTCACACTACCAATCCTATTCAGTCACTGTAGGTACAGCTTCATGTCCACTGTGTGTAATTTTACTATTAAACCAGTCATTCAGGCAGTATGGCTGTGTCTTTGACGAATAAAGCCCAAATTCAGCAACATCCTTAACATCATGAGTCAAACAGAGTTTGTCTTTTTCTCTTCTTTATTTGTGAAGCCAAATGTGTGAATGTTTCAATTACCTTTCTGGACAAACAATTCCTTGAAGAAAAACAATTTTGATGACAAAGAGAGCTAATCAATTATATCTTATCCTGAGAGATATTTTTATCAACACGTTTTAAAATATGATCAACTTAGCTGGAGGAAGGAAAACTGACACTGGATAAAAGACTGTTCAGTTAAGCTTTGGCATGAAAATCTTGTGCAATGATGAGGGTGGGGGGGGGGGGGGGTAGGTACAGCTAAGACTACATACTTTCTTTCTGAAAAAAAGATAATGGAGCAACCAAAAAAAAATCAGAAAGACTACTTATGCTTGCAAACTTCTCACTGGAAGATGATGATAGTTGTCTCTAAGAAAGACTGATTATCACCAGAAAAATGGAGAAAGGGTGTTAAGTTAACAGGTGTGGCATGTTTTCAAACTCTGACCAGAGAAGGAATTCCTTACTAAAGAAGGCAACAAAGAGAAAATCAAAGCCAACAAGGAGAAAATCCAACTTGCAGGTGACTGACTCTGTCCTCAGGAACAGGTCAGTTCTGCACACATCTTCTACAGCAGGCTGAACTTGCACATGTATAGAAGATATGCAGCTAACAGGAAAGCGTTTCTACTTGGCAGTGTATGTTACTTGAGGTGCGCATAGTTGTGTGTGTGTGTGTGCACGCCCAAGTCTTCATTGTGTTATGCATGAATGTTCTTGGTGAGAAATCAAAGTCTCATCCAGTGTTTTCCTGCAAATACACAATTTTACCTAAAACAACAACAACAACAATGCTTCCTTATGCTCAAAGCACATTGATGACCGGAAAACAACCTGGTGATAAACCCGCACCTCCAAAGACCCTCCAGCACCACAGGATCACCCCTCAGAACTATTAAACAAAGACCACAAACCCACCTCTCAAGGCATGCAAGTCCATCCCCCCACCTCCCCTAAAGTGTAAGTGTGTGTATGTGTGTGTCTGTATTCATGTAGTGCATATTCATGTGGTGTGTGTGCTCGTGCTTGTTTGTGCTTGCACGTGCACGAACATGACCCCAAACATTTCCCCTGGAGCCTCTGGCCAGATGCCATTTTCTTAAGAGCACGACAGGAGCTTTCTCGAGCTTGACAGTTGATAGGCTTGTGGTACTTGCTCTCTTTTAGTGCTCTTGCTTGACCTTTCTGACCATTACATATGGGGAGAGGACGGCTTTTCAGCCACCCATATCACTACTATGAGTACTGTCCTCATTTGGGGTGAGTAGTTGGTGGTGTGGTCATGGGGGTCAGGTAGGTAGGTATGTGTGCATGCATGCATACGTGCACATATGTATACATATATAAATGTGTGTTGTTGTCTTCAACTTAACCTCTGTTCACTCTAAGTGATATTAGACAAGTCAATGTGTGTGGTTGTGTGTGTGCTCAGAATGTATGCATTTGTCTGTGTGTGTGCTCAAGTAGTCAGTATATGTGTAGTGTGTGCTCATGCTTGTGCATGTTCATACTTACATGTGCATGAACATGACCCCAAAAATTTCCCCTGGAGCCTCTGGCCAGGTGCCATTTTCCTAAGAGCATGACAGGAGCTTTCTCGAGCCTTAGTGTTGATAGACTTGCAGTACTTGCTCTCTTTTAGTGCTCTTGCTTAACATTTCTGACCATTGCATATGGGAGGGGATGGGCACTTTCAGCCAACCATATCACTACTATGGAGGCTGTCCTCATCCTGGGGTGAGTAGTTTGGTGGTGTGGGGTGGGGGTTTACATAAGTATGCCTGCATGTGTGCATGTGTGAATGTGTGCGTGTGTTTGTGTGTGCATGCCCTAATGCATGGGTGAATGCAAATGTGTGGGGTGTGTGTACATTCTATAAAGGACTTTCATGCCTTGAGTGATTGTTTCATGGATGCCCATTCAATAACCCCAAAAGAAATGAATCATGAGTTGCTTTTGGATGTAAGGAGTGTGGCTTACCACAGAGGTTCACGGCTGACAAATCTGTCTCTTCAACACTGGATTCTGAAATGAATTTTGAAGTCTAGCAAAGAAAAGAAGTATTTGCTGTGTTGAGCCTCCCTTTTTCTCTCTTTTTGAGGGTAGGTGATTTTTTTAAAAAAGTCTTTGTGCCTAATCTATTACTACCAGTAAATACAACTTTATCTCTTAGTATTTTCTCCTTCCCTAATTCCCTTTGCTTATATATGTACATGCACATGTGTACGTGTCTTTACATGGTGAGGATGTGTTTGGGAGGGGGGGTAAGGGTTTATAAACTGGTAAGTTTACTCAGACATGACTACTGAAAGCCGTATGCTGACATTATCTTCAGAAAGATCTGTGGATGAAACAAGAAGAGAATACAGAAAATAGCTAATCTGATCAGAAACCAAACGAAATAAATATTCAATGATACACATCTATTGATGCTTCCTCACAAATGCTACAATAAGCTAACACTAAACCATGTAAAGCATCTACTGACTTTTCAGAAAACTGGGAATGTGTAATGACTTTCAGGAAAGTGGGAATGTGTAATGACTTTCAGGAATGTGGGAATGTGTAATGACTTTCAGGAAAGTGGGAATGTGTAATGACTGAGAGAAAGCTCGGAAATGTGTCACAAAAACTGGAAGATGTGTAGTACCCTTGAGAAAAACTAGTCGCTAATCCTTTAACAATTCAATTCAACAATTCAACACCTTTATTGTCCTCTGTTAAAGGAAATTTGTTTTGCAGTGATTAAAAGCTTATCTAAACAGCTAGTAAGAAATCGAGAAATAATTTAAACATACAAAATAGAGGTAACATTTGTTAAACACATACATACACACACACATACACGCACACACACATGCACGCACACACACACGCACACACACACACACACACACACACACACACACACACACACACACACACACACCACACACACACACACACACACACACACGCACACACACCCCTTTACTAAAAGAAATCTGTTTAACAACCAATAAAACATTCCACACTACTAAGTTAAACATCTATAAATTTCGATAAATTTGAATGCACATGATAAAAGTTAACATTTGTTAAACACAAACACACACACCCGCACACACACACACACACACACACACACACACACACACACACACACACACACACACACACACACACACACACTCACAGGCACGCGTGCGCGAACACACACAAGCACTCACTCACTCACACACACATATACACCTCTAGTAAGAGATATTTGTTTAACCAGGAATAAAAATATATTCAACACTACTAATAGTTAAGACGCCGCCGCTGTGGCCTAGTGGTTAGGGCGTTGTACTCGTAATCTAAAGGTTGCGGGTTCGATCCCAGCTATTCCGTTATGGCGTTGTGCCCTTGGAAAAGGCACTTTACGGCTATTTTCTCACCTAACCCTGCGATAGACTGGCGTCCTATCCAGGGGGAGTCTATGACTCTCAGTCGCTTAACGCCACAGAAACCGGGATAAGCACCGGCCTGATGAGCCTTATGGCTCGGGACAGACTTAACTTAATAGTTAAGACATCTATAAATTTGAATACACATGATAAAAGGTAACATTTGTTAAAGACACACACACACACACACACACACACACACACACACACACGCGCGCGCGCGCGCGCGCACTGCATCAATGGAATCAACTACGCTTAAAAAAAATCAAACAACATAAAATTGGCTGTTGAACATAAAGATGAGACTGATGAGCTATATCAAAATAGGAGATAAAAATATGGCTTTAAAATTATCATTCTGCTCAAAGTAGAGTCCGACATTCAGATGTCCACTGACACAGCCCAGCAACCACTGTGCACCCCCACCTCCCTCCCTCAGCCGCAAACCCAACCCTGGTCACACCCCGCCACCAAGCAAGCCGCCATCACAGGTACATGGTACAAACAATAGGCATAACCATGTGCGCGTTTGCTTGCTTGCATTCATGCGCACGCACGCACGCGCACACCACACACACACACACACACACACACACACAATCACACACACGAAATCACACGCACACCTTTTCTCCTCTATCCCACGCCCTCTCTACCCCCTCCCTCCCCCCTCCACACACCTTTATCTCCCCTCTGAAGTCACACACACACTTTAGGGAAATACTGATCAAAGCTTGGCATAAAGAACTAGTCCTTGCAATGTGAAGTGACAGAAAGTCATCAAAGAAAATGAACACAACAGTCTACACTCAGTAAGCATGCAGTCTGATCCCTTTCTGGTTTCCCAGTTACACAAGAATTACTGGGGGTGGGGGGTAGGGGTGGGGGTGGAGGTTAGGGAAGAGAAACATATTTACTTTTAAAATGCTACATGTTATGTCATATTTCAATTTGTAATGCTGCATAGTGATGTATCATCTACATTTAAAATACTAGTCATATGTATTCAAGTTTTAGGTATTACATATTCATAATAATATTGTATATACGTTTAAATACTACACCACCAAACATGTAAAGTAGTCATATATCTAGGCTAACGAGATACAATCATGTATGTAGATTTTAAGTGCTACAGTTATGTATCTAGGTTAAAACAATGCAGTAAAAAATCTAGGTTAAAAAAAGCTACAGTCATGTCTCTGTTCAAAGTGATGAAAAAAACAGGTCACAGTTGTCAGTTTCCCCCACATATCCCCTCCTTTCAGCTGCTAATTAATCCATCCCATCCCACCCCGGCTGGGCCAGCTGGTGCTAATTACAGCAGGAACTGATCACACTGGGATTATGTAAAAGGAAAGGCCATGCTAAATTTAGAGCTCTTAGACTGAGTGATGTTGGATTTGTCCACCGTGTGGTGAAAGGAAATCAAAGGATGTCCAAAGGAAACTGTACCTAACCACAACACTCCATGATCAGATTCTATCCTCCTCAGAAAAAAACTGTGGCTGATGATAAACTAGAAGAACTGTGACAAAAGAAGTTGTGAAGGCATAAACTAAAACAATGTAGTAGTATGGTACCAGATCTTAGCAGAACTAAAGTAGGTGTGTGTGTGTGTGTGGTGTATGTGTGTGTGTGTGTGTGTGTGTGTGTGTGTGTGTGTGTGTGTGTGTGTCTCCCACAGACTAACAAATATCTCAGAAAAAAACATTAAAACTCTATTTAGTAAAAGAAGAAAAAAGAAAGAAAGCTACAAGACAATGACGGCCATTTGGACAGCTTTTTCCAGCCTCACCTAGTCATCTCCTGAACCTGAACATGAGTTAACATCACTCTGCCCATGTCCATCTGGAGGTCAATTCAACAACTCTTTTATCCCTAACATCTGAAGATCATTGACCAAAGCTTAACTAAGACACAACCTTACTTTTCAAACTGTTATTTTAAAGAGTATGTTTATTAAAAATAAACCACAATATTAATTCTAAACATTCAATAACATACCAGTCAAAATGTTTTGCTGTGTGTGTCTGTGTGTCTGTGTGTCTGTGTGTGCCTGTGTGTATGTGTGAGTGAGTGTGTGTGTCTGTGCCTGTGTGTGCCTGTGTGTGTGCCTCTGTGTGTGTGTGTGTGTGTGTGTGTGTGTGTGTGTGTGTGTGTGTGTGTGTGTGTGTGTGTTTCTCTCTTTGTGTCTGTCAGAGGTTTTTCTTTTAACTATTCATTAATTTGTTTATTGTCAACTCCAGATTCCTGCATGCTAAAAACTTCATGAGGGAGCTACTAGCTGGTGCAAATTTCCTGCAGACTGCGGAAGAGAATTTCTGGTTCATACTGGACAGAGTCATGTTACTGAACAGTGCCTGCCTGACCACACCCTGAAAAGTCATACTTAAAAAAATCTTTGCAAGAAATTTATTGTAGTTTTCAAAACCAGCACTATTTTTAAGCGAACTGAACTTTTAATTTATTCAAAAGGATTATGCAGAACATGCACCTGACAGTTCAAAAGCCTTTTAAATCAAGAAACTAAGAAACAGAAATGTTTATATCTAGAACAATCCAAATCAACTGGATTCCTAAAAGGAAAAGCCTGCCAGATTCTACAACTAATCCAGGGTTAGGCCTCACAGATAAAAAAAAAAACAACCAAACCATGGCACAAGGGGTAGAGTAGTCAGCTGATGTCAGACAGTATGCTTTTATCAAACTAATTATTATGACTGGGATGATAAATACTTAAACAGAGAAGACCAGGGACTCAGTCCACAACACACTAGGAGTTTTGCACCCAGACTGTACTGACTTTGGATAATAAGGCACTGACCTGTCAACCCAGACTGTACTGACATTGAATAGTAACACACTGATCTGTCAACCCAAATTGTACTGACATTGGATAGTAACACACTGATCTCTCAACCCAGACTGTACTGACTTTGGATAATGTTAACACACCAACTTGTCAACTTACTGTACTGAGGACAGAAGGAATCTCGACTATCAGTAAATAATGATTGCATCATCTACACACAGACTATGAAGGTTTATACTAAGAACAGAAGGAATCCTAAACTCTATCATTATGTCATCATCTACACACAGACTGTGAAGGGTTATACTGAGGACAGAAGGAATCCCGACTATCAGTAAACCCATCATGATGGCATCAGCTATACACACTATGAGGGATTATACTGAGGACAGAACCGAATCCTTGACAACAGAGGAAAGGCCAAAGGGTGAAAGGTGGGGAAGGGTCATACAACAATAGAAAGAAAAAAATGAAGTATTCATACAGCTGATTTCTAACATATATGAAGCTCTGGGTTCTTTACACGCACACAGACACACAGACACACAGACACACAGACACACAGACACACACACACACACACACACACACACACACACTCTCTCTCTCTCTCTCTCTCTCTCTCTCTCTCTCTCTCTCTCTCTCTCTCCCTCTCTCCCACTTTCTCTCTCACACACACAGTGATGTACACACACACAAACACACACTAAAGCACACTCACTACCAATGCCAACTCTACTCCCCCAAAAATCCTTTGAATGAGACCATAAACCAAAATCCTGAGTGCAACCATGCAAAACATCTTGCACATATATTAAAACCTGTTCCACTTTTCAGAAGAGAGGGCCATTCTGTACCTGTAGGAAAAGGAGACAAAATTTACAAAACTGCATACACACATGTACCAAATGTAAAAAAACACAAAAAACACACAAATGTTTATTCCATTATCTTTGAAATGAAAGAACAAAGTAAAAATGAAAAATGAAAAGATACACTGAGCACTGAAAAACGAGGTTCATCAACAAGCTTACCTACTGATACCTGAACTGGAGTCTCAATGTTAACACAGAAATAACATGTACTGAAAGGGGGACTGAGACACACCAACTCCTTCTAACACTTTTAGTTCCGCAGTGGGAGAGAAAAGAAGGCAGAGGCCGAAAAACTTAACAAACCAGCATCACTTCTCACCTCCTCTCATCCCCAAATGCCAGAGTCAAAAGCCACATTGCACATTAGCAACGCGAGAATAGCTAAAAGTCTCTCTTAGTCCCAGTCAAACAGTCAAAGCTATTTTTGCACCGAGGTTAAGTAGCTCCTTACACAGTAGCCTACCAGACTAACAGGCCTAAAGGCAGCCCACCCCACCCCCTCCCCCTGTGGAACGGCCAGATTTCCGGAGATGTGATATAACACAGATGTCTACCATATGTGGCAGTCTACAAAATAGCCTATCTGTAGGTCTAAAGGTCTATGCGTTCTAATTATTTTGTTGCTGTTATGATACTGATGGTCAGTGCACAAAGTACAAATCTCTTTATGTACTTCCCTTTTAAAGATATAACTAACATTACTTTTCAACGCAAAGATTTAAGGCAGTAATTATTCCATAAAACCAAAAAGCAAGCCCAACATTTTACTTTAAGGTAGGTGTGTGCACGCGCGAGCGCACACACACATACACACACACACGCACGCATGCTTGCATGCACGCGCGCACACACACACTCACACCAGAGAGAGAGAGAAAGAGAGAGAGAGAGCGAGAAAATGAATGCTGTCATTGAAATTTAATTTTAGACACAATGTGCTTTTCCTAAGTTTGTTTTTCTTTCTTTTCTTTCCTTTTGTTTGTTTGTTAATTTGTTCTTGACTAGATCTATATGAATAGAAAAGTGATCAGAAGATGGAAGACAATCACAAAAAATCCCTAAACCACTCTTACACTGAACGTGGTATGCACACACATGCATGCACGCACACGCACACACGCACACACACACACTCTTACACTGCTAACACAGCATACACTAACAGATGCTCTACACATGAAGCAGACACAGACAACGAACACTGAATAACACAAATGAGGAACTTCTAGCTGTTACATTTACTACTTACAGATCGTTTTACAGCACCATTCTTTCACAGAGTAATCCATGTATATCGAGCAACTCTGGACACTTATTAACATTCACATAGAAACACAACTTTAGATTTTATGAAAACTTTTGTCGCATTAATCGGAAAGCGTGGGTTTCTCAAATACAGAGAAATAGTAGGGAGCCTGAGCCAGCCTGCCTGCTGTGCTATGGAATTTCGCTTACAGTGTAGCCGAATGGATAGGGTCAGTCACAGAATAACAGAGCCAGCGTTGCGCTAACTAAAGAGTCAGATTTTGGGAAGGGTAAACTGCCGTGGAGAAAAAGGAATCCCAAACCAATCTATTCTAGCCTGAACAAGGGGGCTTTCAGAACTGCCCTACAGCCAACTTCACCTATCAACCCATTGCACACTCACACCTCTTACACTTCTCTTTTGCTGTGATGCTTCTCTGAAATTCAAACTTTCCACTGGTTCTTTGGGTGAAATAATAAAACTTGTCCCAATGCCATGTCTGGTGCTGGATTCCTGCCTATGGCAGCTACTTCCTCAGTTTTCTTAAGCCTTTCCTGGAAATGCAGCAGTGATCTTTGCCCTGTTTCAGATGGCCAAAGAAGACAGCTTCAGTTTTTCCTGTGTCCTCCATCCTTGCTCCATCTTCAGCGTGATAAGTTTCTGCAGCAGCACTATGGACTCCAGACCAGGCAGGTTGCTGCAGCACTATGGACTCCAGACAAGGCATGCTGACTCTCTGAAGAATGTTTTCATTGTCTTGCCACATTGTCTTGCCACTGGATGCCAAGGATGGAAGGAAGGCAGCGTTGATGGAAGCGTTCCAACAGCTTGATCAGCTGATGACTATACAGGACCCAGGGTTCTGAACCATACAACAGGGCAGGGCCACCACAGCTCTGTGTCCTTGGGTTTTTGCTGAGGGGCAGAGGGATTGGTTCTGCCACACATTCTTGGACATATACACAGCTCACACACACAAGAACACACACACATATACACACAAATACACACACAAATACACACACAAATGCATAAACACTAACACACACACACGTACTGACACTAAAACAGACAACAATACAAACACACAAAACACACACAAAACACACACAAAGCACACACAAATACATACAAACACACACAAAGCACAAACTCATACACACATACATACACAAAAGACATACACACAAAGCACAAACACCCCCCCAAGGGACAGGATAGCTTGGTTATTCACATTCAAGAGAATATTTGCTCCTGGAGTTAACTTCAGTGCCAACTTAACTCCACCTAAAGTCGTTGGATGAGACTATAAACTGAGGTCCATGTGTGAACACACACAGAACACCTTGCACACGTTAAAACTGCTCCACTTTCTGGAAGTGTAGGCCATCATGTGCCTGTGGAAATAGATGACAACATTTACAAAACTGCATATACATGGGGACTGGATGTAAAAAGGCACCGGAGTGCTTATTCCATTATTCTCAAAATAAAAGATTTTAAAAAAAAAGGAATAACACTCACACATACATAAACACATACACACACAAACACACACACATACATACACACACACTCTCACACACATACACACACATACACAGAGAAGAGACAGACAGAAGTTTCAACTAACCCCAAATCACACATACCTTGCCACATACTTGTACTGGCCTGGAGGCACTTTCGGAGCAGCCAGTGTCTTGGACTGTGACTGAGCTGGTATTTCTGTGGCTGTTTGTCTGTCCGTCCATCATGCAAACACAACCACAAGGTGGAAAAAATCATGTTCAGAAAAACAACAACAAACCAATTCAATACACTGAATGTCCATACCACCACTACCAATTAACAGTCTAACAAACCATATAAATCATAACAGCTTGGTAACGGGAACAAAAGAAAATTTCAAGCAATATTCATTACTATGGAAAAAGAGCAGCAACAATAGCAAACTATGCAAGACAAATATCAAAGATTTTATATAAAAAAGAGGAAATTATGCATAACATTTAAAGGAAAACAATGGCATAGTAAATTACATCACAAACACACATACATGAACACACACATGCACAGCATCAACATGCTAAGGGAAAAATATACCTTCTATATATACAGATTAATTATAACACTTTTTTAAATAAAAGAGAAACGAGTCTGATTGATGTGTGTGTGTGTGAGAGAGAGAGAGAGAAGAGAGAGAGAGAGAGAGAGAGAGAGAGAGAGAGAGAGAGAGAGAGAGAGAGAGAGAGAGAGAGAGAGGAGAGAGAGAGAGAGAGTGAGAGAGAGAAAATGAATGAATGAATAATCTTTATTGAATGAATAATCTTTATGTTTCAAGGGTAACAGAGTAAGTAAGCATTACATACTTTTTTTTCATCCGGCCCTTGCCCTGATCAGGGAATAAAGCTAAGAAACCCCCTCCCTACCCCTACATACCAGCATCACCACCAGCAGCAGTTCAAGCAATATTAAAAAAAAAGAAAACAGAATACATTCAACAAAACGCGTCATCCCAACTGGATACACTGATAATTATTTAAACAAAAAATAACATAGCAAAAAATGTTTAAAAAATAGCAAA
>CM060344.1:5942842-5970342 GCA_030674155.1 Stramonita haemastoma
CCCTATGTGTATTTAGTTTTGTAAGTTTTGTCATATGTTCCCACATGCACACAATGGCCTGCTCTGTGTGTGTGAGTGTGTGTGTGTAATGACTCTATTTCAGTCAGTTTATTGGTGTCAATTACATGTTGATGCTTTTAGATGACTGTAAGTCATCTTGTCTGTGTGATTTACACGTCAGTATTTTTAGATGGCTATATATTATTTATTCTATGTGTTGGGAATATATGTTGGTGTTTTTAGATGCTGTAGTTTAGCCATTTTATTTGTGTGATTTACATATGGGTACTTTTATGGCTGTATTTTAGCTATTTTATTTGTGTGGGTTATACATTATATGTCAATATTTTGAGATGGGCGTATTTTTAAAAGTTCTTTTATTTGAGCATATTTCCTACCCGTAATTTTAGATGGCTGTATTTCAGTCATCCTGTTTGTTTGGATTAAATTCTGCATTTTTAAATTGCTGTATTTAGGCCATTTTATACATGTGAATTATGTGCCTGTATTATTAGATAGCTGTAATAATTTTATCTGTGGTTTTCATGTCAGCATTTTTTTTAAATGGCTATATCCTAGCCATATTCTCTGTGTGGAATAAATATCTGTGTTTGTTATGGCTGTATATTAGCCATTTTATGTGTGTGGTTAAAATGTTTTTAGATGACTGGATTTTAAGTGTTTTATCTGTGAAGATTACATGTTAGTATTTTTTTTTTTAGATGGCTTTGTTTTAGCCACTTGATATGTGTGGATTATAAGCCTGTGTTTTTGAGATGGCTGCATTCTAGCCATTTTATATGTGTGGATAATATGCTTGTTTTTTTGTTTTTTTTAAGATGGCTGTTTTTTAGCCATTTTATATGTGTGGATAGTATGCCTGTGGTTTTTTTTAGATGACTTTATTTTAGCCATTTTATTTGTGTGGATTACATGTCTGTGTTTTCTAATAATTATAGCCATGTTAGTAGTCTCAACTGAGTGCTTTTAGATGACTGTATTTTAGCCATCTTATTTTTGTGTTCTGTGTCTTTAGATGACTGTATTTGTCATTTCATCTGTGTGATTTACATGTATGTAGTTATAGATAGTTGTATTCTAGTTATTGTATCTGCTTGAAGTAAAGAACTATGTTTTTAGGTGACTATACTTTATTCATTTTATCTGTGTGGATTAAATGTTAGTGTTTTTAGATAGCTGTATTTCAAACATTTTATCTGTGTTATTTAAATGTTTATATCTTTTGATGGCTGTGTAATTTATTTGTGTGGATTGCATGTCAGTATGGCTGTATGGCTGTATGGCTGTATTTTAGTCATTCTATTTGTGAATAGAATAGTTTTTCCATGTCTTTAGATGGTTGTATTTTAACCCTTTTATCTGTGTGATTTACATGTCTGCATTGCTGTATTTTAGTTTGTTTTATGACTATGGATTAAATGTCAGTATTTTTAGATGATCCTTTTAACCATTTTATTGTCTACTTGGATTACATGCTGGTATTTTTAGAGGGCTGTGTTAGCCATTTTATCTGAGTAGATTACCGCATTACTTTTGAATGACTATATTTGAGTCATTCTAGATATGTGAATTAAATGCCTGTGTTCTTACCTGGCTGCATTTTAGCCATTTTACCTGTATGGACTATATGTCAATGCTTTTAAAGGACTGTATTTTTGCCATTTTATTAGTGTGTTTTTAGATTGTATTTGTCATTTCATCTGTGTTATTTTTATATTTGTAGTTTTAGATAGTAGTATTTTAGCAATTTTATCTGTGTGGTTGTTTTCAGATTACTGAGTTTTAGCCATTATGTATGTGTGATTTATATGTTGGTAGTTTTATGGTTTTCTTTATAGTCATTTTATGAATTTCAGATGGCAGTGTTATAGTCATTTTATGTATTTTTAGATGACTGTAGTTTTATTCATTTTGTGTGTTTCACTGCATTTGAGTCATTTTATGTATTTTTAGATTATATTCTAGTCATTTTATGTATTCAGATGAGTGTATTTTAGTCATTTTATGTATTTTAGATGACTATAATTTAGTCATTTTATGTATTTTGTAGAGAACTGTATTTTAGTCATTTTGTGTATTTTAGATCATATTTTAGTTGTTTTATATACTTTAGATGATTATATTTTAGTCATTTTGAGATGTTTGTGTCATTTTATGCAGTTTTTAGATGACTGTATTATAATCATTTTATGTATATTTAAGATAACTATTTTAGAATTTCATATGTTTTTAGAAGACTATATTATAGTCATTTTATGCATTTTTCAGATGACTGTATTATAGTCATTTTATGTATTTTTAGATGACTGTGGTTTGTTCATTTTGTGTTGGTTTTTAATGATTGCATTGTAACACTTATTTTGTAAGTATAAAGATTAAGTAAAAAAAGTATTTTTTAAGTTAAAGTATTTTTAGAGGACTATTTTAGGCTTTTTGTATATTTTAGGTGACTACACTATAGCCATTTATGCATTTTTTAGAGGACTATTTTAGGCATTTTGTATATTTTTAGATGACTACATTATAGCCATATCTGTTTTTTTTTCCAGATGACTGTATTGTAGTCATTTTATGTATTTTTGGACAACTGTAATCAATTTGTTTTTTTTAAATGACTGTATTTTGGTCATTTTATGTATTTTTAGATGACTATTTTAGTCATTTTATGTTTTTTTACATTAGTGTATTTTTTAAAGTTATTTTGTGTATTTTAGATGACTATACTTTAGTCCTTTTATGTATATCGATGCCTCAGAGCAAGAAAGGTCTACCGGCAGAGTTGCCATTTTCAACAGTTTTGAGATATGCTCACTTGAAAAGTGTGAAAGGTCAGAACAAATCAAGGATTGAATGGAAGCTTCAGTTTTCAGAGAGAGGAAGGGCATTGATGCTATCTTTACCATAGTATGTTTGCGTTGTAATACATGTAGAAGAAACGCCATGATAGCAAAAACACTGGCAGTCAAGCCAGACCACCCCTGTCTGCAGAGAAATTACAGCAGAACTGACAATTCCTTCCATGCAAGAATGGCATTGCGATTAGCTTGACCCTTTTTCTCAGATAAGATCACTCTCAAGCCACCAGTGTTCCCACGCAAGAACCACACGGCATCCAGGCCCGCCAGTGTTACTAAACTCTGCCCAGTGGTCCTAGTGTATCCCTTCCCATGCAAGAAGGTTTTGCACAGCTGGAAGTCCTTCCTTACACAATTTACCAGTTTAATTGGCACTACAGCCTTTAGAGCAAAAGCGGAGTGCTGTGCAGTCATCCCTTTTACCATGAGAAATTCACTCAGGTAATTTTGTGCAAGAAGGTTTTCTTCAAATATCTTTAAAATTAATTTTAAAAAATATTTTATTGTTTTGTCATCTGAAAGTTTACAGTAAATTCTACCAAATATCAAAAAATTGAAAACTGGTATTTTTTTCAGATAAACCGTTCTTGCTCTGAGGCATCGAAATTTCAATGACTGTATTTTAATCCTTTTATGTATTTTCAGATCACTGTATTTTGTCATTTTATGTACTTTTAGATCACCATATTTTTGGGATTTTATGTATTTGTCATTTTATGTCTTTTTAGATGACTGTATTCTAGTTATTTTATGTTTTTTTATGGCTTGTATGGCAATTTTATCATCATTTAGATATCATAGCCATTTTATGTATTTTTAGAGGATTGCAATCATTTTATGTATTTTCAGATGACTAGTTATTCCATGTTATTTTTTAGATGACTATTTTAGTCATTTTATTATTTGTTAGATTAACTGTATTTCAGGCATTTTATTGTTTTTAGATAACTGTATTTTAGCCATTTTAAGTTGTTTTTTTAGATGACTGCATTTTTGTAATTTACATATATATATATATATATATATTTTTTTTTTAATGACTGCACTTTATGCATTTTGCATATTTCATTTGTTTCTATTTTAGGCTTTTTTTTTAGAGGGCCGTGTTTTAGTCATTTAATGTATTTTTTAGATAACTGTTATAGTCATTTTATGTATTTTTAGATGACTTCTATAGTCATTTTATGTCTTTTTGATGACTATTTTAAATTTATGTAATTTTTAGATGACTGTAGTTTAGTCATTTTATGTCTTTTTGGATGACTCCATTTTATGTATTTGTAGACGACTTCATTTTAGGCATTTTATGTCATTTTTGCCAACTGTATTTTAGTTTTTAATGTACTTTTAGATAATTGCATTTTAGATTTTAATGTACTTTTAGATGATTGTATTTTAGGCATTTTATGTATTTGCGACGCTCCACCACATAATGAGACGCATTGCACCAGAGGTCAGTTTTTAAGTATTGACATGTTATCAAACTGCAGTAAAATGGCTATACAATACAAAAAACAGATTGAAAATCGGACGATTCTAGTAAACGTTATTGCAAGTTGAAATGCTTGACTGCAGGAAATGACAAAATGAGAAATTGACAAGTTTAGCATCCTCATAGGTGGTCAGAATGAGCGCTTGGGTTTTTTAAAAACACGTTTAAAGGTAAAAGGAAACAAAATTATGATTTGATATTTCACTATAAGGTAGAATAATGGTTATACTTTAATAATCTATCAAAATCTGAAAATTGCCAACTTGACCCCACCTGCCTTTAATGGCTTCTAGCGGAAAAGTGGGTTATGTGCTAAGCGACTCACTTCATGGTGGAGCGCCACATTTTAGTCAATTTATGTATGTTTTGGTTGACTGTATTTTTCAGTCGTTTTATATATATTTTAGATGGCTGTCTTTTTCTTATTTTATCTGTTTGATTCATATGTTGGTATTTTTACACAGCTGTATTTTAGTCATTATGTATCGGTAGATTCACACGTTGGTGTTTGAAGATGACTTGCCTCCCCAAAGTCAAAAAGTGGCTACCTTCATGATGAGCAAAAGTGGTTGAATACAAAAATCTCACCATTGGTGAACCTCAGAGCTCTAGCCAAGCAAGTAGAGGAAATTAGGGCAGGTTTTACTGACGTTTCTTTTCTCTTTTTCTCTCTCTCACACACACTCACACCCACACATGTATCTCACATAGGCACATGCCCCTCAGAAAAACAAAACACAATCATACGTGTGTGTATGAACCCCCCTCTGAAGCTCACAAACAAAGCTGGGGGGATGGTTGTGGTTGCAATGACATTTTTTTTATTTCAACAGTCTTCTCTCCTGCCTCCCAAGATGATGCCTGTTGCAAAATGTGTGGCCGTGGTTTGACACCATGTGTTGCAAAATGTGTGGCCGTGGTTTGATACACACGTGTGCTGCCCACTGCCCCTTCCATCATGGACAGACATCACCTGCACACAGCAACATCAGTGACACGGCAGTCACCACATAAACCATTGTATAATGCTTTGTGTAACAAAATGCAGCCAAAAAGTAAAGCTATACATCATTTTTGTGTATTGCTTTTTATATTGTGAATTGTGCAGCCAAATTTTCGTGTTCATCTCAGTGAATTGTGGGGAATTATTTGGAAAAAAAAGAAAAAAAATGTTTATTAGCATTGTTGTAGATTTTTGTTCTTTTTCATTGTGACATTGTTTGACAATCATATAAAATGGCCAACTGAAAACTGGTCATGTCAGAAACAAACATGAGTATAGGCAGAACCTTGCAGTGTCACTGCCTTAATTTTTTTACTTAAAATTAAAAACAACAACAAAAACTGACAATATTGCCTCTTGTCAAAAAAGGAAAACAGGCACAGACATAATCTAAAATCTGTGAAAGTTGAAGATAGGAAATGTTATGTTTCTGTGTATGAAGATTTCTTTGTCTTAAAAAAATATCTCTCCCTGTTATTGCTTATCTTGAAAATTCCTTAACAAATAAAATTTAAAAAATCCAATGACCATTATGTTTGTTTTCCCACTCTTATGATATAGGAACACACCTTCAGATCATCTTATAAAAATATAGATTTGGGACTGAGTGCATGTTTAATATCAGACATGAATTTACTGAAGAGGAATTGCAATGAAAAATGTGCTGAATCATACAAGAAGTTTGTAAAAGAAATATAAAAGAATAAAAGTAAGCGTTTCGATTTGTTGCTTTACAAGATTTAGCGCTATATAAATTCCACATACCATCATCATCATCATCATCATCATCATCATCATCATCATCATCATCATCATCATTATCATCATCATCATCATAACACATAGCATTAGTGACACATCAGTCAGCACATAACACATAGCATCAGTGACACATGGGTAAAATCATAACACATCAGTTAGCACATAGCACATCAACCAGCACATACCCAGACCTGTGCCCCCTATACTACTGACTTCAGAATTTTGGTGGCAATGTTTAGAATTTTTGTGGCAATATTCATAATTTTCGTGACAATGTTCAGTATTTTTGTAGCAATGTTCAGTATTTTTCACAAAGCTTGAGTATATTTGTGGCAATGTTCATTATTTTTGTGGAAATGTTCAGTATTTTTGTGACAGTGTGCAGTATTTTTGTGACAAATGTTAAGATTTTTTTAAATAGCAAAAGCCATCTTCATGTTCAGAAATTTTGTGGCAATGTTGAGTATCTCTGTGACAATGTTCAGTGTTTTTGTGGCAATTTTCAGTATGTTTCAAAGCTTCAGATTTTTTCACACAGTTTCAGTATTTTCTTTTAACAAAGTTTCAGAAATTTTCAACAGTTTCAGTATTTTTCACAGTTTCAGTATTTTTGCCTGTTGTTTACCACAGAAGTTTTCATTAGGAAACCACTTTTTTTCTTGTGTAATTTTTGTACTAATGCTTCTTTCCCCTTATTTATTTATTTTTTTAATCAGTTCTTTTTTCTTCCATTTCTTTTCATTGTACAGAAAATTCTGCTGTGACTGACAGTGGTATGCACAGCACTCACCTGCCCTGCACATCCCCATTCAGCAAGTCCTGTCTCCTCTCTCTGCACAGTCTTCAGCTGTCTTCATGTGCCAACCCTGTGAACACAATAAATACTTTAGTCACTGAAAGTGCAGCACACACATACACATACTTAAATGCAAAAGACAAAATTCCTTTCATGTTCCTGCGTGTAGATAAACTCTAATTTGAAGACTAAATGAGTATTGCACTCGATGTGCATTTTTTTTTTTATCTAACTAAATAAATACCACAATCACCTGTCTATATTTAACTAAAGGAACACCACACTCACCTTTTTATACTAACTAAATGGAGATCACACCCACATAACACACTCAGTAACATCCCCCCCCCTTTACCGAGTGCTCATTCATGCTGGTTAGTAAAAACACCACCAACAAAAAGAGAGTGACAGTGAATTGGTGACCTGCTTTTAGGTGGGCAGAAAATAGCCAGCCTGTGACCTTCTCACCTTTCATCTTCCAGTCACAGTAAAGACAAACACATAATAACAACACACACACACACATACACACACACAGAGTTCACTTAACTTGTGATGGAGATGGCAACCTCCTGTCCTGATCCCTTCAGTCCTGGTTCATCAACCCTGTAACACACAGCAATAGTCATGTAGAAACAACAGCTACCTCACTACATGGATGAAACACAAACACAAACACACAAAGAAAAAGAAAGATGCACACATAAACACACAAACTTTTTCATTGTAATGTACATCAAAGTGAGGTTGAATCCAGCAAGAAGTTTTATCTAGGCCTTTTAAATGTTTTACATCTTTCTTTAACTCACTCGGGACGGCTAATTATCTCCATTGCTTTTGTTTATGGTTGGCCCATTTGTAATGGTTCATAAAAATAAAAATACAAAACACATAGAAAGAAAACAAAATTTTCCAAACATATGAATAACATGCTGGGTTAGTACATATTAAAAGATTGAAGCTCTCACTTTAATATTTAAGTTTTCACAAGCATGAAGAAAATACTCTGACTTTTGTACTTTGCATCACTAGTCCATGTCCCCTACCCTTTGCACCCGCAAACATTGAGTTTGGAACACACAGAACCCACCAACAATGCTTTCTATTTGACCTTGGATAGGCTCACAAAGCTATGTTAAGCTGCAGTGGTCATGTTATCAATGCAGCCACCACATAAAAAATCTGCAAACAGCAAATCCACTATAGCGGACGGCTGTAAAAAAAAACTGATGCTTTACACTGATCTGCTCTAGCAGAAAGCCATCCTCTGAGAGTTAAATATTTGGCACTGCTCTCAAGATGAAAAGCTCTCCCTGGGAAGTACAACCCAAATCTTTTGCAGAGAACTCTGCTGTGACTGACAGTGGTATACACAGAACTCACCTGCAAGTTGATTCCCATTCATCTGTCTCCGCTCTCTCTGCACAGTGTTCAGCTGACTGCATGTGCCAACCCTGTGACCACTCAATGAACACTTTAGTCATTGACAATGAAGCACACACACACATTAAAAAAACTCTGTAATGTTCCTACATGCAGAAAGATGTTACTTTGAAGACTAAATGAACACCACACTTAGATATGCATACCTTACAAAATGCACTCAATACTCAAATAACACACTCACTAGCGCCACCCCCCCCCCCACTTCCTCATTGGCCATTTGCGTTGGTTAGTAAAAACATGACCAACAAAAAGTCAGTGATAGTGGATTGGTGGCATGCTTTTAAGTGGGAAGAAAATAGCCAGCCTCTGACCTTGATCTTTCAGTATCACACACACACACAGACACACACACACACACACACACACACACACACACACACACACACACACACACACGCACACACACACACACACACACACACACACACACACACACACATACACACACATACACACACAGAGTGCACTTAACTTGTGGTGTGGATATAGCAGCCTCCTGTCCTGATCCCTTCAGTCTTGGTTCACCAGCCCTGTAACACACAACAGAGAACATGTAGAAACAACAGCTACCTCACTACATGGATAAAGCTCACCCCCACCCCCACCCACCCACACTTTCACAATGCTTAAAAGTTTTTCAGATGACACTATAAACCAGTGTCCCATGAGCAAATACATGCAGAATATCTTGCACATACATTAAAACCCATTCCCTATTTTGGAAGAGTAGGCCATTGTGTATTACCAATTTGAATGGATGACAAAATATACAGAAACTGCACACACACACAATAAACTGAAAATAAGTCAATTAAAAAATACTTACATGTAACACACAGAAAGGAACAGATGTAGATGATGCCTAAATACACAAACCTCCGCCCCTGACCCCCCTCCCCCTAAGACACAGAAATGTACAAACTGAATACTTACTGCAGAAAAAAATGGCACCACCAGTCCTCAGCTATCTGGGAATATCAACTCTGTAACACACAAACAAAATATATAGATACCATCTATACACTCCCACCCCCAAATATCCAAACCCAAAATGTACAAAGTGAATGCTTACCATAGAAAAAAAGATGGTTCTACCAGTCCTTGATCATCATGGAACACCAACCCTGTAAGCACAAACAAAATAATTAAAGATACCATCTATACTGCCCCCCCACCCCCCAAATATCCAAACCCAAAATGTACAAACTGAGTACTTACCACATACGAAAAGATGGCACCACCAGTTCTTGGTCATCATGGAACACCAACCCTGTAACACATGAACAGAAATATAGATACCATTTATACACCTACCCCCCCCCCCCCCCCCCCCAAATGTACATACTGAGTACTTACCGCATAAAAAAAAAGATGGCACCACCAGTCCTTGGTCATCATGGAACACGAGCCCTGTAACGCACAAACAGAAATAAATATACATAACAGCTGTGGAGGAATCCATGGGCTTCAGCACAGAAAATGACAAACATCTGTGTCAAACCTTTCTCATTTACAACACATTTCAAAGTTGGAAGTGTTCATCCTCAATACCATGGATCACTGAAGTGGTGCCAGATTTCAGGCAGCTGTCTTGTTTCTCACTGTTTGCTTGCTAAGGACAGGGTTGGACAGTTTCGAGTTGCCACTTCTCATTTTGGCACTGTTAAGTATTAATTATGCATTTCAAATTGTGATAACTGTTCATGGAATTGTCAAATTTTCATTTTTTCTCTCAAATAACTTTATATATATATTTTTTTATTGCAGATGAATGACATGCTAACAGTTAAACACTGACCCCAGGTGTTAAGCGACTGGTTCTGTGGTGAAGGGTCATATGTAGGGATACTGTTCCACATTTCTTTTTTTAAAAAGCTTTAAAACAGAAACACACACACACATACACACACATACACACATACACAAACACTCAGACACACACACGCATGCTCAGAGCACTTACCTAACAGAAATGTGGCAGTCACAGGATTGTTTTTCTTTCAAGGTCTTCAGTTCTCTTGGTACAGCACCCCTGGGAATGCCAAAAAAAAAACCAACAAAAAAACCATGACAGCTGTAGCGTCTGTCTATAGACATGTATGTATAGACCTTTACCAACCCCCACCCCTCCATCAACAATACAGCCCCCCCCCCAAAAAAAAACCCAACATATTGCAATGCAATACAACATCATATAATGAACTAAATTACAATAACCTAAATTACACTACACAACAGCTCACTCCACACTGCACCTCAACCTACCCCACACCACATCACACAACAACTATCTCCAGAACACTTAACTTTGAAGGCCGCCCAGCCTCTGGACCCTATTTATCTGTCTGTCTGTGGTTGTCTGTCAAAGAAGAGAAACACACAAATGAAAACACAAAAGTGAGCGACTTGAAAAATGTCAATAAAAAGGTGTTTATAAAGCAGAGTAACTACCTCCTCCTTTCACCAACAAACCCCCCCCTCCACACACACACACACCACTTACCCAACAAAAATCTTCTAGCCACATGATTGTCTGATATCATTGGTATAATGACATAAAAACCACACAAAAATAAACATAAAGAAACAAACACATAACAGCAAACACACAGAAATCATCACAAAAAATCAACACACATAAACAATCATACAAAAAGAAACACACAAAAATAATATAAGAAAATAAAAACAGAAAAATTAAAACACAACAATAAGCACCAAAAAATAAATAAACAAAAACAATCACACAAAGACAAATACAACAATAAACACTTAAAAATAATCACTTAAAATAATCATACAAAAATAACAAAAACACACAAATTAACACAAAAAAGAAACCCCAAAACCCACAAAAATAAACACAAAAAATACAGCACCAAAAGAATTACACAAAAATAAACACACAAAAACAAACACACAAAATGAACACACAAAAATAACCACATAAAAATAATCACACAAAATAGTAGTAGCAGGCACCCGTCACTCTCAGAAGACTATGGAGTTGTGCTCTAGTCTTTAGAGAGCAAAGCCTGGGTAGGTAAGTATGGAGGACAAGCTGTTACCCATGCAACAGCGCCCCGCTTTCCACGCCACTGGAATGATCCATTGGAAAGGCATTGACCAATAGGAATGGTTCCAGTACCGTCGCAGGAGCCACTAGAATGTTGCCAGATAGCCTACAGCCCCGAGCCACCCTGGGAGTCCAACCGCCTGATTTTTCATCAGGGATGGTGTCTACACACGACACCTGTGTGCATGCTGGTTTTGATAATTTTGTCATCTGCTCGTACCGGCACACAATGGCCTACTCTTCCAAAAGGTGGAACGGGGTTTTAACGTGTGCGCAAGATGTTCTGCGTGCGTTTGCACACGGGTCCTTGGTTTATAGTCTCATCCGAATGACTTTGACATTCAGTTCGATTTTTTTGTCAAACTAGGAAGAAAGGGCGAGGCTGGGTACGAACCCAGAAACTCACGGTTTACATATTGGCAGGCAAACGTCTTAACCATCCTGCCACCGTCCTTCCTAAACACACAAAAATGAACAGACAAAAATCACACAAAATGATCACACAAAAACAATTACATAAAATAATCACTTAAAAATAATCACACAAAAATAATCATACAAAAATAAACTAACAAAAATTAGCACACTAAAAATTATTATGCAAAAATAAACACACAAAAATAAATACACAACAAAGATTACACAAAAATGAACACCTGAACAGAAGCACACAAAAATAAACTGTTCAATAAATGTTGGGTTGAAGGTGTTATGCCAGTAATTTGGAAACAGTCAATTGTCATTCCAATTCATAAACAGGGAAAGCCCAAAACAGACAAAACTAGCTACAGACCAATAGCGTTGACCTCACACACTGGCAAGCTAATGGAGAGAATTATTCTGAAAAGGCTGATGTATTTCTGTGATAAAAATAAGATAATCCCGGTCAATCAAACGGGTTTTCAAAAAGATAGGTCTGCTATTGATAACTTGGTTAAACTGTCAACGCATATAAAAATTCAGTTTGCAAGAAGAAAGAACGTTCTTGCAACTTTTTTTGATATAAAAAAGGCGTATGATCAAGTTTGGCATGCTAAGTTGCTGTGTAAACTAAAGAATCTAGGTTTTTCTGGGCATTTCTATCATTATATTAAAAGTTTTTTGACTAATAGAAGTATACAAGTTAGAATAGCAAAATCATATTCAGGTTTTAGATCTCTTCATATGGGACTACCCCAAGGATCTGTTATATCACCTCTACTGTTTAATGTTTTGCTGCATGATCTCCCTATGACATTGTCAAACGAAGTCGTCATAGTGCAATATGCAGATGACATATGTATGTGGATGAATGTTTCTATGAAAAGAAACACACCAAAAAGAGTATTAAACTACATTAAAAAGGTATATCAGAACCAGCTAAACAATGTCGATAAGTATATGTTTGAAAATGGATTTACTTTATCCACAGAAAAAACTTACACTGTGCTTTTTAACAATAGCAGTAATCCAGATGAGCTACCAGCATTTAAAATTGGGGCCGACATGATTGAGTATAAAAATACCATAAAGTTCTTAGGTGTTTTTCTTACTTCTAAGCTAACTTGGAATGCACATATTGAACACAATTTAACTAAAGCAAAAAAATGCTTGAACTTACTGAAGATGGTCAGCAAACAGTTCTGGGGCCAAGATACATTAAATTTGAAAAGTTTAGCTACATCTCTTATTCGTTCAAAATTATCGTATGGCCAAGAGGTCTTTTTCAGTGCTCCTAGGTATTTACTTAAAAAGTTACAAAGTATAGACTGCAAAGCATACAGGCTTGCTCTTGGTGTGCCTTATCACGCCTCAGCCATGGGAACGTATAACGAAGTCGGCATATTACCTTTAGATGATTATCGTCAACTAGCATGTGCTAAATATGTGCTCAGAAACAGAACAACTGAAAACTTTATTTCAGAAGAAATAGAAGTAAAATCAGAATTTAGTTTTCCTAAAAGAGCAAAATCTATATCCTCTTTAATGCCTATAAATACATACGTGTCTGATCTTGTTCAAAACTCTGAAGTCAATCAACACAGCATGGACACAAGAGAGGCAATATTACCTTGCCCATCTTGGGAGATGAATAAAGCACACTTCGATATTGAGGTGTCTAATGAAAAAAAGAATGAAAATCCGAACATAATGGTTTCTGATGTCCGATCCCACATCCATCATAAATATTTTGACCATTTACAAATTTATACAGACGGATCACGTCTAGAAAATCAAGAAACGGGATCTGCTTTTGTTATACCAGCGTTAAAAATTGAAAAATCATATCATGTTGGTAAACATCACTCGATATTTACAGCAGAACTTGTAGCAATATTAATGGGTCTTACTTATATTCTTGATTTGCCATTATGTATATTTCAAATTCTTTTTTGTGTGGATTCTAAGTCGGTATTGTATGCTTTAAAATCTCCATGTTACAAGAAAACTTCAAAAATTATATTGGAGATTAAGCATGTCATACATCTCTTGACCTTAAAGGGAATAAATGTAAATTTTTGTTGGGTGCCTTCACACTCTGGATTCTTTCCAAATGAGTGGGCAGATAGAGCTGCTAAGAGAGGTGCAAAACATGAATTGGATTCAATAGAATTGCATGTGCCTTTATCCTTGCAAGAGGGGTACAGCTTACTAGAACAGAAATCATGGAGAAAGGTCATTGAAACAAATCAGCGAAATGGGAGATTGTTAACTAGGACCGCGATCAATACCGATAATTTAACAGTTGTGAACCATTCAAAGACTTGTGTAAATGTTTTCATGTCAAGAAGAATTAATACATTATTTTATAGAATGAAACTAAATGCATTGACAACCAAATTCAGCAAAAATGGTAAATGTTTGTGTGGTGAGAATATCACTAATACTCATATACTGTTTGACTGCAAGAGTGTAAAGTCTTTCATGCCCCATTTTTCTGAAAACTCCCTTACCAGTATTTTCAATAATTTAAAATTGGCATTTGAAATTGTGAAAGGTCTCTGTTACAGTCCCTTAGGACATTTGTTATAGTTGCATTAATGTTAGTGAGTTGTTGTTTTTTTCATGTTTTTATTATTCCTGTTCCATTATCAAGTTTCTTTGTGTGGTGGGTGGGGGTGAGGTGGTGGTTTTTTTTTTTTTTTTTTTTTTTTTTTTTTCCGTCTAATATCACTAAAAGTGAACAGACGTAAAATTGAAGACAACAACAACAACAACAACACAAAAATAAACACACCAGCCTTGCAACTGACAAAGAAAACATGGATGTACACAGTGTTCACAACAACATTTGCAGGATATCCCCCCCACACCTCCAAAAGTGGTTTCAACCTCTCAATGCACCAGCCATGTAAAAAGTCTCTTAAAATTTTTTTTTTAGTACAACATGATGTGTACAAATATGTGTAACCTCACACACACCTTTCAGAGAATTCTCCAGCCTGCAACTGTCCCTTCCCTATTGTCTTCACATGTTTTGAGATTCACCAAACCTGTGACATCAAAATACACAAAATGAACACACAAAACCAACCCACTGAAACATAAACACAAAAGGATTTTTTTTTAAAAGTGAACATGTGAAACTAAACACACAAAAATAAACAGACAAAAATGAACACACAAAAAATACCACATAAAAAATAAACACAAAATAAACACACCAAAATAAACATATAAAAATAATCACACTAAAATAACCACACAAAAAGAAGCACACAAAAACAGATACATCAAAAATGGAACTAGAGAAAACCATAAAAATGGAAACACCAAAGTAAATTACTTTTAAAATGTCCCTTTAAAAAGATCTTTGTAAAACAGAGCTACCTTCTCCTCTTACTCCCTCACTCAGTCACTAACACACACACACACACACACACACACACACACACACACACACACACACACACACACACACACACAAAGTACTTACCAAAAAAAATGTGCAAGCCCTCTTAATGTCTGATTGCTTTGGTATAAGAACCCTGCAAATGAAAAAGAAATCATCACCAGTAGAATGGCATGTCACTTCCCCCCCCACCCCCACAACCCCCAATCTCTATCCTGCCCCCCCCCCCCCCCCCCCCCCCTTATACACACACGAGAATTACCTCTGCAAGAGCCCTGAATGTCTTCCTTCCAGTCGTGTCCTCCACTGTCTCCACACACCAACCTTGCAACTCACAGAATCAACATGTATGTACACAATGTCCCCAACAACATTTGCAGCATATCAGCCCATCTCCAGGTGTCTTTAAGTTCTTCATGGACTAGTCAGTCAATTTTTTTTTGAAGATAGCCATGTTATTCCCCAACATTATTTGTACTAAGAGGAATAATCTAAACACATGCATACACATACACACATACACACCACACACACACCACACACCTCAGAGCCAGACTCTGCCTCCAACTGTCCCTTCCCATTGTCTTCACATGTGTTGGGATTCACCAAACCTGTGATACCAAAAACACAAAAAATTAAAAACACAAGATTGAACAAAACAAAAGAAAAAAAATATATCTTAAAGTGAACATGCAACAATAAACACACAAAAACATAGACAAACAACACACAAAAATGGGAACACAAAAATAAAGTACATAAAAAATGTCTATCAAAAACATCCATGTAAAACAGAACTCTCTATTATCTGTCTGTCTGTCTATCTATCTGGTTTCACACACACAGAGAAACATTTTCAGTTACCTTCTGTTACCTGCACACAAATCTGTTTTGAAACAGAAACCCTGCAAACACAGGAATACAACATTGTCACTCACAGATATTGCAACTGGGTATAAAGTATCATATGATAGAGAGAGAGAGAGAGAGAGAGAGAGAGAGAGAGAGAGAGAGAGAGAGAGAGAGAGAGAGAGAGAGAGAGAGAGAGAGAGAGAGAGAGAGAGAGAGAGAGAGAGTTTACTGGCAGGTGTGACAGAGAAATAGTATAGGGAGGTGTGGTTGTAAAAAATGGGAGGAGCTTGATTGACAAGTTGAAAGTGGGTGGGGCACTAGTCTTCCTCCACTATTCCTCCATTTTTTTAAAAGTGAAAACACACACACACACAAAACCACCAACATAAACAAACATACAGATATGGGAACACAAAAATGAAGTACTTTTAAAATGTCTATGAAAACATCTCTATGAGAGAGAGAGAGAGAGAGAGAGAGAGAGAGAGAGAGAGAGAGAGAGAGAGAGAGAGAGAGAGAGAGAGAGAGAGAGAGAGAGAGAGAGGATGTTCAGTTACCTTTTATCACCCTGTACACAATTGTGTGCTTTGAAACAGCAACCCTGCAAACGCACATACAAAATTGTTGATGCAATGTTTTAGCAATGTCTCTAACACACACCATTAAACACACACACACACACACACACACACACACACACACACACACACACACACACACACACACACACAAAGTATCACACACACACACTCACACACACATGCACTCACACACACAGTAAATACCTCTGCCAGAGTCCTGACTGTCTTTCTTCTAGTCTTGTCCTCCACTGTCTCCACACACCAGCCGTGCAACTCACAGAATCAACATGTATGTACATGATTTCTACAACATTTGCATCATCAATATCCCCCCCTCACCACCATCTTCCCATATCCTCAGATATCTTCAGCTTCATGACGCACATGTAAAAATATAAATTGTTATGTATTACACCATTTGAACATATAAATGTATTATCTCTCTCCTATACACACAACACACACAAAAAAAACACACACACATACATACACACACAATCTCTCCTCTCTATCACACATATACACAACACACACACACACACAAAACACACGCACAAAACACACACAAAACACACACACAATCTCTCATCACACACACATACATGGGGGAACAGGCAGTGTGACACATATACAGGCAGGTTGCCTGTTTTTCATGGGTATGTCACACTTGCTGACACACAGACAATGAAACACTGACACATGGACACTGGAACACTGACACATGGACACTGACACATGGAACATTGACACATGGACACAAAGTAAGTTTAGCGGGTAACACTTGTCAACTGGTAATACTTGTGCACTGGTAACACTTGTCTACTGGTGACACTTGTCCATTGGTGACATCTGAGTGTATCTGATGTTCCTTATCTTGCTGTAAAACTTTGTGTTGTGGCTTGGAATGTGTTTTCTCCATGTGCTGTCAGGGATCCATGTCTGACATGTATGGAGGAAGCTGAATGTGCACAGCAGTTCACACCCACTCCTGTCTGATGTGTCACAGCAGTTCATTTTTGAAGACTTCAAGACAACTCTAGGTGAAGTACTTTCAAACCAAATCAGAAGATCACCAAAAGCCAAAACCCAAACAAAAACAAAACAGCCATAACAGGTGTGTAAAAAGCCTTGGATATCACTCTGACCATTCTGAATGTAACCAGGATAGTGACTGCACTGAGAAGTGTCTAATTTGAACAAGGCAGAACTGGGGATGAACTTATGCTTGCTGCTATTATTAGAAATACTAATCTCCCCCCCCCCCCCCCCCCCCAGAAAAAGAAACCACCTCCCTTCCAGGGTAACCACTTCCCAGGCTAATGAGTTATCCACCACCCACAACACCCCTGAAAACTACTCTTCCAGGTTAACAAGTGTTTGCCCCCCCCCCCCCCCCCCCCCCCTTAGCCCAACTAAAAACACTGCCTTCCTAATTTAACCATTTCTCATATCAGTGAAAACAGTCCTGCCAGGCTTGGAGGCTAAGCTAAGGGCAAGGGTTGGGCTTTAGTTTTCTGGGGCTACTAGAGACACATTTATTTATTTATTTATTTATTTATTTATTTATTTATTCATTCTTTTAGGTACTGAAATAACACTCATTTGTTTTTCTTTTTTACATCCAGTCATGATGTGTATGCAGGCTTAAAGAGCACCTTCTAGGCAGTAGCAGCTTATTTGCACTCCCACTCCCTGGCTATGACCACCTTTGGCAACCACCAGCCACAACAGATGACTGGCTGTTTAAACACGTTGCAGCATGCTGTAAAGACCTTCAGGGAGATGGAAGCAGTACCAGCATGTATGTACACACACACACCTTCTCTCTCCCCATTCTACCATTACTACCTCTGCTATTATATCTTAATACCATTACTACAGCTACCACTACTTCTATTACCCATACAACTACTTTTCTACACACACACTCTCTCTCCCCCCTCTCTCTCACTCTTACTCACTCACTGTCACTTTTCCACTCCACTTTATGGCTCTACCCATATTTTCCTACATGGCACAACCAACACACAAAGGACAGGGGTGGGTTAGAAAGGATGGCAGAAGGAAAAGGGAGAGAAACTCAGGAAGAACTGAAGTGCCACAGACACAGTGCAGACCTGTACTTAGTACAGTCAGTCACAGACAGTGCTAAAAAGGAGTGCTGTGAAAACCTTGCAGAAACACAACCATGTGAAGACTGAAGAAGATACTTCCTAACAGAAGCACAAAGGAGAAAACTGTCACAGAAACTGGAATAGAAACATGCTAAACCCAGAAAGTCTAACTTTCAAAGATGACAGGATGTTTGCCATATGAAGCCAACAAATGGAGTACCAATTCTTAAGCAGACAGGAATGTGGAAAATAGGATGACACAAATGATCAACACTCCTGTACAATGGGATGACAGTCAACCTTTCAAAGCAACATGTCTACCACAAAAAGAGAGGGGGAAAATCTGGAAAGATTCCCATTTTGACAACTCATGAAACAGAAGAAATATTATAAGAGCTTGCTAACTGTATCACTACAAACACAAAGGAGCATGGGACACTGACTAGGACTTCCCTGTACCAACAACTTGTATCACTACAAACACAAAGGAACATGGACACTAACTAGGACTTCCCTGTACTAACAACTTGTATCACTACAAACACAAAGGAACATGGACATTAACTAGGACTTCCCTGTACCATAGCTTTCATATTTTTTTCAGTGCCCCCACTCAGCCCCTCCATTCACAACAGACATGCAGTGCCTCACTCACCTTGCAGGCACAGTTTTAGACTACAGGCTTACCCAGGTCTTTGGCCTGCCTTCAATGCACCCACACTCCCACTTTAGGAAGACAGAATACAGCAGGGACAGAAATATAAAGTAAAATAACTTTACAGGTAAATATCCTTTAAGTTTGGTAAAAAAAAAAAAAAAAAAAAAACCTAAAAAAAAAAAGGAAAACCAGTCTGGATCTATAATTTATTTTAATTGAAGGACATATAGTGGTATGAGTCATGAAGTATATGTCTATGATGCCTAGGTCATTAAAAGAAAGTAAAGCAGAGATCTGTAGAGTTGATTCAAGCCGGCTTCTTATAGATGAAAGAATTGTCCGTCCCTGAAAAGTGTGACTACAAATTTTAGATCCCAAATCTGTAAAACAAATCAGGGGGTGGGGGTGGGAAAGATAAGTTACTGACAGTTATGAAATGAATACAATTTCTGAAAAAGTCACAGAGACTTGGTCTCCTTGAAATGTCACCTTTCCCAGCTGTGTCTACGGGTCATTTCACCAGCTACCAACCCTATTCAAGAATTTTTAGCTTGAAGCAATCAGGTACTAACAACTCTCACCCTCATCCCACCCCATACCCCCCAAAAAAAATTCACAAATATGTTGTTGAATGTTTTCACGTTTCTAAACACTCTTATCATCTACTAGTATATTGTTAAATGTTTTCACATTTCTGAATTCACTTTATAGTTTACTAATATGCTGTTGAATGTTTTTACATTATTGAACAATCTCTATCATCTACTTGTTTGGACTCCTGGTCAGCTTTCTGTGAGGTCCTTCATGCTGATGTGAACACAGGACCATACCAAGCCACAGTGTGCACCATCTGACCCTGAGGTCACCCACCACCAACACTTGTCTGATAACTCACATCTATTCCAAACATCCCACTCTTTGACAAAATAACTTTTTTCAAAGGCATGGGTAAGGCAAAAGAAAAAAGAGAGCATAAGGCTAAACAGACTAAATCCCACAGCCCACAGTTTCAAACATCACACAGCTAAGAGTGCTAAATTTAGCACACCTTTTCCATCTATCTAGTCCAAGTATGGTCAGTTCCTGCTATAAATAGCACCAGCTAGCCCCTAGCTCAACTGGGCTGGTATGGATTAATTAGCAGGTAAGAGGCACTGAAAGTGGGATAACTAACAACTGTGATCCATCAATGACTAATAAATAATTATATTCTTCATAGTCTTCACAGAAAAAGGGAGCAGCTTAATGAAAAGGCGTGATAAAAGAATACATTAGAAATTTCTGAGATCTACACAGTCTTGTTTTTAGGTCTACAATGCTACATGGTCATGTGCCTCTGTTTACACCACTACAGAATCACGTAGCTAAGTCACACTACCAATCCTATTCAGTCACTGCAGGTACACCTTCATATCTACTGTGTGTAGTTTTACTATTAAACCAGTCATTCAGGCAGTATGGCTGTGTCTTTGAAGAATAAAGCCCAAATTCAGCAACATCCTTAACATCATGAGTCAAACAGAGTTTGTCTTTTTCTCTTCTTTATTTGTGATGTCAAATGTGTTTATGTTTCAATTACCTTTCTGGATAGACATTTTCTTGAAGAAAAACAATTTTGATGACAAATGGAATTAATCAATTATATCTTATCATTAGAGATATTTTTTATCAACACGTTTTAAAATGTGATCAACTTAGCTGTAAGAAGGAAAACTGGCATTGGGTAAAAGGCTGTTCAGTTTGGCTTTGGCAGGGAAATTTTGTGCAATGATGGGGAGGGGGGGGGGGAGGGGGGACAGGCACAGCTGAGATTATATATTTTTTTTCTGAAAAAAGATAATGGAGCAACCAAAGAAAATCAGAAAGACTACTTTAACTTGCAAACTTCTCACTGAAAGATGATGACAGCTGTCTCTAGGAAAGACTGATTATCACCAGAAAAATGGAGAAGGGTGTTAAGTTAACAGGTGTGACATGTTTTCAAACTCTGACCAGAGAAGGAATTCCTTACTGAAGAAGCCAACAAAGAGAAAACCAAAGCCAACAAGGACAAAATCCAACTTACAGATGACTGACACCAGTTTCCTGAGAAAAACATCAGTTTTGCACACATCTTCTACAGCAGGCTGAACTTGTACATGTACAGAGGACATGCAGCTAACAAGAAAGAATTTTCTACCTGGCAGTGTATGCCACTTGAGGTGCGCATAAGCATGTGTGTGTGTGTGTGTGTGTGTGTGTGTGTGTGTGTGTCTGTGTCTGTGTCTGCGTGTGTGCAAGTCTTCATTGTGAAATGCATGAATGTTCTTGGTGAGAAATCAAATTCTCATCCAGTGTTTTCCTGCAAATACACAATTTTACCTAAAAAAACAACAACAGCAAGAATGCTTCTTTATGTTCAAAGCATATTGATGACTGAAGAACAACCTGGTGATAAACCCCCACCTCCAAAGACCCTCCAGCACCACAGGATCACCCCTCAGAACTATTAAACAAAGACCACAAACCCACCTCTCAAGGTATCGCAAGTCCATCCCCCCCACCTCCCCTAAAGTGTAAGTGTGTGTATGTGTGTGTGTTTGTTTGTGTGTGTGTCTGTATTCATGTAGTGCATATTCATGAGGTGTGTGTGCTCGTGCTTGTGCATGTTCATGCTTGCACATGCATGAACATGACCCCAAACATTTCCCCTGGAGCCTCTGGCCAGATGCCATTTTCTTAAGAGCACGACAGGAGCTTTCTCGAGCCTTAGTGTTGATAGGCTTGCGGTAATTGCTCTCTTTTAGTGGTCTTGCTTGACGTTTCTGACCATTGCATATGGGAGGGGATGGGCACTTTCAGCCACCCATATCACTACTATGGAGGCTGTCCTCATCCTGGGGTAAGTAGGTGGTGGTGTGGGGGTGGGTGGTTATATGTGCATGCATGCGTGCATGTGTGTATGTGTGTATGTGTTTGTGTGTGCATGCCCTAATGCATGGGTAAATGCAAATGTGTGGGGTGTGTATTTTAAAAAGGACTTTCATACCTTGAGTGATTGTTTTATGAATCCCGATTTAATAACCCTGAAAAAAATGAATCATGAGTTACTTTTGGGTGCAAGGAGTGTGGCTTACCACAGGGGTTCACTGCTGACAAATGTGTCTCTTAAACACTGGGTCCTGAAAATGAATTTTGAAGTCTAGCAAAGAAAAGAAGTATTTGCTGTGTTGAACCTCCCTTTTTCTCTCTTTTTGAGGGTAGGTGATTTTTTTTTAAAGTCTTTATGCCTAATCTATTACTACCAGTAAATACAACTTTATCATCTTTATTTCTCTCTTAGTATTTTATCCTTCCCTAATTCCCTTTGCTTATATATGTACATGCACATGTGTATGTGTCTTTGCATGGTGAGGATGTGTTTGGGAGGGGGGGTAAGGGTTTATAAACTGGTAAGTTTACTCAGACATAACTACTGAAAGCCATGTGTTGACATTGTCTTCAGACAGATCTGTGGATGAAACAAGAAGAGAATACAGAAAAAAGCTAATCAGATCAGAAACCAAACGAAATAAATATTCAATGATACACATCTACCGATGCTTTCTCACAAATGCTACAATAAGCAAACACTAAACCTTGTAAAGTATCTACTGACTTTTCAGAAAAATGGGAATGTGTAATGACTTTTCAGAAAACTTGGAAATATGTCAGGAAAACTGGGAGATGTGTAGTACCCTTGAGAAAAACTAGTCGCTAATCCTTTAAAGAAATGCTCAGCAAAGTTTAGTACACAGAATTAGTCCTTGCAATGTGAAGTGACAGGAAGTCATCAGAGAAAATGAACAGAACAGTCTACACTCTGTAAGCATGCAGTCTGATCCCTGTCTGGTTTCCCAGTTACACAAGATTTACTGGGGATGAGGTTGGGGGTTAGGGAAGAGAAACATATTTACTTTTAAAATGCTACATGTTTAGTCATATTTCAATTGATAATGCTGCATAGTGATGTATCATCTACATTTAAAATACTAGTCATACATATTCAAGTTTTAGGTATTATATGATCAGAATAATATTGTATATACCTCTAAATACTACATCTCCATACATGTAAAGTAGTCATTATCTAGGCGAACCAGATACAATCATGTATGTAGATTTTAAATGCTACAGTTATGTATCTAGGTTACAAAAACACAGTCATAAATCTAGGTTTAAAAAGCTACAGTCATGTCTCTGTTCAAAGTGACGAAAAACAGGTCACAGTTGTCAGTTTCCCCCATATTTTCCCTCCTTTCAGCTGCTAATTAATCCATCCCATCCCAGCCCAGCTGGGCCAACTGGTGCTAATTATAGCAGGAACTGATCACACTGGGACTAGGTAAAAGGAAGAGCCATACAAAATTTAGAGCTCTTAGACTGAGTGATGTTTGATTTGTGCACTGTGTGGTGGAAGGAAATCAAAGGATATCCAAAGGAAACTGTACCTAACCACAACACCCCATGGACAAATTCTATCCTCCTCAGAAGAAACTGTGGCTGATGATGAACTAGAAGAACTCTGACAAAAGAAGGTGAGGAGGCATGAACTAAAACAATGTAGTAGTATGATACCAGATCTTAGCAGTACTAAAAGGTGTGTATGTGTGGTGTGATGTGTGTGTGTGTGTGTGTGTGTGTGTGTGTGTGTGTGTGTGTGTGTGTGTGTGTGTGTGTGTGTGTGTGTGTGTGTGTGTGTGTCCCATAGAGTAACAAATATCTTAGAAAAATCATTATCAAAAATCTATTTAATAAAAGAAGAAAAAAAGAAAGCTTGAGCCAATGATAGCGATTTGGACGGCTTCTTACAGCCTCACTCAGTCATCTCCTGAACCTGAATCCATGTTACAACACTCTGCCCATGTCCATCTGGAGGTCAATTCAACAACCCATTCATCCCTAACATCTGAAGATCATTGACCAAAGCTTACTAAGACACAACCTTACTGTTTAAACTGTTACTTTACAGAGTATGTTTTAAAAAAAACACCCACAAAATTAATTCAAAACATTCAACAATATACCAAATCAAATGTTGTGCTGTGTGTGTGTGTGTGTGTGTGTGTGTGTGTGTGTGTGTGTGTGTGTGTGTGTGTGTGTGTGTGTGTGTGTGTGTGTGTTTCTCTTTGTGTCTGTGTGAGCTTTTTTTTTCTTTTAAATTTTCATTCATTTTTTTATTGTCACCTCCAGATTCCTGCATACTAAAAACTCCATGAGGGAGCTACTAGCTGGTGCTAATGTCTTTCAGAGTGCTGGAGAGAATTTCTGGTTCATACTGGACAGAGTCATATTACTGAACAGTGCCTGCCTGACTGCACCCTGAAAAGTCTTACTTTAAAAAAATATTATCAAGAAATATATTGTAGTTTTCAAAACCAGTACTATTTTCAAGGGAACTGACCATTTAATTTATTCAAAAGAATTTTGCAGAACATGTAACCAACAGTTCAAAAGCATTTTAAATCAAGAAGCTAAGAATCAGAAATGTTTATATTTACAACAATCCAAATCAACTGGATTCCTAAAAGGAAAAGCCTGCCAGATTCTACAACTGACCCAGGGGTAGGCCTCACAGATAAAAAAAACAACAACAAAACCATGGCACAAGGGGTAGAGTAGTCAGCTGATGTCAGACAGTGAGCTATTATCAAGCTAATTATCATTACCAGGATGATAAATGATTAAACAGAGAAAACCAGGGACTCAGTCCATAACACACCAGGAGTTTTGCAACCCAAACTGTACTAACATTGGATAAGACACTGACCTGTCAACCCAGACTGTACTGACATTGAATAGTAACACACTGACCTGTCAACCCAAAGTGTACTGACATTGGATAGTAACACACTGATCTCTCAACCCAGACTGTACTGACTTTGGATAATGTTAACACACCAACTTGTCAACTTAGACTGTACTGAGGACAGAAGGAATCTCGACTATCAGTAAATAATGATTGCATCATCTACACACAGACTATGAAGGTTTATACTAAGAACAGAAGGAATCCTCAACTCTATCATGATGTCATTATCTACACACAGACTGTGAAGGGTTATACTGAGGACAGAAGGAATCCTATCAGTAGACCTATCATGATGGCATCAGCTACACACACTATGAAGAGTTAAACTGAGGACAGAACCAAATCCTTGACAACAGGGGAAAGGTGAAAGGGTGGCAGGTGGGGAAAGTTACATAACAACAACAATAGAAAGAAAACAATGAAGTATTTATACAGCTGATTTCTAACATGTATGAAGCTCTGGGTTCTTTACACACACACACACAAACGCACACACACACACAAACACAAACACACAAACTCTCTCTCTCTCCCTCTCTTTCTCTCTCTCCACACACATACACTTTCTCTCTCTCACACACTGAGATGTACACACACACACACAAACACACACTAAAGCACACACACTACCAATGCCAATTCTACTCCCCCAAAAGTCTTTTGAATGAGACCATAAACCAAAATCCTGAGTGGAATGCATGCAAAACATCTTGCGCATATATTAAAACCTGTTCACTTTTCAAAAGAGTAGGCCATTCTATACCAGTGGGAACAGGAGACAAAATTTTCAAAACTTCATACACACATGTACCAAATGTAAAAAAACCCACATAAGTGTTTATTCCATTATCTTTGAAATGAAAGAATAAAGTAAAAATGAAAAATAAATAGATACACTGAGCACTGAAAAGCGAGGTTCATCAACAAGCTTACCTACCAATACCTGAACTGAAGTCACAATGGTAACACAGAAATATCATATGCTGAAAGGGGAACTGAGAAAAAGGAATCCCAAACCAATCTATCCTGGCCTGAACAAGGGGGTTTTCAAAACTACCCTACAGCCAACTTTACCTATCAACCCATTGCACACTCCCGCCTCTTACACTTCTCTTTTGCAGTGACGCTTCTCTGAAGTTCATCCTTTCTGCTGTCTCTTTGGGTGAAATAATAAAACTTTTCCCAACACCATGTCTGGTGCTGGATTTCTGCCTATTGCAGCTACTGCTTCAGTTTTCTTAAGCCTTTCCTGGGAATGCAGCAGTGACCTTTGCCCTGTTTCAGCTGGTCAAAGAAGCAGCACTATGGACTCCAGACCAGGCTGGGTTGGCTCTGTGAAGAATTTCTTCATTGCTGACATTGTCTTGCCACTGGGGGCCAAGGATGGAAGGAAGGCAGTGTTGATGGAAGTGTTCCAACAGCTTGATCAGTTGATGACTGTACAGGACCCAGGGTTCTGAACCATACAACAGCGCGGGGCCACCACAGCTTTGTGTCCTTGCATTGTTGTCTAGAGGCAGAGGGATTGGTTCTGCCATACATTCTTAGACATATAGACAGCACACACACAAACACACACACAAACACACACACAAATACACACACACATACACACACGCACAAATACACACACACAAATGCACACACACTAACACACATACCAACACTCAAACACACAAAAATACAAACACAAAGCACACATGCACAAAGTACACACACACACACACACACAGCATGCACACAAACACACACAAATACACATACAAATGCACACACACTAACACACACATATTAACACTGAAACACACAAAAATACAAACACATAAAACACACAGAAAGCACACACACACAAACACACACAAAAGCCCCACAAACTTACACACACAAAGGACACACACACACAAATACACACACACATTCACACACACAAATACACACACAAATGCACACACACTAACAGTAACACACATCCCAACACTCAAACACACAAAAATACAAACACACACACAAAGCACACACACACAGAAATGCACACATACTAACACACATATACTATCAGTCAAACACACACAAATACAAACACACAAAACACACACACACACAGACAAACACAAACACACAAACACAAAAAACAAACTCATACACACATAAGCACACACACACAAGGGACTGATAGCTTAGT
>CM060344.1:5975342-6035342 GCA_030674155.1 Stramonita haemastoma
ATTTGGGCCGCTGTAAGAGATGCCAAGGAGTCTCCGGAAGCATCTCATCTCTACCACCTGTACCATTTTCTCCAAATCAGCATTCAGGGTCCACAAATCATAGGTATGCAGGAGTATGGATATGACACACCACGCATATCAAGAAATGCAGTGAAGTGTGTATGTATACAACACTGTACTCTCTTGATGCTGTGTGCTATGCTATTGTGCCAAATGTGGGGTTTGACTGCACACATGTTATCCTGTTTTATCACATCTTTTGGAAAAAACAGCCTTAATTTTTTGGAGGGGGGTGTTGTAAAAATTATCATTATGATTATTAATATGAGCACCGCATGGTTTTCTTATATTACCTACACTGTAACCTTTTCTTCTCACAAACTTGCTAGATTCAAGCCGGAGACTCTTTCTCTGTCTCTGTCTGTCTCTCTCAAAACCTCTCACTTAAATAATCTTGAAGTATTAGATGAGTTGTGTGCCTCTAAAACATCTCATCGAAACTTAATATTCCATTCATGTAAACAAGATTCAATCAGCGCCTGCCAATCGGGAATGTGATGTCCCTCAGGGATCAGTTCTGGGCCCTCTTCTTTTTACCCTCGTTACTGCTCCACAGTCACATGTAATAGACCGTTATCATATCAATTATCACTTTTATACCGATGACTCTCAGATTCAAAGCAGTGATACACCTGAAAATCTGCCATCTCTCTTGACAAATATGAACAAATGCCTTCAAGATATCCAACACTGGATGATACAAAACAAGTTACAACTAAATGCAGATAAAACCGAAGCCATGCTCGTAGGCACCAAACACAAACTCTCCTCCATTTTAACAACTTCAACAGAATTCGGCAATATGTCAGTTCCGCTATCCACTTCTGTGAAGTATCTAGAAGTTGTTGTTGACAACACACTCTCCATGCAAAAATTCATTACCCAGACCTGTCAGTCATGCTACTATCAATTAAGGTGCATTAGTGCAATTCAAATGTACCTGTCCACTGATGCAACATCCAAACTTGTCACTTCTCTTATTCTTTCACGTCTGGACTATTGCAATTCTCTTTTAGCTGGTCTGCCAGCATCATCTATCCATTCCCTTCAACGTATACAAAACTCTACAGGTCGTCTGGTCTCAGAAAGAAAAAATCTGAGCACATTACCCCTCTCTTGCAATCTCTCCACTGGCTGCCCGTACCACAGAGAGTAATCTACAAGATCAATACCCTCTGTTACAAATGTCTCCACAAAACTGCACCCTCGTACGTCTGAGAATGTCTTCACCTGTACACACCTTCTCGCTCCCTCTGCTTGGCTGCAGAAACTTTGCCCTTAAGAATACCTAGATTCAACCTATCTACTGTTGGCCGCTGCTCTTTCTCTGTTTCTGGTCCATTGATCTGGAACGACCTCCCTCTCCCTCCAGCAAAAGCCTACTTATGACACTTTTAAATCCAACCTCAAGACACACTTATTTCAAACCTAAGATTTTCTCCTTCTGTTTCCATCTGTTGTCTGTCCTCGACTTTGACATCTACCTGCCAAAGTGTATAGCCTTTGTGTGTGTGTGTGTCTATGCACGCGCGTGCATGTGCATGTGTGTGTGTGTGTGTGTGTGTGCACTTGCATGTGTGAGTACATTCAAATTTGCTAGGACCAGAGATTGTTATTGATTGCTTGTGTGATGTATAGGTCAAATGCAAGCGCTTTGATTTGTTTTTACAAGATATAGCGCTATATAAGTTCCATGTGTTATTATTATCATATCTGTAAATGAAGTTTATAATGCTCTGACCCACTTAAAACAAACAGGAACATGTGGGCTAGATGGTATAAATGGTATGATTTTAAGACTAACAGCTCCAGTTATCTCAGAAACATTGACCTATGTATTCAATCTGTTTATAGCAAAAAAATTGTTTTCCAAAAGCTTTCAAAGTTGCCAAAATTTTGCCTCTCTACAAAGCTGGTGATTGTACTAATCCCGCGAATTATTGACCTATTTCTATGTTATCTAACTTATCTAAACCTTTAGAAAATCACATTAGGCAGCACATTCTTAACCACTTCAATAAGCACGACCTATTTCATCCCAATCAAATCTGGATTTTAAAAAAATCATTCGTGTCACACTGCACTAACGAACTTGATAAATGGCTAACCAACAAGAATAACAATTTAATTGCTGGTGTCCTGTTTGTTGATTTTTCAAAAGCATTTGATTTGATTAATCACAAGCTTCTTCTGAGAACACTGAAACTGTACGGTCTTTCAGATGATACAATAGAACTCATGTCATCATTTTTAGACAAACATAAACAACATGTGTTGGTTGAAAAATCCAAATCTTCTATTTTGCCCATTTTGTTTGGTGTTCCTCAGGGTTCCATTCTGGGACCCATACTCTTCTCAATATATATCAACGATTTACCCTCTGTTTAAAAGCTAATTGTGAAATGTTTGCTGATGACACAACATTACATACAAGCTACTCTAAATTAGATGACGTAATTATTACCTTACAGACTAATATAGAACAACTGATGAAATGGTCTAATTCAAATCATATGAGCATCCACCCTCATAAGAATAAACATATGATTATAACTGCCAGACAAAAACGGCAGAACCTTTCTAAAATCTATAGTTCATTGGACATTAGTGGTAATGTAGTTCAAGAAATTGATTTTCATAAAGTTCTAGGTTCAGTAATTGATAACAATCTGTCATAGTCTGAACATGTAAGAATGGTGTGTAAAATCATATCAAAAAAGATTTATCAGCTGATGAAGATAAAACATTTCCTAAATTCTCACTCTCGTAAACTGTTTTATCATGCTTTTATTGAGCCACACATAAATTATGTATCAACAGTTTGAGATTCAGCAAGTGAAAATACTTTAAAACCATTGGCAAGTATGTACAGGCGTGCTCTTAAAGTACTTCTACTAAAATCATCATCATTGTCATGTAATGATTACATCTCGCTTGATATTCTCCCTCTGAAATGGAAGTTAAGATACAATAAGACAATTTTTATGTTCAAAATTATGTCTGGCTGTGCTCCACCTTCATTGATAAACAAGTTTAAGATAAACAAGTGTCGCTATTTTCACCAAAAAAAATTACTACTGCCCAGAATTGATCTGTTTAAATCTAGCCTTGCTTACTCTGGTAGTTTATTATGGAATGATGTTTCATCTTCAGTTAATGTCAATACTTGTTTATTTACTTTTAAACATAATTATCATTTGATTTTAATGAATGAATATACAGAAACATTCACATATCTTCTCTTGTCTGGCATTGCATCCTCAACCTATCTTGGCTGCCTGTCTACCTGTCTGCCTCCGCCACCCACACTCCCCTGCTTCTCTCTCTCCCCCTCTCTCTTTTTTCTTTCTTCCTTTTCTTTTTATCGTTTATCATTATTTTTTAAAATCATTATTCTTTCTTGTTCTCTATACCCAATACAAATTCTCCTTCAATTTTTCTATTCTGATTTTTTCTATGTGCTCTTTTCCTTGATTTCTTTTTATCATCATCATCATCATTGTCTTCTTCTTCTTCTTCTTCTTCTTCTTCTCCTTCTTCTTCTTCTTCTTCTTCTTCTTCTTCTTCTTCTTCTTCTTCTTCTTCTTCTTCTTCTTCTTCTTCTTCTTCTTCTTCTTCTTCTTCTTCTCTTCTTCTCCTCCTCCTCCTGCTTCTGCTCCTGCTTCTTCTTCTTCTTTCTTCTTCTTCTTCTTCTTCTTCTTCTTCTTCTTCTTCTTCTTCTTCTTCTTCTTCTTCTTCTTCTTCTTCTTCTTCTTCTTCTTCTTCTTCTTTTTTTTTAGTTTGTTTAAATCTCCATTTTGACATAATTTTTTTGTGATGTTACCTCGATTGTTCATGTTATTTTTTCTGTTTTTTGTTTGTTCACTTAAATTTGCTGTTAATATGTTTTCATTGTTATGATTTTCTTTGATTGAGGGCTGGATGTAAAAAAGCCATTATGATTGCTTATTCTTTTCCCGTAATAAAAGTTTCAAAGTTTCAAGTTTCTCTCTCTATGTCTGTCTGTCTGTCTGTCTGTCTGTCTGTCTGTCTGTCTGTCTGTCTGTCTGTCTGTCTGTCTGTCTGTCTGTCTGTCTGTCTGTCTGTCTGTCTGTCTGTCTCTCTCTCTCTCTCTCTCTCTCTCTCTCTCTCTCTCTCTCTCTCTCTCTCTCTCTCTCTCTCTCTCAACCAATCTCAATCCTGTTAACCTTATCTAAGCCACTCGGAAAACAACTTAAACACCACCTCTTATCCCATTTTACTGCTTATAACTTGTTTCATGCAAATCAAAGTGGATTCAGAAAAGATCACTCATGCCATACTCTACTCACAAATCTTATAGAACAGTAGCATGAAAACATCAAGAATGATATGCTTATTGGAACCATATTTGTTGATTTTGCAAAGGCTTTCAATACAATTTATCATGCTCTCTTATTAAGAAAATTACACATGCATGGTTTACACCCAGAATCAGTTGAACTTATATCCTCCTTCCTTAGAAACAGAAGGCAAGTAGTTTATGAGGACCATCTTGTATGCACTTTTATGCCGATTAAGTATGGTGTTCCACAGGAATCTGTGCTAGGTTCCATTCTCTTTTCAGTTCATGTAAATGACTTGCCTTTAAGTGTATCAAAATAAGTGGGAATTGATTGCTGATGACACCACAAGCTAAAGATGCCGATGTTGTATGCACTGAATTACAAAAAGATATTGATAACCTTATTAGATGGTCTCAAATAAATCACATGGCTCTCCACCCTAAAAAGTCGACATTCATGCTAGTTACAACAAAGCAAAAAAACACAAAATATAAAATCTCAACTACCAGATATCACAAATGTTTAGAAGAAGTAGATTCTCATAAACTGCTTGGTTTAAATATTGATAATCATCGGTCTTGGTCAAGTCATGCTTCAAGTCTGTCTAAGAAGCTAACCCCCCAAAATTTCCAGTTAAACAGAATAAAACATTTGCTAGATCAACATACCCGGGAGTTATTTTTTCATGCTTACATACAACCAGATATAGATTATACCTCTACCTGTTGGGACTTAGCTAATAAACATTGCCTTAATCGAATCGAAAGTTTATATAGACGTTCATTAAAAAAAACATTTTCACACACACACACTTAAGCAGGGTGATAAATATGGGGGTGGGTGTTGAAAGGTATGCACTGATGATGTTGGAGGGAAAACTTTAGGCAGGAAGTAAGTGTCTTGGAGGCTGCAGTCAGCATTTTCAGCAGACTTGGCTTCAAAATGCCCTCTACATTTTAGTGGTCAGACTTTTGTCAAATTCATTTTTTTCATACTAGTATATATATATATATATATATATATATAAAGAGAGAGAGTCAGACTGAATGGTGTCTTAATCATCAGAATACAATAGCAACAGCAGCAGCAACAACAGAAGCAAGCCAGAACAAGACTTCACTGCAATTCACACAATATGATCGCACAGAACAGCCAGTAGGTTGTCTCCCTTAGACCATCAGCTTTTTCATTGTGCAGTGAAAATGCTTGTATCATAACAAGGTGCTGTGTGTGTGTGCCTGCCTGTGCATTGGTATCTATAGGTGTGTGTGTGTACTTATGTGTATGTGTGCACATGTGTGGGTATTGTTTTATCTTATTTTCTTTTTAATCCAAGAATAATGGAATTAGGGCTCATGTGTTGTTGTTGTTGTTGTTGTTGTTGTTGTTGTTGTTGTTGTTGTTGTATACATACAATCCCTGTGTGTATGCAGTTTTGTAAACTTTTTCAGGCTTCCCACCAGCTCAAAATGGTATGCTGTGGATGTTGTTGTAATTGTTGTTATTGTTGCAGGTGTTGTTGTTATTGTCACAACTGCTGTTGCTGTTGTTATTCGTATTGTTGTTGTTCCTGGGCTGTTTTCATGTCTTCATCATTTTTAGCAGACTTATCCAGAAAAGACACATTTTGTTCAATTGGGGGTTTTCCATATTAATTTTTAAGTTTGCTCAATTCATTATCGCAGATATTTTCAACATCTTTCTTTTCTTTATACTGCTTCATGTCAGGCAGATTTTTCTTTGTGAAACTCAAGTTGTTCTTGCCAGGAAAATCATGTCACCATAAGTGCAGTGCCAACCATATTTTTCATTTTCCTGTCTGAAACTGTACTTGTGTCCCTATCAGAGTGGCTTTTTTCTACATAATTTTGCCAGGGACATCTCTCATGTTGTTGTGGGTTCTTCTAAGCTAAAGATAAAGGTGTCCCATAACCTGTGCAGTCGTAGGGAAGCAAGGTCTCAGAGACCTCAGCTTCTCTAGGGGCAGGCATATTGAGGGTGGTGCCCATCTCCTCTCCTTCACTGCTTTACCTTCCCTGACCCTAAAGAGGGCAGGTACCCATTTACAGCTGGGTGAACTGGAGGAACTGTACTGAAGCCAAGGTTTGCAAAGGGTCACCCATCCAACTGGTAACCATGCCGGACGTTCCTTAACATTGGGTGTGTGAAAGAAAATGCTTTGACCACTGAGCCATCCTTCTCTTTTCACACACTCAGTCCCATATCCCAAAGGACGTAGGGGGGACATGAGAGAAGATGCAAAGGAGATCTTTTTCCATGCTTCACGATCCAATGTGGCTAGTAGGAGGTGTTGCAGGGGTTGGGCGGTTGCTCTTGAATGCTTAGATTCTCCTCTCCAACTGTGCTGTCAGAGTCCATGATTCACAGCCATATAGGAGGATAGATATCACGAGAGATTTGTAGAAGTGGTATTTGGTGCAGAAGCTGATGTTGTTGCTTCTGATGATCCTCTGGAGTCTGACTAGAGCAGATGTTGCTGTTGCAATGCGAGCTTTCACTTCATTGTTTGATGTGCCATCTTTTGTTAGGATGGAGCCTAAGTATTTGAATTGGCTCACCTCTTCCAGTATTTCTCCATTCATCTTTATTTCCGTGCTGTCATTACTTGCGCTGATGTCCATGATCTTTGATTTTTCTGTACTGACCTCCATGCCGTATGCGCTCGCTCAATCTGTTAGACTGTCTGTGAGGATTTGCAGTTCTTGTTTGCTGCTGCCCATGAGGTCAATGTAATCTGCAAATCTGAGATTGCAAAGGGGTCTTCCACCAATGGAGATGGAAGTGCGGTGGTTTTGCAGTGTCTCTGTCATGATATTTTTTGAGGAAGAGGTTGAAGAGTACAGGTGAGAGAAAGCAGCCCTGGCAGACCCAAACCGTGGTCTTGAAGAACTTGCCCACGTGATTGTTCATGAAAACTGCACTTCTTGCATTCCGGTACAGTGCTTTGATGACTTCAATGACGCAGTTGTCAATGTTAAAGTGCCTGAGTACTTGCCAGAGGCCATCATGCCATACCCTGTCAAAGGCCTTTTTGAAGTCTATAAAATTGTGGTATAAGTCTTTTTGGTGTTGGAGATGCTTCTCTATCAAAGTTCTCAGATTGAAAATTTGTTCCATTGTGCTGCGTTTTGGTCTAAAGCCCACTTGTTCTTCTGCCAGGAGATTTTCCGCTTGAATTTTCAGTCTGTTGAGAACTACCTGCAGCATGATCTTGCTAGGATGGCTTATGAGACTGATGGTTCTGTAGTTCTGGCATTGCTTGAGGTTTCCTTTCTTTGGTAGGGGTATTACAAGAGACTGTGTCCATTCTTTTGGGCATTTTTTGGTGTCGTGAATCTTCTGACAAAGTTCTGTGAATTGCCTTGCTGTTTCATTCCTTCCATTTTTCATGAGTTTGGCTGGGATATTATCGATTCCAGGGGACTTCCCCTTCTTCAATTGTTTAATAGTCGTGTCTACTTCACACCTTAGTATTAGTGGGTCTTTATCTTGGTGTTCAGGGGGTTTGTCAGAAACTATATTGTTATCTGGGCATAGTGGGTAGTTATACAATCCCTCACAGTATTCTGTCCAGCGTTGGAGGATGGCATTGTTTTCCATTAAAAAATTTCCTTCTTTGTCTTCAATAACAGAGGCTTTAGGCTGTGTGGTTTTGGTTAGTGCTTTCAGAGTGTCATAAGCAATTTTGTTGTTTCCCTTGGCCATTCCAGCTTCGATGCTGTTGCATTGTTCTTCTAGCCTGTTCTTTTACATGCTCCAAATAATGATGTGTAACACACTGGACCTTGATTTATCTCTCATCCAAAAGACTACCACCCAAACCACAACTCATGGTCTAATAGATGGAGTAAATTTGGGGGGAAAAAACTACTGCACCCTTTGAATGGTTTTGCGTTTGGGATGGGTATTTTACATCTAGACCACCCATTCACCCATCCTTTAATGTAGATATTTAATTAATTTATTTTATTTTATATCAAGGATAATGGGATAAGCACTCTTGTGCTTTTTTTTTAACATCTATCCCTGTGTATGTGTATACAGTTTTGTAAATGTCATATGTTCCCACCAGACCAGGATTTCACATGTGCAAAATATGTTTTGCATGCATTTACACACAGCCTCATTTACAGTCGCATCCAAGGACTTTTGTGGAGAGTGGAGTGAGCACTAATAATAACAGCAGTGGAAAAATGTCCTCCCACAGGAAACAATTGTGGTGCTCAAATTGGAGCAATATTCTGACCACTATTCTGTTCCCATAAATATAATTATATGTATGTATGTATGTACGTATGTACGTATGTATGTATGTATGTATGTATGTATGTATGTATGTATGTATGTATGTATGTACGTATGTATGTATGTATGTATGTATTTTTCAGTACACACACACACACACACACACACACACACACACACGCACACACTGTTAGGTAAAGTGATGGACATGGGGGTGGGTGTTGTAGGGTATGCACTGATGATGAAGGAGGGAAGACCTTAGCCAGGAAGTCAGTGTCTTGGAGGCTGCAGTCAGCATTTTCAGCAGATGGCTTCAAATGAGTCTTGCATTTAGTGCAAACTACTCGTCTCTCTTCTGCATTTTGCTGTCAAACTCTCTCTCTCTCTCTCTCTCCTCTCCTCTCTCTCTCTCCTCTCTCTCTCTCTCTCTCTCCTCTCTCTCTCTCTCTCTCTCTCTCTCCTTATATATATATATATATAGATGAAGACTGACAGGTGTCTTGATTAACAGAGAACAACAACAGCAACAACAGCAAACAAAAACAAGAACAAGACTTCATCCACATTCACACTTTAAAACCCACGGAACAGCCAGTATGTTGTCTCCCTTCCGCTGTCAGTTTTTTTTTCATAATGCAGTAAGAATGTTTGCTTGATAACAGAATTTGTGGTGTGTGTGTGTGTGTGTGTGTGTGTGTGTGTGTGTGTGTGTGTGTGTGTGTGTGTGTGCTTACAGTGCTGTCCAAACTGTACTACAAACTAAAGTCAAATCTGTGGATTTCTGATGTTTTAATCACTTAGAATGGAAAGAACACAGACCAACCAATGTATCACAATGCAGTTTATTCCCATTAACTATTTTGAACTCTAGAGAAACAAAAAGCAGACACACCAATACATGAATGACAGGTAGAAAGAGGCAGTGCAAAACACAAGTACACAAAGGACAAAAATAATGAAAATGAATCAGACACAATCATATGTTGTTGGGCTGATGCACCATATATAGGTGGCAAAGTACTCATGTACTATCAGGAAGTGTACAGGTATTTAAAGTAATAAAAGACAGAGAACAGCAACAAAAATCACATGTGGTTAAAATGTTTTTAGATAACTGGATTTGAACTGTTTTATCTGTGATGATTACATGTTAGTATTTTTTTTTTAGATGGCTTTGTTTTAGATATTTTATATGTGTGGACAATATGCCTGGTTTTTTTTTAGATGGCTGTATTCTAGCCATTTTATGTGTGGATAATATGCCTGTTTTTTTTTTTTTTAGATGGCTGTATTTTAGCCATTTTATATGTGTGGATAATATGCCTGTTTTTTTTTTTAGATGGCTGTATTTTAGCCATTTTATATGTGTGGATAGTATGCCTGTTTTTTTTTTTTTTAGATGGCTTTATTTTAGCCATTTTATTTGTGTGGATTGCATGTCTGTGTTTTCTAATAATTATAGCCATTGTAGTCTCAACTAAGTGCTTTTCGATGACGGTATTTTAGCCATCTTATTTTTGTGTTATGTGTCTATAGATGACTGTATTTGTCATTTCATCTGTGTGATTTACATGTAGTTATAGATAGTTGTATTCTAGTTATTGTATCTGCTTGAAGTAAAGATCTATATTTTTAGGTGACTATATTTTTAGGTGACTATACTTTATCCATTTTATCTGTGTTAATTAAATGTTAGTATTTTTAGATAGCTGCATTTCAAACATTTCATCTGTGTGATTTAAATGTTTGTATCTTTGAATGGCTATGTAATTTATTTGTGTGGATTGCATGTCAGTATTTTTAAATGGCTGTATTTTAGTCATTCTATTTGTGAATGGAATTGTTTTTCCATGTCTTTAGATGACTGTATTTTAACTCCTTTATCTGTGTGATTTACATGTCTGCATTTTTAAACTGCTGCATTTTAGTTGTTTTATGACTGTGGATTAAATGTCAGTATTTTTAGGTGACTGTTTTAACCATTTTATTTGTGTACTTGGATTACATGCTGGTTGTTTTAGAGGACTGCCTGTTAGCCATTTTATCTGGGTAGATTACTGCATTACTTTTGAATGACTATATTTTTGTCATTCAAGATATGTGAATTAAATGCCTGTGTTCTTACCTGGCTGTATTGTAGCCATTTTACCTGTATGAGTTATATGTCAATGCTTTTAAAGGACTGTATTTCTGCCATTTTATTAGTCTTAACTGTGTGCTTTTAGATGATTGTATTTGTCATTTCATCTGTGTGATTTATATATTAGTAGTTTTAGATAGCAGTATTTTAGCAATTTTATCTGTGTGGTTGTTTTCAGATAACTGAGTTTTAGCCATCATGTATGGGTAATTTATATATTGGTAGTTTTAGGGTTTTCTTTATAGTCATTTTATGCATTTCAGATGACAGTTATAGTCATTTTATGTATTTTCAGATGACTGTAGTTTTATTCAGTTTGTGTTTTTCTTTTTAAATGACTGCATTTTAATCAGTTTATGTATTCAGACGAGTGTATTTTAGTCATTTCATGTATTCAGATGAGTGTATTTTAGTCATTTTATGTATTTTAGTGACTATATTTTAGTCATTTTATGTATTTTGTAGAGAACTGTATTTTAGTCATTTTATGTATTTTAAATTATATTTTAGTTGTTTTATATATTTTAGATGATTACATTTTAGTCATTTTCAGACGTTTGTATTTGTCATTTTAAGCAGGTTTTAGATGACTGTATTATAATCATTTTATGTATTTTTTAGATGACTATATTAGATATTTTAGATGACTATATTACAGTCATTTTATGCATTTTTCAGATGACTGTATTATAGTCATTTTATGTATTTTTAGATGGCAGTGGTTTATTCATTTTGTGTTATTTTTTAATGATTGCATTATAAAAATTATTTGTGACGCTCCACCACATAATGAGACGGAGTGCACATGAGGTCAATTTTTAGTTATTGACATGTTATTAATGTGCAATAAAGTGGCTATCAAACACAAAAAAAAAGATTGAAAATCGGACAATTATGTGCAACATTATTACAAATTGAAATGATAGACTGCAGGATGTGACAAAATGAGAATCGGGCAAGTTTATTTTAGTAACAGGTTGTCAGAATGAGTGCGTTGGTATTTTCAAAACACATTTAAAAGCAAAAGGAATAAAAATTACACCTTGATATTTCATTATAAGATACATAAACAGATCTAGTTTAATAATCAATCAAAATCACAAAATTGACAACTTGACCCCCACCTGCCTTTAAAGGCTCCTAGCACAAAATTGGGTAATGTGCTAAGCGACTCATTTCGTGGTGGAGCGCCACATTTTTTAAGCAAAAAGATTAAGTATAAAAAATCTTTTCAGTGAAAGTATTTTTAGAGGACTATTTTAGGCTTTTTGTATATTTTAGGTGACTACATTATAGCCATTTATGTATTTTTAGAGGACTATTTTAGTCATTTTATGTATTTTTAGATGACTACATTATGGCCATTTATGTTTGTTTTTTTCAGATGACTGTATTGTAGTCATTTTATGTATTTTTAGAGGACTGTAGTTTAATCAATTTGTGTTTTTTAAATGACTGTATTTTAGTCATTTTATGTATTTTTAGAAGACTATTTTAGTCCTTTTATGTTTTTTACATTAGTGTATTATTAAAGTCCTTTTATGTATTTTAGATAACTATATTTTAGTCCTTTTATGTATATTACGATGACTGTATTTTAGCCCTTTTATGTATTTTTAGATCACTGTATTTTGCCATTTTATGTATTTTTAGATATCCGTATTTTAGGTATTTTGTGTATTTGTCATTTTATGTCTTTTTAGATGACGGTATTCTAGTTATTTTATGAATTTTTAGATTGCTTGTATGGCCATTTTATCATCATTTAGTTATCATGGCCATTTTATGTATTTTTAGATGACTGCTGTCATTTTATGTATTTTCAGATGACTGTAGTCATTCTATGTTTTTTTTTGGATGACTATTTTAGTCATTTTATTATTTGTTGGATTAACTTTTTTTAAGGCATCTTGCATATTTCAGATGTTTATATTTTAGGTTGTTTTTTTAGAGGGCCGTGTTTTAGTCATTTAATGTATTTTTTACATGACTATTATAGTCATTTTATGCATTTTTAGACAACTACTATAGTCATTTTATGTATTTTTGATGGCTGTATTTTAAATTTATGTAATTTTAAGATGACTGTAGTTTAGTCATTTTATGTATTTTTGGATGACTCCATTTTATGTATTTGTAGACGACTACATTTTAGGCCTTTTATGTAGTTTTCGATGACTGTATTTTAGTTTTTAATGTACTTTTAGATGATTGCATTTTAGATTTTAATGTACTCTTAGATGATTGTATTTTAGGCATTTTACGTATTTTAGTTTTAGTTTTAGTTTTAGTCATTTTATGTATTTTTCGTTTGTATTTTTCAGTCGTTTTATATATTTTTAGATGACTGTCTTTTTCTGATTCTGTCTGTTTGATTCATATGTTGGTATTTTCACATTGCTGTATTCTAGTCATTTTATCTCTGTAGATTACACGTTGGTGTTTTAAGATGACATGCCTCCCCAATGTCAAAAAGTGGCTACCTTCATGGTGAGCAAAAATGGTTGAATACAAAAATCTCACCATTGGTGAACCTCAAAGCTGTAGCCCGACAAGTGGAGGAAATTAGGGCAGGGTTTTACTGACATTTCTTTTCTCTTTTTCTCTCTCTCACACCCACTCACACCCACACATGTATCTCACACAGGCACATGCACCTCAGAAAAACAAAACATAATCATGCATGTATGTATGAACTCCCCTCTGAAGCTCACAAACAAAGCTGGGGGGATGGATGGTTGTGGTTGCAATGACATTTTTTTTTAACAGTCTCTTCTCCTGCCTCCGAAGATGATGCCTGTTGCAAGATGTGTGGCCGTGGTTTGACATCATGTGTTGCAAGATGTGTGGCCATGGTTTGATACACACTTGTGCTGCCCACCACCCCTTCCATCATGGACAGACACCATCTGCACACAGAAATATCAGTGACACGTCAGTCACCACATAACACATAGCATCAGTGACACATGGGTAAAATCATAAAACATCAGTAAGCACATAAAACATCAACCAGCACATACCCAGACCTGTGCCCCTATACTACTGACTTCAGAATTTTGGTGACAATGTTCAAAATGTTTGTGGCAATGTTCAGAATTTTTGTGGCAATATTAAGTATTTTTGTGGCAATGTTCATTATTTTTCACAAAACTTAAGTATATTTGTGGCAATGTTCAGTGTTTTTGAGGCAATGTGCATTATTTTTGTGGAAATGTTCAGTATTTTTGCGACAGTGTTCAGTATTTTTGTGACAATGTTCAGATCTTTTTTTTTATAGCAAAAACCATGTTTAGTATCTTTGTGGCAATGTTCAATATTTTTGTGGCAATTTCCAGTATGTTTCAGAGTTTTTCACACAGTTGCAATACTTTGTTGTTGTTTTTTTGTGCAAAGTTTCAGAAATGTTTCTAAAGTTTCAGTATTTTTCACAGTTTTAGTATTTTTGCCTGTTGTTTACCACAATTTTTTTTAAGTATTATGAAACCACTTTTTTTTCTTGTCTAATGTTTGTATTAATGCCTGTTTCTCATTTTTGTCAGGTCTTTTTTCTTCCATTTCTTTTCACTGTACAGAGAATTCTGCTGTGACTGACAGTGGTATGCACAGCACTCACCTGCCCTGGAGATCCCCATTCAGTAAGTCCTGTCTCCTCTCTCTGCACAGTCTTCAGCTGTCTGCATGTGCCAACCCTGTGAACACACAGTAAACACTTTAGTTACTGACAATGCAACACACACACACACACTCACACACACACTCATGCTCACAAGACAAAATTCCTCTCATCTTCCTGCATGTAGAAAGACTCTAATTTGAAGACTAAATGAGTATTGCACTCAATGTGCCTATCTAACTAAATAAGCACCACACTCTCTATACTAAACTAAATGAACACCACCCTCACCTGTTTATACTTAACTAAATAAATATCACACCCATATAACACACTCAGTAACACCCTTTACCGAGTGCTCATTCATGTTGTTTAGTAAAAACACAACCAACAAAAAGAGAGTGACAGTGAATTGGTGACATGCTTTTAGGTGGGCAGAAAATAGCCAGCCTGTGACCTTCTCACCTTTCATCTTCCAGTCACAGTAAAGACAAACACATAATAAAATACACTCTTACACACACAAACACACACACACACACACACACACACAAACACACACACACACAGAGTTCACTTAACTTGTGATGGAGATGGCAGCCTCCTGTCCTGATCCCTTCAGTCCTGGTTCACCAGCCCTGTAACACACAACAGTAAACATGTAGAAACAACAGCTACCTCATTACATGGATGAAACACAAACACAAACACACACAGAGAAAAAGAAACATGCACACATAAACACACAAACTTTTTCATTGTAATGTACATCAAAGTGAGGTGGGATCCAGCAAGAAGTTTTATCTAAGCCTTTAAATGTTTTACATCTTTCTTTAACTCACTCGGGACGGCCAAGTATCTCTCTTGCTTTTCTTTATGGATGGCCCATTTGTAATGGTTCATAAAAATAAAAGCACAAAACACAAAGAATGAAAACAAAATTTTCCGAACATATGAATAACATGCTGAGTTAGTACATATTAAAAAATTGAAGCTCTCACTTTAATATTTAAGTTTTCACAAGCATGAAGAAAATACTCTGAATTTTGTACTTTGCCTCACTAGTCCATGTCCCCTACCCTCTGCACCCGCAAACAATGAGTTTGGAACACACAGAATCCACCAACAATGCTTTCTATTTGACCTTGGATAGGCTCACAAAGCTATGTTAAGCTGCAGTGGTCATGTTATCAATGCAGCCACCACGTAAAAAATCTGCAAACAGCAAATCCACTATAGCAGACGGCCGTAAAAAACTGTTGCTTTACACTGATCTGCTCTAGCAGAAAGCCATCCTCTGAGAGTTAAATATTTGGCACTGCTCTCAAGATGAAAAGCTCTCTGTGGGAAGTACAACCCAGATCTTTTGCAGAGAACTCTGCTGTGACTGACAGTGGTATACACAGTACTCACCTGCATGTTGATTCCCATTCAGCAAATCCTGTCTCCTCTCTCTCTCTGCACAGTCTTCAGCTGTCTGCATGTGCCAACCCTGTGACCACACAATGAACACTTAAGTCATTGACAATGCAGCACACACACACATTAAAAAAAGCCTCTAATGTTCCTACATGCAGAAAGATGCTACTTTGAAGACTAAATGAACACCACACTTAGATATGCATACCTTACAAAATGCACTCAATACTCAAATACCACACTCACTAGCACCCCCCCCCCCCTCTTCCCCATTAGCCATTTGTGTTGGTTAGTAAAAACATGACCAACAAAAAGTGAGTGACAGTGGATTGGTGGCATGCTTTTAAGTGGGAAGAAAATAGCCAGCCTTTGACCTTGATCTTTCAGTATCACACACACACACACACACACACACACACACACACACACACACACACACACACACACACACACACACAGAGTGCACTTAACTTGTGATGGAGATGGCAGCCTCCTGTCCTGATCCCTTCAGTCTTGGTTCACTATTCCTGTAACACATAGCAGTGAACATGTAGAAACAACAGATACCTCACTACATAGATGAAGCGCCCCACTCTTCTTCCCCCCCCCCCCCACTCACACATACACTGTACTTAAAAGTATTTTGGATAACACTATAAACCAGTGTCCCATGTGCAAATGCATGCAGAATATCTTGCGCATACATCAAAACCCATTCCATTTGTTTTGGAAAAGTAGCCTATTTTGTACCGGTCTGAATGGATGACAAAATATACAGAAACTGCATACACACAATAAAATGTAAATAAATCAACAAAACAAATAGTTATATGTAGCACACAGAAAGGAACAGATGTGGATGATGCCTAAATATACAAACCTCCGCCCCCAACCCCTCCCCCCCTAAGATACAGAAATGTACAGACTGAATACTTATTGCAGAAAAAAATGGCACCATCAGTCCTCAGCTATCTGGGAATATCACCTCTGTAACACACAAACAGAATATACAGATACCATCTATACACTCCCCCCCATCCCAAAATGAGCCTGCATGAGAGGTGTAGCATCTGTATGTAGACATGTATGTATGGACCTAAACCAACCCCCACCCCTCCAACAACAACACAGCAAAAAAACCCAACACATTGCAATGCAAAAAACCCACAAAAATAAAACAAAAAATATCACACCAAAAGAATTATACAAAAATAAACATACAAAAATCAACACAGAAAACATAAGCACACAAAAATAAACACACAAATATTAACACACAAAATGAACACACAAAAATAACCACTTAAAAATGATCACACAAAAGGATCACACAAAAATAATCACATAAAAATAATCACACAAATGATTACTCAAAAATATTCATACAAAAATTAACACACAAAAATGATCACACAAAAATAATTATGCAAAAATAAACACACAAAAAGCAAATACACAACAAAGATTACACAAAAAAGAACACCTGAACAGAAGCACACAAAAAAAAAACACACAAAATTAAAAAAGAGAAACTACAAAAATTGAAACGACAAGATAAAGTACCTTAAAATTGTATTTTAAAAAAGACCTACGTAAAAATTATCTCCCTTCTCCTATCACTCTCTCTCAAACCCAAAGCTACATCTACATCCCACACCCACCCACACATAAGGAATGTCAGAGTGATGTGCACATGATCTGCTGACCCAGGTTTGGATCTTGTTCTAGATAATTTTTCCACTGGAGTTAACATCAGTGCTGACTCCACTCCCCCAAGTCTTTGAATCAGACTATAAACTGAGGTCCATGTGCAAATGCACACAGAACAACTTGCCCACAGGTTCAACTTTTTAGGGGTGTAGGCCATTGTGTGCCAGTTGGAACGGATGACAAAATGTAACAAACTGCATACACATGGGGACTGGATGTAAAAAAAAAAAAGCACACATGTGCTTAATTCATTATCCTTCAATTTCATTTTTGAAAGAATTACATACAACACTTACCTGATAAAAAATATGCAGCGGTCTGATTTTCTGACTGCCTTGGATAGAAACCTTGGGAACACAACAGAAACCATCATCAGTACAATGTCATATCACTCCCCCCAACCCCACCCAACACCCCTCTGACCTCGCTCCCTTCCCCCAACACACACGCACACACATAGCAATTACCTCTGCCACAGCCCTGGTTGTCTTCCTCCCAGTCCTGTCCTCCACTGTCTCCACACATCACCTCCACACCTTGCAACTCACAGAATCAACATGGATGTACACAATGTTACTAAACAACATTTGCAGGATATCCCCTTCCCCCCACCACCCACCCACCTCTAAAGATGTCTTCAGCCTCTTAATGCACCAGCCATGTAAAAAAAAAGTCTCTTTAAAATTTTCTTTTAGTACAACATGATTTGTAGCCACCGCTGTAGTCTAGTGGTCAGGGCATTGGACTCGTAATCTAAAGGTTGCAGGTTTGATCCCAGCTTTCGGCTATGGCGTTGTGCCCTTCGAAAAGGCACTTTACGGCTATTTTCTCACCCCACCCAGGTGTAAAAGGGGTACCAGCCTTGTGTTGGGGGTTAACCCTGTGATAGACTGGCGTCCTATCCAGGGGGGAGTCTATGACTCTCAGTCACTAAACACCACAGAAACCGGGATAAGCACCGGCCTGATGAGCCTTAGGCTCGGGACAGACTTTAATTTTTTTAACAACACGATTTGTACAAATATGTGTAACCTTACACACACCTTTCAGAGAATGCTCAAGCCTCCAACTGTCCCTTCCCATTGTCTTCACATGTCTTGAGATCCACCAAACCTGTCACATCAAAACACACAAAATGAACACACAAAACCAACCCACTGAAACATAAACACAAAAGGAATTTTTTTTAAAGTGAACATGTCAAACTAAACACATAAAAATTAACAGACAAAAATAAAATTCTGAATAAAACTATTTAAGCCAACAGACAAAAGTGAACAGACAAAAAATACTACATAAAAAGACACACAAAATAAACACACCAAAATAAACACATAAAAATAATCACACAAAAATAATCACAATAAAAAGGAGAACACAAAAATAAATACATAAACAATGGAACTAGAGAAAAACATAAAAATGGAAACACCAAAGTAAATTACTTTTAAAATGTCCCTTTAAAAAGATTTTTTGTAAAACAGAGCTACCGTCTCCTTTTACTCTCTCACTCAGTCACACACACACACACACACACACACACACACACACACACACACACACACACACACACACACACAGTACTTACCAAACAAAATGTGCAAGCCCTCTTACTGTCTGATTGCTTTGGTGTAGGAACACTGGAAATGAAAAATAAATCATCATCAGTACAATATCATGTCACTTCCCCCCCATCCACCCACCCAACACCCCTCTGCTCCCTGCCCCCCCCCCCCCCCCCCCACACACACACACACAGAGTAATTACCTCTGCAAGAGTCCTGAATGTCTTCCTCCCAGTCCTTTCCTCCACTGTCTCCACACACCAACCCTGCAACTCACAGAATCAACATGGATGTACACAATGTTCCTAAACAACATTTGCAGGATATCCACTCCCCGCCACCACTCACCCACCCACAAAGATATCTTCAGCCTCTCAATGTAATCTAAAAAAAAAAGTATCTCTCTTTTTTTTTCTTTCTTTTTTTTTAGTACAACATGATTTGTACAAATATGTTGCGCTCCACCACAAAATGAGTCGCTTAGCACATTACCCAATTTTGTGCTAGGAGCCATTAAAGGCAGTTGGGGGTCAAGTTGTCAATTTTGATTGATTATTAAACAATATCCGTTTATCTACCTTATAAAAAAATAATCAAGGCATAATTGTTTTTATTCCTTTTGCTTTTAAATGTGTTTTGAAAATACCCAAGCCCTCATTCTGACAACCTGTTACGAAAATAAACTTACAAGTTTCTCATTTTGTCACGTCCTGCAGTCTATCATTTCATTTTGTAATAACTTTGCACAGCATTGTCTGATTTTCAATCTATGTTTTGTATTTGATAGCCACTTTATTGTACATTAATAACATGCCAATAACTAAGAATTGACCTCTGGTGCACTCCGACTTATTATGTGGTGGAGCGTCACATATGTGTAACCTTATACACATCTCAGAGGCAGACTCTGGCCTCCAACTGACCCTTCCCATTGTCTTGACATGTCTTGAGATTCACCAAACCTGTCACATCAAAACACACAAAATGAACACACAAAACCAACCCACTGACACATAAACAAAAAAGGAAACCAGCACTGTTTTAAAAGGGAACATGTAAAAATAAACACACAAAAATGAACATACAAAAATGAAAATGCAAAAAAAGAATCCACATAAAAAATAAACACAAAACAAACACACCAAAATAAACACAAAAAAATAATCACACAAAAAGGAGTACACAAAAATAAACAAACCAAAGATGGAGCTAGAGAAAAAAAAGGAAACACCAAAGTAAATTACCTTAAAAAATATCCCTTAAAAAAGATATTTGTAAAACAGAGCTACTTTCTCCTTTCACTCTCTCACTGTCACACACACACACACACACACACACACACACACACACACACACACACACACACACACACACACACACACACACACACACACACACACACATACTTACCTAACAAAACTGTGCAAGCCTTCTTGTCATCTGATTGCTTTGGTGTAGGAACCATGGGAATGAAAAAAAATCATAATCAGTAGAATGGCATGTCACAACCCCCTTCCCTACCCCCCCTACCCCCCCCCCCCCCCCACACACACACATAGTAATTACCTCTGCCTGAGTCCTGACTGTATTCCTTAGTCCTCTCCTCCACTGTCTCCATACACCAACCTTGCAACTCACAGAATCAACATGAATGTACACAATATCCACAACAGCATTTGCAGCATATCACCCCATCTCCAGATGTCTTTGTTCTTCATGGACTAGTCAGTCAATTTTTTTGGAATACAGCCATGTTATTCCCCAAAATTATTTGTATCAAGAGGAATAATCTAACACACACACATACACACAACACAAACCTCAGAGCCAGACTCAGCCTCCAACTGTCCCATCCCATTGTCTTCACATGTGTTGGGATTCACCAAACTTGTGATATCAAAAATACACTAAATAAAAACACACACAAAATTGAATAAAAAAGAAAAACAAAAATATCTTAAATTGAACATGCAAAAATAAACACACAAAAACATAGACAAAAAACACACAAAAATAGGAACACAAAAATAAAGTATATTAAAAATGTTATCAAAAACATCTCTGTAAAACAGAACTATCTCTATCCATCTATCTATCTATCTATCTATCTATCTATCTATCTATCTATCTATCTATCTATCTATCTATCTATCTATCTATCTATCTATCTATCTATCTATCTATCTATCTACCTACCTATCTATCTATCTATCTATCTATCTATCTATCTATCTATCTATCTATCTATCTATCTATCTATCTATCTATCTATCTATCTGTTTTCACACACACAGAAACATCTTCAGCAACCTTCTGTTACCTGTACATAAAGCTGTGTTTTGAAACAGCAACCCTGCAAAAGGCATACAACATTGACACTCACAGATATTGCAAGACACTCACAGATATTGCAAGAGAGAGAGAGAGAGAGAGAGAGAGAGAGAGAGAGAGAGAGAGAGAGAGAGAGAGAGAGAGAGAGAGAGAGAGAGAGAGAGAGAGAGAGAGAGAGAGAGAGAGATTAACTGGCAGGTGTGACAGGAGGTGTGGTTGTAAGAAATGGGAGGAGCTTGTTTAACAAGTTGAAAGTGGGTGAGTCACTAGTATCCTTCTACTATTCCTACAGTTTTCAAGTAAAAACACAAAATAAAAAACACCAACATACAAATATGGGAACACAAAAAATAAAGTACTTTTAAAGGTCTATTAAAAACATCTCTTTTAAACGTTATTTCCCCAACATCTCTCTCTCTCTTTCACACACACATACACACACATACACACACACACACACATTGAGAGAGAGAACTCAGAACTCAGAACTCAGAAATTTAATGTACATCGGCCTTGGGCCACAATACATATGGTTGGTGTGTGAATGTTGACAAGTGTCCCGCAATGGGCAAAACTAAAAAATACATCATAATTATCATGTTCAATTCCTTTGAAAAATTGTAAAGCCAAAGCACATATTATACATAAAAGGGCATTTGTATCAAACACAATCACAATTTTATCTAAATATACCTTTCGTATGTCTGTGAAGAAAAAAGAAAAAAGACATGACTTCTTAAATCATAACCAAATGGGAACCATTATCTTTGTTAATGCATATGCTACATATGTTTATCACAAGCTGGTAGCTGTTATCTTCCTTTGTAAGTTAACTATCCTAATACAGTGATTTCTTTCTCTTATTGATGGCATGAAAAATAAATCTAGACAAACTGTAATTTCTGTTGGTGTTTTCTGCTTTAAGAAGATCGTGTAAAGGTGTGTCCACACAATTACTTAAAAATTTGACTCTTAAATCACTATACATGAAACATTCATAAAGGAAATGGTGTTCATCTTCAACTTTTGGTTTACAAAATGGACATTCTTTAGTTTGGTTCCGTTCACTATATCGATGTACATTGTTATTAAGTGGCAAAGCATTACATCTCACCTGTGACACAGCAACTCTAAAGCAGTAACTATCTAACTGTAGAAGATATTCTTCTTTACCGAATGTTGTTTTGAAACTCTTGTAGCTGTCATACCTGTCTCGGTCCCTAACTGTACTATACCATTCTTGGATAAATAAATCAATCAGTCTCTGTTTAAATAAATGTAAGAAAGCTTTAACATCACCTACTCCCTGTTGAAGCCAAACAAAGCTAAATCCTGTATCACAAAGAATTTCTCTTATCTTAGTAACCCAGCAGTTCTTTCCAGATTTATCCATGTCAAGCAACATTTGATAAGCATTATAAGGTAGTCTGTCGGGATTCATTTGTAAAAGTTTAAACCAATATCTAAGAGCATTTCTATAGGAGTTGATATAGAGAGGGTATCTTCCAAGCTCACCGTATATCATTTTATTTGGAGTTTTCAATGGTACACCCAAAAATCTCTTACAGGCAATCATGTGAACTTTCTCTAAATGTTCCAATTTATGTAACCCCCATATTTCAGATGAGTATAGTAGAATTGGCTGTATTTTGATATCAAAGATCTTGAAAAATGTTTCAGCATTAATTTCTTTATACTTATTGAAAACCCTATTTAGTTCTACAACAGCTTTCTTTCCCTTTGTCACAAGGTGATCTGTGCCTAGCTTAGCACTAAGTTTTGTTGTAAAATTAAACCCCAAATAGCAATATTTGTTCACCACTTCTAATTTGAAATTATCAAAAAACCCATTGTTCTTTTTTTCCAAGAAAACCCCCTTTTCTAAAGACCATTACTTTACTTTTTTTCAGAATTAACATTCAATTGCAAATCATCACAACAAGATTTCAATACATTCAGTTGGTTTTGTAAACCTCCAGGAGTACTTGAAATAAGAACCACATCATCTGCAAAAAGTAAAATGAAGACTTCCATAATGTCAGGTACTAGCTGTATTCCATGTTTACCTTTCTTATTTATAGACTCAGATAAATGGTTAATAAATATCAAAAAAAGAGTAGGGCTTAACACACATCCTTGTCTCACACCAATGGGGCATTCAAAATATTCAGACAATTCACCGTTTGCACGTATACATGAAAATAATGTTTGATACATAGCTGACATTGCTGCAAAAAACTTTCCCTTTACTCCCTGATTTTGGATGCACTCTATAAGTAAATTATGTTTAACAGAATCAAACGCTTTTTTGAAGTCTATAAATGCAACATATAACTTTCAACCTTTCTTATTCATGTACTTCTGAACAAATGCATACAGGTTAAAGATCTGATCAATAGTGGAATACTTTTTCCTGAAGCCTGCCTGATTTTCAGATATCATTTGGTTATTTTCAAGCCAAGAATACAGCCTATTGTTTAATATTGAAGTAAAACACTTGGATAAGATACTCAACAAAGAGATTCCCCTATAATTGTCCACGTTATTAGGATCCCCCTTCTTAAAAATAGGAACTATGATAGCCTTAGCCCAGGCTTGTGGGTAAATACCTTTGTCAAAAATAGTATTGAATAAATTTATAAGAAAACCATGTACCTCTTGGCCTCCATTCTTCAACATTTCAGCAGTTATTTCATCAAGGCCACTTGCCTTGCCACATTTCAATTTGTCTATTGCTCTTTTCAGCTCTTCTTCTGAATTTTTTTGGTTAAGTTCATGGTCTGTTTCTTCTAATAGGTCTATATCACTGTGACAGTGATTAAAGCTAGAACTTCTGTTGCTTTGAAAAACAAACTTGAAATGGTTGACCCAATCAGCTGTTTCTATATTGTTCTTGAAAAGAGTTCTATTGCCACACCCCATGTTTTTTAACTCTCTCCAAAAATTTGGAGAATCAGAAATATCATTAACTAAACTTTCAGCCTTTAATTTTCTGAAGTTTTGTCTTTTTGTCTTCAGTAGCCTTTTGTACATTTTCCTTGCCTGCACATAACCAATTCTATCGTCTTCCTGCCTAGTCCTTCTAAATTGCCTTAAAGTGCTTCTTACTGTCTTTTTTGTTTCCCTACAATCTCTATCAAACCATTCAGATCTCTTTCTCTGCCCTTTACGAAATTTAACATACATACACTTGCTGGTTTCAGTTAAACATTCTACAAATATCGACAAAGCTCTATCAACATCAAAGTGCAACAAATTCAGAGCATCTGCTATTCTATTTTTGCTGTCGTAACTTCTTAATGCACTAATAAAATTATCATCCCATCTAAGTTTTTCTACAATAGATGTACTTTCTTCTATGTCCCTGGTTCTATTACAATCATCATTTATGCTATTCTTCTGTTTCATTTTCATAACAACAGGCAAATGATCCGATTCTGATATATTTTTTACATCAACAGCAGTAATATCAATCAATGCAAGCAGTTCACAAGACATAACAAAATAGTCTACGGTACTTGCCCCAGAACCTGCAATATAAGTATAACTACCATCAAAATCATATTTACATAAACCATTTAAAATTACACAATCAAACATATTACAAACCTCAAGTAATTGGTTTCCAAACGTATTTGTGAGAAGGTCATCTGACTGTCTAGAAAATTCATAAACAGAGCTAGTAATATCAGGTTTGTGAAAGTTGAAATCATCAACATCAAAAGAATAGTTATAACTGGCTGTCCTTGCATTAAGGTGACCTGTAAGTAGAATATGAAAACTGCCATAAAACTCCTGCATATCTAATATAGTCTGTTCCAGTACTTCTAAACCAAATCCATTATGCTCATCTCTCCAGTGAACAGAGTCATGAGGTGGAATGTATGTACAGATAAACATGATATGGTGGTCAGTGGAAAACATGTCTTTGTGAACTTTAATAATAACTGCATGTTCATTTTTATCTGCAATCTGCTCAATGTATGTTTCAAACTTTTTTCTAACCATAACAATAGTTCCTCCTGAATATCTTCCATGGTGTGATAACTTCCTAGCCTTTAGTGTAAAAATGACATAATCATCAAATAACGGTGAAGAAAAATCAGTAGCAATGAAAGTCTCCGTTAAACAAATGAAGTCATGTAACAAAAGAAAGTAAATGAAATCATCATTTTCCAGTTTGTCGAGCAAACCATTGACATTATAATTCAAAAACTCAAATTGGGGATTATTTACAGTATGTACATCCAAAGCTGTTTCTCTATTAAGGGCATTTTGCTGAGGAATCCTTGCTAACCTGCAAGGTGAGTTGTCTCTGCTGATATTACGAGACACAGTGACCCGGCCGAATCCCTATTTTTTGTTTTGTGGCCCAGTGCTTGGCTTTTTATCATTTTTGTGTTTATTCCCTGAACATCCCTCATTCTCTTTGGAGCCATCAGATGCTGCTGCTCTCCTCAGAGAATCCAGAATGCTACTCTGGCTACCTGGCCTGTTGGTCATGGCAGTTTTTTTGCTGTTGACCTGACTGCTTGAGATATGCAGTATGCCTTTTAGGCCTGTCCTGCATAGTTGCCCTAGTGGGTGTGATTTTCTGGGTGTCACTACCTTTATAACTTTCAGGCTGCCTATCCTCTACTGTGGCTTGTTGTTGTAAACTATCCTGTGTCTCTGCATGGGCAGTACAACCATGGCCACCAGGAGTGACCAGATTTTCAATGTTGTCATTATCATAGGCGCTGCTATGTTCTAATACAGGGTTGTCTGTTTTGTCTTGATCTGAATATTGAATGTCTATTTCAGGTTGTTGGGCACTGTTGAAAGCCCTGTCAATGTCATCGTCTTTCCTACTATCTGACTCTTTGTTTGTCATTTGTTTGTTAGAATCATCTAAAGCCAGATTGAGAGCATGCGTGTTACTGCTGTCACTTGTTATGTCATCAATGTTGTCATCTTGGTCAGTCTTGTTGTGCACAAAGTCAACATTTAAAACAGCATGATCATATATGTCAGCAGCTTTGCCTTTTCCTGTTTGTCCTCTAACATCACTATGCTTTTGTGCTTTACTGACATAGTTTTTAACATGCAAGTGCTGGACACTCTGTCTCTGACCAATGCCTGGGGAGTGTCTGAGACTTGTCTTCTTGTTGGGCTGTCTACCTTTGTCCAGCTTATCAGAGGACACATTACTGACTTTGTGTTCTGGTCTTCCTTGTTCAGTCACTTCACAGTATGATCGAGTGCCTGGGACCACAGGTCTTTGGTTGCATTGCTGTCCTGGGGATATTCCTGTCTTCCCCATGCACCATCTGTACTTTCCACTTGAGGCATGTTGATGCTAGCTTCATTACAGTCTTTTGAATGGTGTCGTAGGTTGCCATTTGGTGGATGACCAGGGTCCCTCCGCTCCACTTCACGAACTGATGGGGCATCAGTTCTTCCTGGCTGCCCTTGGTAGCTGCGACTGGCACCTCCTCTGTTGGTGGACCAACTCCTGCCTCTGAAGTCCTGTCTGTTCGAGAAGTAGTGTTGATCCTCCCTGCTGAAAGCTCTGTCATCAGGGTGAAGCGGGTGGGGAGGATGGACTTGACGTCTATCCTTGATTTGCAGTTTGCCGTTATAGATGTAGGCAATCTTGCCTTGATTACTGTGGAAATTCACCATTTCCCTTTGATGGTAAGTGAGATCAGAGGCCACTTTGATCCCATCCTGCCTCAGATTGTCTCTAAGCTGTCTGTTGCTAAGCACTGCCATCTTGTCTGCCCACCGACAGAATTTCACGAGAATTGGTCTAGGGGAGTTTCCCTGGGGACGAGGCTTACCTAGCCGGAAGGCCTTCACAAAATCTTCCTGTCGCCATGTGTTCACAGAGTCAAAAAAATTCAGCATATCAGTAACAATGTCTGCTGTTGTACTGCTGTCTTCTCTTTTGTTTTCTTCTACGTTTATAAACAAAAGGTTGCATGCTTTGGAATCTTGCTCCATCTGTTCTTGATTGCGTTCCATTTTCTGAACCCTGTCCATCAGCATCTGTTTTTCTTCTTTCAAATCTTCTATTTCTTCCCTGTTTTCTTCTACACATTTTTTCACATTACCTAACTCCTCTAATACACGTTTGAAATTACTGTCAAGCTGCACAAACTTTTCATCAATGGTGGTTTTTATGTATGACGACTGAAGCTATAGTTCTTGGTGAATCTGCTTAAAGCGCCAGTCAAAAAAATACATTAAGTTGGGTTGTTGATCTTGTTCCATCATTTTCAAATTCAAGTGCCTGTAATTGTGTAGTTTGAAAAGAAATTCAAGGGCCTGTTGTCTGTAAAAAAAAAAAAAAAAAAAAAAAACTCAGGCTATTCTGCTTTGGCTTACATAATTTCCAGATCGTAGCCTTGCACTTTCACACGCAAGTTGCACGTGCAATGATTTTTTTTTAAAGATGCTTTCGGAACAGCTGACGTCTGTTTACATGTACATCACAGAACCTCTTCAGTATCCCTACTAATTCTTCAGTCACTCGAATTGACCTACCAGTTTATAGTTGGAACTAAACGTTGGCACCAACAGGAACAGATATCCACAAACAGTAACCACACCAAAATTCACGACGATACATGTCTTCTAAACATGATAATTTCCTTATTGAAGCAGAGAGCAGCCTGCACAGGTCAGCCACCTGTCAACAACCCATCGCCAACCCAGAGAGAGAGAGAGAGAGAGAGAGAGAGAGAGAGAGAGAGAGAGAGAGAGAGAGAGAGAGAGAGAGAGAGAGAGAGGAGAGAGAGAGAGAGAGAGAGATGTTCAGTTACCTTTTATCACTCTGTACACAAATCTGCAATCCTGCAAAGACACACATACAAAATTGTTATTGCCATGTTTTAGGAATGTCTCCAGTACACTCCATCAAACACAAAACACACACGCACAGGCAAAGTGACACACACACACACACACACACACACACACACACACACACACACACACACACACACACACACACACACACCACAAAGTGACACACACATACAATGTGACACACACACTCACACACACAAACACACACACACTCACACACATACACAGAGTAGTTACCTCTGCCAGAGTCCCAACTGTCTTCCCCCTCCACTGTCTCCACACACAAGGCCTTGCAACTCACAGAATCAACATTTATGTACATGATTTCTACAACATTTGCATGAGAACCCCCCCCCCCCCCCCCCTCACAACCATCTTCCCCTATCCTCATCCTCAGATATCTTCAGTTTCATGCTGCACATGTAAAAAAATATATATACTTTTAATGTATTACACTATTTGAACATATAAATGTATTCTCTCTCTCACATACACCCACACCCCCACACATACACACCTATCCCCCCCCCACACACACACAAAACACACACACACACACACACACACACACACACACAATCTCTCCTTTCTCACACACACATACACAACACACACACAAAACACAAACACACACAAAACACACACATACACAACACATACACACACAACACACACACAAAACACACACACACATACACACACAATATCTCCTCACACACAAACACAAACACACATGGGGGAACAGGCAGTGTGACACATAAACAGGGAGGTTGCCTGTTTTTCATGGGTATGTCACACTTGCTGACAAATGGACAATTGAACACTGACACATGGACACTGGAACACTGACAAATGGAACACTGACACATGGAACACTGACACATGGACAATTGAACACTGACACATGGAACACTGCCACATGGAACACTGCCACATAGACACTGTAACACTGACATGTGGAACATTGACACATGGACACATGATAAGTTTATCTGGTGACACTTGTCTCCTGGTGACACTTTTCCACTGGCAATACTTGTCCACTGGCAACACTTGTCCACTGGCAACACTTGTCTACTGGCAACACTTGTCCACAGGTAACACTTGTGTACTGGCAACACTTGTCCACTGGCGACACTTGTCCACTGGTGACACTTGTCCACTGGTGACACTTGTGTACTGGTAACACTTATCCACTGGTGACAGCTCAGGTTATCTGATGTTCCTGATCTTGCTGTAAAACTTTGTATCCATAGCTCGGAATCTGTTTTCTCCATGTGCTCTCAGGGATCCATGTCTGACATGTATGGAGGAAGCTGAATGTGCACTGCAGTTCACACCCACTCCTGGCTGATGTGTCACAGCAGTTCACACCCACTCCTGTCTGATGTGTCACAGCAGTTCACACCCACTCCTGTCTGATGTGTCACAGCAGTTCATTTTTGAAGACTTCAAGACAACTCTGGCTGAGGTACTTTCAAACCAAATCAAAAAATCACCAAAAACAAACCCAAACAAAAAAACCCAGCCATAGCAGGTGTGTAAAAAACCTTGGACATCATTCTGACCGTTCTGAATGTAACCAGGATGCTGACTGCACTGAGAAGTGTCTGATTTGAACAAGGAAGAACTGGGTATGTACTTATGCTTGCTGCTATTATTAGAAATACTAATCCTCCCCCCCCCCCCTAAAGAAAAAACAACCTCCCTTCCAGGGTTACCACTTCCCAGGCTAATGAGTTATCCACCACCACCACCCATAACACCCCTGAAAACTACTCTCTCCGGCTAACAAGTTTTTGCCCCCTCCCCTTTACCCCCACCAAAAAAAGCTGCCATCCTAATTTAACCATTTCTCATATCAGTGAAAACAGTCCTGCCAGGTTTAGAGGCTAAGCTAAGGACAAGGGTTAGATTTTGGTTTTCTGGGGCTATTAGAGACACATTTATTTATTTATTCATTCTTTTATATAGAAGGTACTGAAATAAAACACTTATGTGTTTTTTTGTTTTTTTTTACATCCAGTCATGATGTGTATGCAGGCTTAAGGAGCACCTTCTAGGCAGTAGCAGCTTATCCCCACTCCCACTCCCTGGCTATGACCACCTTTGGCAACCACCAGCCACAACAGATGACTGGCTGTTTAAACAGGGTGCAGCATGCTCTAAACACCTTCAGGGAGATGGAAGCAGTACCAGCATGTATGTGCACACATACCGTCTCTCTCCCCATTCTACCATTATTATTTCTGTTGTCATATGTTAATACCATTACTACAGCTATCACTACTTCTTTTACCCATACAACTACTTTTCTACACATACACTCTCTCTCTCTCTCTCTCTCTCTCTCTCTCTCCTCTCTCTCTCTCTCTCTCTCTCTCTCTCTCTCTCTCTCTCTCTCCTACTTTTCTACACATACACTCACTCTCTCTTTCTCTCTCTCTCTTTCTCTCTCTCTCTCTCTCTCTCTCTCTCTCTCTCTCTCTCTCTCTCTCTCTCTCTCTCTCTCTCTCTCTCTCTCTCTCTCTCTCTCTCTCTCTCTCTCTCTCTCACTTGCTGTCACTTTTCCACTCAACTCATGACTCTACGCAGGGGTGAGGTAAGACAAGATGGCAGAAAGAAAAGGGAAAGAAACTCAGGAAAAAGTGGAGTGCAACAGACACACTGCAGACCTGTCCTTAGTACAGTCAGTCACAGACAAAGCTGAAAAAGGAGTGCTATGAAACCCTTGCAGAAACACAACCATGTGAAGACTGCAGTCCCCACAAAAGAGATTTCCTAACAGAAGCACAAAGGAGAAAATTTTCACAGAAACTAAAGCAGAAACATGCTAAACATCAGAAAGTCTGACTTTCAAAGATGAGAAGATGTTTGCCATGTGAAGCCAACAAATGGAGTACCAATTCTTAAGCAGACAGGAAATGTGAAAAATAGGATGACACAAATGATCAACACTCCTGTACAATGGGATGCCAGTCAACCTTTCAAAGCAACAAGTCTACCACAAAAAGAGAGGGGGAAAATCTGGAAAGGTTCCCATTTTGACAACTCAAGAAACAGAAGAAATATTTTAAGAGCTTGCTAACTGTATCACTACAAACACAAAGGAACATGGGACACTGACTAGGACTTCCCTGTACCAACAACTTGTATCACTACAAACACAAAGGAACATGGATACTAACTAGGACTTCCCCATCCCAAGGCTTTCTATTTCTGCCAGTACCCCCACCTAGCCCCTCCATTCATAGCAGACCTGCAGTGCCTCACTCACCTTGCAGGCACAGTTTTAGACTACAGGCTTACCCAGTCTTTGGCCTGTCTTCAATGCACCCACACTCCCACTTTAGGAAGACAGAATACAGCAGGGACAGAAATCTAAAGTAAAATAATTTTACAGGTAAATATCCTTTACGTTTGTTAAAAAAAAAAACTTGGAAAATCAGTCTGGATCCTTTTTTTTTTTTTAAATTGAAGGACATATAGTGGTATGAGGAATGAAGCTTGTGTCTATGATGCCCAGATCATTAAAAGACAGTAAAAGAGAGATCTGTAGAGTTGATTCAATCTGGCTTCTTATAGATGAAAGAATTGTCTGTCCCTGAAAAGTGTGACTACAAATTTTAGAACCCAAATCTGAAAAACAAATCAGGGGTGGGGGTGGGGAAGATAAGTTACTGACAGTTATGAAATGAATACAATTTCTGAAAAAGTCACAGAGACCTGGTCTCCTTGAAATGTCACCTTCTCCAGCTGAGTCTGCAAGCCATTTCACAAGCTACCAACCCTCTTCAAGAATTTTTAGCCTGAAGTAATCAGGTACTAACAACTACCAACCTCACCCTACCCCATGGCTCCCCCCAAAAAAAAAATCACAAGTATGTTGTTGAATGTTTTCACATTTCTAAACACTCTTATCATCTACTAGAATGTAATTAAATGTTTTCACATTTCTGAATTAACTTTATAGTTTACTAATATGCTGTTGAATGTTTTTTACATTATTGAACCATCTTTATCATCTACGCATTTTGACTCCTGGTCAGCTTTCTGTAAGGTCTTCCATACTGACGTAACCACAGGACCATACCAAGCCACAGTATGCACCATCTGACCCTGAGGTCACCCACCACCAACCCTTGTCTGATAACTCACATCTATTCCAAACATTCCACTCTTTGACAAAATAACTTTTTCAAACACATGGGTGAGGCAAAAGAAAAAAGAGAGCATAAGGCTAAATAGACTAAATCCCACAGCCCACAATTTCAAACATCACTCAGTCAAGAGTGCTAAATTTAGCACACCCTTTCCATTTACCTAGTCCAAGTATGGTCAGTTCCTGCTATAAATAGCACCAGCTAGCCCCTACCTGGAATGGGATGGTATGGATTAGTTAGCAGCTATGAGGCACTAAATGTGGGATAACTAACAACTGTGATCCATTAATGACTAATAAATAATTATATTCTTCATAGTCTTCACTAAAAGAATACAGTAGACATTTCTGAGATCTACACAGTCCTGCTTTTAGGTATACAGTGCTACATAGCCATGTACCTCTGTTTACACCACTGCAGAATCATGTAGCTAACTCACACTACCAATCCTATTCAGTCACTGCAGGTACAGCTTCATGTCCACTGTGTGTAGTACTACAATAAACCAGTCAGTTAGGCAGTGTGGCTGTGTCTTTGGGGAATAAAGACCAAATTCAGCAACATCTTTAACATCAGCTGTCAAACAAAATTCGTCTTTTTCCTTTCCTTATTTTTGAAGTCAAATGTGTTAATGTTTCAATTACCTTTCTGGACAGACTTTTCCTTGAAGAAAAACAACTTTGATGACAAAGAGAGCTAATAAATTATATCTTATCATGAGAGATATTTTTTATCAACATGTTTTAGAATATGATCAACTTAGCTGGAAGAAGGAAAACTGACATTGGATAAAAGACAGCCCAGTTTGGCTTTGGCAGGGAAATCTTGTGCAATGACGGGAAGGGGGGGGGGGGGGGGGTTAGGCAGAGCTGAGACTACATACTTTTTTCCTGAAAAAAGAAAATAGAGCAACCAAAAAAAATAAGAAAGACTGCTTAAGCTTGCAAACTTCTCACTGAAAGATGATAAAAGTTGTGTCTAGGAAAGACTGATTATCACCAGAAAAATGGAGGAAGGGTGTCAAGTTAACAGGTGTGGCATGATTTCAAACTCTCAACAGAAAATCCCTTACAGAAGAAGCCAACAAGGAGAAAATCAGAGCCAAAAAAGAAAAATCAAAGCCAACAAAGAGAAAATCAAAGCCTACAGGGAGAAAATCCAACCTACAGATGCCTGACTCCATATATCCTGAAAACCACATCAGTTCTGCACACATCTTCTACAGCAGGCTGAACTTGCACATGTATAGAGGACATGCAGCTGACAAGAAAGCATTTTCTACCTGGGAGTGTATGCCACTTGATTTACGCATAGGCATTTTGTGTTTGTGTGTGTGTGTGTGTGTGTGTGTGTGTGTGTGTGTGTGGTGTGTGTGTGCAAGACTTAATTGTGAAATGCATGAATGTTCTTGGTGAGAAATCAAAGTCTCATCCAGTGTTTTCCTGCAAATACACAATTTTACCTAAAAAAACAACAACAAGAATGCTTCCTTATGGTCAAAGCATATTGATGACCAAAAAACAACCTGGTGATAACCCCCCACCTCCAAAGACCCTCCAGCACCACATGATTAACCCCCTCAGAACTATTAAAGTCCACAAACTCACCTCTCAAGGCATCACGAGTCCATCCCCCCACCTCCCCTAAAGTGTAAGTATGTGTATGTGTGTCTGTATTCATGTAGTGCATATTCATGTGGTGTGTGTGCTCGTGGTTGTGCATGTTTGTGCTTGCACATGCACAAACATGACCCCAAACATTTCCCCTGGAGCCTCTGGCCAGGCGACATTTTCTTAAGAGCACGACAGGAGCTTTCTCGAGCTTGACAGTTGATAGGCTTGCGGTACTTGCTCTCTTTTAGTGCTCGTGCTTGACACTTCTGACCATTACATATGGGGAAAGGACGGCTTTTCAGCCACTCATATCACTACTATGAGTAATGTCCTCATTTGGGGTGAGTAGTTGGTGGTGTGGTCATGGGGTCAGGTAGGTAGGTATGTGTGCATGCATGGATACGTGCATATGTATACATATATAAATGTGTGTTTTTGTTGTTGTCTTCAACTTAACATCTGTTCACTCTAAGTGATATTAGACAAGTCAATGTGTGCGTCTGTGTGTGTGCTCAGAATGTATGTGTCTGTCTGTGTGTGTGCTCAGGTAGTCAGTATATGTGTAGTGTGTGCTCGTGCTTGTGCATGTTCATACTTGCATATGCATGAACATGACCCCAAAAATTTCCCCTGGAGTCTCTGACCAGGTGCCATTTTCTTAAGAGCACAACAGGAGCTTTCTCGAGCCTTAGTGTTGATAGACTAGCGGTACTTGCTCTCTTTTAGTGCTCTTGCTTGACACTTCTGACCATTGCATATGGGAGGGATGGGCGCTTTCAGCCACCCATATCACTACTATGGAGGCTGTCCTCATCCTGGGGTGAGTAGGTGGTGGTGTGGGGGTAGGTGGTTATATGTGGATGCCTGCATGCAGGCGTGCATGTGTGCATGTGTTTGTGTGTGCATGCCCTAATGCATGGGTAAATGCAAATGTGTGGGGTGTGTCTTTTAAAAAGGACTTTCATGCCTTGAATGATTGTTTTATGAATCCCCATTTAATAACCCTGAAAGAAATGAATGTTGAGTTGCTTTTGGGTGTAAGGAGTGTGGCTTACCACAGAGGTTCACTGCTGACAAATGTGCCTCTTCAACACTGGGTTCTGAAAATGAATTTTTAGGTCTAGCAAAGAAAAGAAGTATTTTCTGTGTTGAACCTCCCTATTTCTCTCTTTTTGAGGGTAGGTTAAAAAAAAAGTCTTTATGCCTAATCTATTACTACCAGTAAATACAATTTTATCATCTTTATCTCTTTCTTAATCTTTTCCCCTTCCCTAATTTCTTTTGCTTATATGTGTACATGCACATGTGTATGTGTGACTTTACATGGTGAGGGTGTGTTTGGGTGGGGGGGGGAGGGTTTATAAACTAGTAAGTTTACTCAGACATGACTACTAAAAGCCATGTGTCAACATTATTTTCAGACAGATCTGTGAATGAAACAAGAAGAGAAGAGCTAATCAGATCAGAAACCAAGCGAAATAGATATTCAAGGTTACGCATCTACTGATGCTTCCGCACAAATGCTACAATAAGCAAACACTAAACCTTGTAAAGCATCAACAGACTTTCAGAAAACTGGGAACTCAGTCATATATATATATATATATATATATATATATTTATATATATATAAAGATTTATTTGTAAAAAAACAACAACGCATGAGCCCTAATTCCATTAGTCTTGAATTAAAAAGAAAAGAAAAAAAGAAAAGAAAACAATACCCCCCCTCCCCCCCTACACACACATACACACATACACATAGGTACATACACCTAAAGACACCAATGCACAGGCAGGCACATTCACACACACAGCACCTTGTTATGATGCAAGCATTTTCACTGCACAATGAAAAAGATGATGGTCAAAGGAAGACAACCTACTGGCTGTTCTGTGGGATTATATTGTGTGAACTGCAGTGAAGTCTTGTTCTGGCTATAATTATATAAACTAGTATGAAAAAAACTAGTATGAAAAAAATCAATTTGACAAAAGTCTGACCACTAGAATATAGAGGACATTTTGAAGCCAAGTCTGCTAAAAATGCTGACTGAAGCCTCCAAGACACTGACTTCCTGCCTAAAGTCTTCTCTCCATCATCAGTGCATACCCTTCAACACCCACCCCTATCTCTATCACCCTGCCTAAGTGTGTGTTTGTGTGTAAGTGTGTGTGTGTGTGTGTGAAAATAAACTTTTAATGAACGTCAATATAAATATACTCACCGTTCTTTTTCTCTTTTTCTCTCTCTCACACACACTCACACCAACACATGTATCTCACATAGGCACATGCCCCTCAGAAAAACAAAACACAATCATACTGTGTGTATGAACGCCCCTCTGAAGCTCACAAACAAAGCTGGGGGAATAGGTGGTTGTGGTTGCAATGACATTGTTTTTATTTCAACAATCTCTTCTCCTGCCTCCGAAGATGATGCCTGTTGCAAGATGTGTGGCCGTGGTTTGACATCATATGTTGCAAGATGTGTGGCCATGGTTTGATACACACTTGTGCTGCCCACCGCCCCTTCCATCATGGACAAACACCATCTGCACACAGAAATATCAGTGACATGTCAGTCACCACATAACACATAGCATCAGTGACATATGGGTAAAATCATAACACATCAGTAAGCACATAACACATCAACTAGCACATACCCATACCTGTGCCCCCTATACTACTGACTTCAGAATTTTGGTGACAATGTTCAAAATGTTTGTGGTAATGTTCAGAATTTTTGTGGCAATATTCAGTATTTTTGTGGCAATTTTCATTATTTTTCACAAAGCTTGAGTATATTTGTGGCAATGTTCAGTGTTTTTGAGGCAATGTTCATTATTTTTGTGGAAAAAAAGAACACTGAACACTGAACATTCAGTATTTTTGCGGCAGTGTTTGGTATTTTTGTGACAATGTTCAGATCTTTTTTTTTTTTTTAGCAAAAGCCATGTTTAGTATCTTTGTGGCAATGTTCAAGATTTTTGTGGCAATTTTCAGTATGTTTCAGAGTTAATCACACAGTTGCAATATTTTGCTCTCTTTTTACAAAGTTTCAGAAATGTTTCAAAAGTTTCAGTATTTTTCACAGTTTCAATCTTTTTACCTATTGTTTACCACACTTTTAAAAAAAAATTATGAAACCACTTTTTTTCTTGTCTAATGTTTGTATTAATACCTGTTTCTCATTTTTGTCAGGTCTTTATTCTTCCATTTCTTTTCACTGTACAGAGAACTCTGCTGTGACTGACAGTGATATGCACAGCACTCACCTGCCCTGTAGATCCCCATTCAGCAAGTCCTGTGTCCTCTCTCTCTGCACAGTATTCACCTGTCTGCATGTGCCAACCCTGTGAACACACAATAAACACTTTAGTCACTGACAATGCAGCACACACACACACAGGCACATCCAAAATACAAAATTCTGCTCACATTCCTGCATGCAGAAAGACTCTAATTTGAAAAGTAAATGAACGCCACACTGACATGTGCATATGTAACTAAATAAACACAACTCTCAAATAGCACAGCAGTGAACATGTAGAAACAACAGGTACCTCACAACATGGATCAAGCACATACATACGCGCGTACACACACACACCACACACACACATAGAAAAAGAAACACACACACATAAACACACAAACGTTTTCCCTATAATGTACATGAAAGTGAGGTGGAATCCAATAAGAAAATTTATCTAAGCCTTTTAAATGTTTCAAGTCTTTCTTTAACTCACTCGGGACTTCCAATTATCTCCCTTGCTTTGCTTTATGGATGGCCCATTTGTAATGGTTCATAAAAACTCATACAAATACAGAACACATAGAAAGAAAATAAAATGTTCAGAACATATGAATAACATGCTGGGTTAGTACATATCAAAAGATTGAAACTCTTACTTGAATATTTAAATTTTGACAAGCATGAAGAAAATACTCCAAATTTTGTACCCATTGTCACTACTCCATGTCCCCTACTCTCTGCAACCACAAACAATGAGTTCAGAACACATGGAATCAACTAACAATGCTCTGCATTTGACCTTGGATATTCTCATGAAGCTATGTTAAGCTGCACTAGTCATATTATCAATGCGGCAGCCACATGAAAAATCTGCAAACAGTAAATCCACTGAAGCAGAAGGCCGTACAAAACTGTTGCTTCACACTGATCTGCTATAGCAGAAAGCCATCCTCTGAGAGTTAAATATTTGGCACTGCTCTAGAGATGACAAGCTTTCCCTGGGAAGTACAGCCCAAGTCTTTTGCAGAGAACTCTGCTGTGACTGACAGTGGTATGCACAGCACTCACCTGCCCTGTAGATCCCCATTCAGCAAGTCCTGTCTCCTCTCTCTCTGCACAGTCTTCAGCTGCCTTCATGCGCCAACCTTGTGACCATACAATAAACATTTTAGTCACTGACAATAAAGCACACACACATACACATACACACACAGAAACAGACAGAAACAGACAGATACACACCCAATCAAAATTACAAAAAAGCTTATTTTCCTGCATGCAGAAAGATGCTACTTTGATGACTTAATGAACACCACACTTACATGTGCACACCTTACAAAATGCACACAATACTCAAACAACACACTCACGAGCCCCCCCCCCCCCCCCCTCTTCCCCACTGGCCATTTGTGTCTGTTAGTAAAAACATGACCAACAAAAAGGGAGTGACAGTGGATTGGTGACATGCTTTTAGGTGGGAAGAAAATAGCCAGCCTCTGACCTTGATCTTTCAGTGTTATACACACACACACATACACACACACACACACACACACACACACACACACACACACACACACACACACACACACACACAGAGTTCACATAACTTCTGGTGTGGAGATGGTAGCCTCCTGTCCCTAATCCTTTTAATTTTGGTTCATCAGCACTGTAACACACAGCAATGAACATGTAGAAACAGCAGCTACCTCACTACATGGGTGAACCCCCCGCCCCCCCCCCCCCCCCCCCCCCCACACACACCACATACACAGTACTTGAAAATCTTTCAGATGACACTATAAACCAGTGTCCCATGTGCAAATGTATGCAAAATATCTTGCACATAAATTTAAACCCATTCCCTTTTTTGGAAGAGTAGGCCATTGTGTGCCAGTCTGAATGGATGACAAAATATACACAAACTGTATACACACAATAAAATGAAAATAAATCATGAAAAAAAAACCGTTACATGTAACACAGAAAGGAACAGATGTAGATGATGCCTAAATACATGACCCTCTCCCAAGACAGAAATGTACAGACTGAATACTTAATGCAGAAAAAAATGGCACCATCAGTCCTCAGCTATCTGGGAATATCAACTCTGTAACACACAAACAGAATATACAGATACCATCTATACACTCCCCCCCACCCCAAAGTGAGCCTGAATGTACAACGTGAATGCTTACCATAGAAAAAAAGATGGTTCTACCTGTCCTTGATCATCATGAAACACCAACCCTGTAAGCACAAACAAAATAATTAAAGATACCATCTATACCATCCCCCCATCCCCCCAATATCCGACCTGAAATGTACAAACTGAGTGAGTACTTACCACATAAAAAGATGGCACCACCAGTCCTTCGTCATCATGGAACACCAACCCTGTAACACATAAACAGAAATATAGATACTGTTTATACAATCCCCCCCCCCCCCTGAAATGTACAAACTGAATACTTACCAACTGCAGAGACAGATGGCGTCACCAGTCCTTGGTCATCATGGAACACCAGCCCTGTAAGCACAAACAGAAATAAAGATGCATAACAGCTGTGGAGAAATCCATGGGCTTCAGCACAGAAAATGAGAAACATCTGTGTCAAACCTTTTCTCATTTACAACACATTTCAAAGTTGGAAGTGTTCAACCTCAATACCATGGATCACTGAAGTGGTGCCGGATTTCAGGCAGCTGTCTTGTTTTTACTGTCTGCTTGCTAAGGACAAGGTTGGACAGTTTCTGTTGCCATTTCTCATTTTGGCCCTGTTAAGTATTAATTATTCATTTCAAATTGTGATAACTGTTCATGGAATTGTCAAATTTTATTCTGTTTTTTTTTTTCCTCAAATAACTTTTTTTTTATTTTTTATTGCAGATGAATGACATGCTAACAGTTAAACACTGACCCCAGGTGTTAAGCCACTGGTTCTGTGGTGGAGGGTCACATGTAGCGATTCTGTTCCACATTTCTTTCTTTTTTGTTGTTAAAGCTTTAAAACAGAAACACACAAGCACCCATGCTCAGAGCACTTACCTAACATAAATGTGGCAGTCACAAGATTGTTTTTCTTTCAAGGTCTTCAGCTCTCTTGGTACAGCACCCCTGGGAATGCAAAAAAAAAAAAACAGAAAAAAAACATAACAGCTGTAGCGTCTGTATATAGACTTGTATGCATAGACCTTTACCAATCCCCTCCCCTCTATCAACAATACAGCACCCCCCCCCCCCCCCTAAAAAAAAACCCAACACATTGCAACCCAATACAACATCATATAATGAACTAAATTACAATAACCTAAATTACACTACACAACACCTTACTCCACACTGCACCTCAACCTACCCCACACCACATCACACTACAACCATCTCCAGAACACTTAACATTGAAGGCAGGTCAGCCTCTGGACCCTATTTCTCTGTCTGTGGTTGTCTGTCAAACAAGAGAAACACACAAATGAAAACACAAATCTGAGCCACTTGAAAAATGTAAAAAGGTGTTTATAAAGCAGAGTAACTACCTCCTCCTTTCACCACCCCCCCCCCCCCTCTACACACACACAACACTTACACAACAAAAATCTTCCAGCCACCTGATTGTCTGATTGCTTTGGTGTAATGACATAAAAAAGCATACAAAAACACACAAAAATAACATACAGAATCAAACACATAAAAGCTAACACACAGAAATAATCACAAAAAATGAACACACAAAACAATCATACAAAAAGAAACACGCAAAAATTAATACAGGAAAATAAATACAGGGTAAAAAGACACAAAAATAAACACCAAAAAAATAAATACAGAAAAATAATCACACAAAGACAAACACACAAAAATAAGCACATAAAAATAATCACTCAAAATAAACACAAAAAATAACAAAACCACACAAATAAACACAAAAAAGAAACCAAAAACTCCACAAAAACAAACCCACAAAAATATCACACCAAAACAATTACACAAAAATCAACACAGAAAACATAAGCACACAAAAATAAACACACAAATATTGTCACACACAAAAAATACCACATAAAAAGGATGACACAAAAATTATTACATAAAATCAATCACAAAAATGATCACACAATAATAATATTCCAAAAATAAACACACACAAATTTGCACACAAAAAAATAATTATGCAAAAATAAACACAGAAAAACAAATACACAACAAAGATTACACAAAAATGAACACCTGAACAGAAGCACACAAAAATAAACACACAAAAATAATAAAGAGAAACTACAGAAATGGAAACGACAAGATAAAGTACATTAAAAGTGTATTAAAAAAAAGACCTATGTAAAAATGTTCTCCCTTCTCCTTTCACTCTCTCTCAAACCCACACCAAGCTGTTATGATTTTTATGGTTTGTTAGACTGTTAACTGGTGGTGGTGGTATGAACATTCAGTCCATTGAATTGTTTTTTTTATGTTTTTTCTTTCCTTAACATAACTTTTTCCACCATGTGGTTGAGTTTGCAGGATGAATGGACAGACAAACAGCCACAAAAAGACCAGCTCAATCACAGTGCAAGACACTGGCTGCACTGTAAGTCACTGCTGTGCCACCAGGCCAGTACAGGCATGTGGCAAGGTATTGTAATTTGGGGTCAGTTGAAACTTCTGTCTGTCTCTACTGGTGTGTGTGTGTGTGTGTGTGTGTGCCCCGCCAGCGGTATTTTTTTTTAATGTTTATTTTGAGAATAATTGAATAAGCACTTATGTGCCTTTTTACATCCAGTCCCTGTGTGTATGCAGTTTTGAAACTTTTGTCATCCATTCCCACAGGCACACAATGGCCTACTCTTTGAAAAAGTGGAATAAGTTTCAATGTGTGGGCAAGGTGTTCTGTGTGCGTTCACACATTGGACCTCAGTATATAGTCTGCCCAAGGACTTAAGGTGCAATTGAGTTGGCACTAGTTTAACTCCAGAAGCAAATATTTTCTTGAATGTGAATAACCAAGCTATCAGTCCCTTGTGTGTGTGTGCTTTATGTGTCTATGAGTTTGTATTTTGTGTTTGTGTGTGTCTCTGTGTGTGTCTTTTGTGTGTTTGTATTTTTGTGTGTTTAACTGTTAGTATGTGTGTTAGTATGTCTGCATTTGTGTGTGTTTGTGTGTGTGTATGTGCTTTGTGTGTGTGTGTTTGTATTTTTGTGTGTTTTGAGTGTTGGGATGTGTGTTAGTGTATGTGCATTTGTGTGAGTATTTGTGTGTTTTCATGTGTGTGTGCATTTGTGTGTGTATCCTTTGTGTGTATAAGTTTGTGGGGCTTTGTGTGTGTGTGTTGCTTTGTGTGTGTTTTATGTGTTTGTATGTTTGAGTGTTAGTATGTGTGTTAGTGTGTGCAATTGTGTGTGTATTTGTGTGTGTTTTTGTGCATGCTGTGTGTGTGTGTACTTTGTGTGTGTGTGCTTTGTGTGTTTATATTTTTGTGTGTTTGAGTGTTGGTATGTGTGTTAGTGTGTGTGCATTTGTGTGTGTATTTGTGCGTGTGTGTATTTGTGCGTGTGTGTATTGTGTGTGTTTGTGTGTGTGTTCTTGTGTGTGTGTGTGTGTGTGTGTGCTGTCAATATGTCTAAGAATGTATGGCAGAACCAATCCCTCTGCCTCTAGACAACAATGCAAGAACACAGAGCTGTGGTGACCCTGCCCTGTTGTATGGTTCAGAACCCTGGGTCCTGTACAGTCATTAGCTGAGCAAGCTGTTGGAGCACTTCCATCAACGCTGCCTTCCTTCCATCCTTGGCCCCTAGTGGCAAGACAATGTCACCAATGAAGACATTCTTCACAGAGCCAACCTGACTGGTCTGGAGTCCATACTGCTGCAGCAGCTACTTGATTGGGCTGAAGATGGAGCAAGGATGGAGGACACAGGAAAAACTGAAGCTGTCTTCTTTGGCCAGCTGAAACAGGGCAAAGGTCACTGCTGCATTCCCAGGAAAGGCTTAAGAAAACTGAAGCAGTAGCTGCAATAGGCAGAAATTTGTGTGTGGTATTGGGAAAAGTTTTATTATTTCACCCAAAGAGCCAGCAGAAATGGTGCACTTCAGAGAAGCATCACTGCAAAAGAGAAGTGGAAGAAGCGGGAGTGTGCAATGGCTTGATAGGTGAAGTTGGCTGTAGGGTAGTTCTGAAAACCCCCTTGTTCAGGCCAGGATAGATTGGTTTGGGATTCCTTTTTCTCAGTTCTCCTTTCAGCATATGATATTTCTGTGTTAACATTGTGACTTCAGTTCAGGTATTGGTAGGTAAGCTTGTTGATGAACCTCGCTTTTCAGTGCTCAGTGTATCTATTTATTTTTCATTTTTACTTTATTCTTTCATTTCAAAGATAATGGAATAAACACTTGTGTGGGTTTTTTTTTACATTTGGTACATGTGTGTATGCAGTTTAGTAAATTTTGTCTCCTTTTCCTACTGGTACAAAATGGCCTTCTCTTCTGAAAAGTGGAACAGGTTTTAATATATGTGGAAGATGTTTTGCATGGTTGCATTCAAGATTTTGGTTTATGGTCTCATTCAAAGGACTTTTGGGGGAGTAGAGTTGGCATTAGTAGTGTGTGTGCTTTAGTGAGTGTGTGTGTATATCACTGTGTGTGTGAGAGAGAAAGTGGGGGTGGGGAGAGAGAGAAAGAGAGCGAGAGAAAATGAGACAGTGTGTGTGTATGCGTGTGTGTGTGTGTGTGTGTGTGTTTGTAAAGAACCCAGAGCTCCATATATGTTAGAAATCAGCTGTATAAATACTTCATTTTGTTCTTTCTATTGTTGTTGTATGACCCTTCCCCACCTTCCACCCTTTGGCCTTTCCCCTGTTGTCAAGGATTTGGTTCTGTTCTCAGTATAACCCTTTGTAGTGTGTGTATAGCTGATGCCATCAGGATAGGTTTACTGATTGTCAGGATTCCTTCTGTCCTCAGTATAACTCTTCACAGTCTGTGTGTAGCTGGTGACATTATGATAGATTCACTGAAATTCAGGATTCCTTCTGTACTCAGTATAACCCTTCACAGTATGTGTGTAGCTGATGACATCATGATAGGTTTACTGATAGTTAGGATTCCTTCTGTCCTCAGTATAACTCTTCACAGTCTGTGTGTAGCTGATGACATTATGATAGATACACTGATATTCAGGACTCCTTCTGTCCTCAGTATAACCCTTCACAGTATGTGTGTAGCTGATGACATCATGATAGATTTACTGAAATTCAGGATTCCTTCTGTCCTCAGTATAACCCTTCACAGTCTGTGTGTAGCTGATGACATTATGATAGATTTACTGATAGTCAGGATTCCTTCTGTCCTCAGTATAACTCTTCACAGTCTGTGTGTAGCTGATGACATTATGATAGATTTACTGATAGTCAGGATTCCTTCTGTTCTCAATATAACCCTTCACAGCCTATGTGTAGATGATGCAATCATTATTTACTGATAGTCCAGGTTACTTCTGTCCTCAGTAGAGTCTAAGTTGACAAGTCAGTGTGTTAACATTATCCAAAGTCAGTACAGTGTGGATTGAGAGGTCAGTGTGTTACTATCCAATATCAGTACAGTATGGATTGACAGGTCAGTGTAACTATTCAATGTCAGTACAGTGTGGGTTGAGAGGTCAGTGTGTTACTATCCAATATCAGTACAGAATGGATTGACAAGTCAGTGTAACTATTCAATGTCAGTACAGTCTGGGTTGACAGGTCAGTGTCTTATTATCCATTGTCAGCATAGTCTGGGTTGCAAAACTCCTGGTGTGTTGTGGGTTGAGTCCCTGGTCCCCTCTGTTCAATTATTTATCATCCCAGTAATGATAATTCGTTTGATAAAAGCTCACTGTTTGACATCAGCTGACTACTCTACCCCTTCTGCCATAGTTTTGTAGTGGTGGGTTGTTGTTTTTTGTTGTTTTTTTTATCTGTGAGGCCTCCCCCTTGACCAGTTGTAGAATCTGGCAGGCTTTTCCATTTCCATTATGGATTGTTGTAGATATAAACATTTCTGTTTCTTAGGTTCTTGATTTAAAATGCTTTTGAACTGTCAGATACATGTCTTGCAAAATCCTTTAGAATAAATTAAATGTTCAGTTCCCTTGAAAATAGTACTGGTTTTGAAAACTACAACATATTTCTTGCTAATGTTTTTAAAGTATGACTTTTCACAATGTGGACAACCTGAGCAATGTTCAGTAACATGATTCTGTCCAATATGAACCAGAAATTCTCTCCAGCAGTCTGCAGGATATTGGCACCAGCTGTTAGCTCCCTCATGGAGCTTTTAGCTAGCAGGAATCTGGAGGTGACAATAAATGAATGAAAATTTAAAAGGAAAACCTTACACAAACACACACACACACACACACACACACACACACACACACACACACACACACACACACACACACACACACACACACACACAACAAGACATTTTGACTGGTATGTTGTTGAATGTTTAGAATTAATTTTGTGGTTTATTTTTTCATAAACATACTCTGTAAAGTAACAGTTTGAAAAGTAAGGTTGTGTCTTAGTAAGCTTTGGTCAATGATCTTCAGATGTTAGGGATGGAAGAGTTGTTGAATTGACTTCCAGATGGACATGGGCAGAGTGCTATTAACTCGTGTTCAGGTTCAGGAGATGACTGAGTGAGGCTGTAAAAAGCCATCCAAATGGCCATCATTAGCTTGTAGCTTTCTTTCTTTTTCCTTCTTTTTTTAAAGTAGAGTTTTGATGTTGTTCTTTCTGAGGTATTTGTTAGTCTGTGGGACACACACACACATACATACACACAAATTTAGTACTGCTAAGATCTGGTGCCATACTACTACATTGTTTTAGTTCATGCCTGCTCAACTTCTTTTGTCACAGTTCTTCTAGTTCATCATCAGCCACAGTTTTTTCTGAGGAGTTTAGAATCTGCTCATGGGTGTCGTGGTTAGGTACAGTTTCCTTTGGACATCCTTTGATTTCCTTCCACCACACAGTGCACAAATCCAACACCACTCAGTCTAAGAGCTCTAAATTTAACATGGCCCTTCCTTTTACCTAGTCCAAGTGCGATCAGTTCCTGCTATAATTAGCACCAGCTGGCCTCATCTGGGCTGGGATGGGATAGATTAATTAGTAGCTGAAAGGAGGGAAAATGTAGGGGAAACTGCCAACTGTGACCTGTTTTTCGTCACTTTGAAGATAAATACAACACAAGGTTTATTAACCCAGAAACATGACTGTGTTTTTTTTTAACCTAGATACATACATGATTGTATCTCATTAGCTTAGATACATGACTACTTTAGATGTATGGCGTAGTATTTAAAGATAGATACAATATTATTATGATCATGTAATACTTCAAACTGACATATATATGACTAGTATTTCAAATGCAGACTACACATAACTATGCAGTATTATGAATTGAAATATGACTATAACATGAAACATTTTAAAAGTAAATACATGCCCCTGTTCCCTAACCCTACCCCCCCCCCCCCCAAGTAAATCTGGTGTAGCTGGGAAACCAGACAGGGATTAGACTGCATCCTCACTGAGTGTAGATTGTTGTGTTCATTTTCTCTGATGCCTTCTGTCACTTCTCAGTGCGGGGACTAGTTCTTTGCGCCAAGCTTTGCTCAGTATTTCCAAAAAGGATCAGTGACTAGTTTTTCTCAAGGGTACTACACATCTCCCAGTTTTCCTGACACATTTCCCAGTTTTCTCTCAGTCATATATATATGACTGAGTTCTGAGTTCCCAAATATATATATATATATATATATATATATATATATATATATATATATATATATATATATATATATATATATATATATATATATATATATATATATGTGTATATATATATGTGTGTGTGTGTGTGGTGGCACATCAGTGACTTACAGTGTCTTGCACTGTGATTGAGCTGGTCTTTTTGTGGCTGTTTGTCTGTCCATTCATCCTGCAAACTCAACCACATGGTGGAAAAAAGTTATGTTATGGAAAGAAAAAACATAAAAAAAACAATTCAATGGACTGAATGTTCATACCACCACCACCAGTTAACAGTCTAACAAACCATAAAAATCATAACAGCTTGGTGTGGGTTTGAGAGAGAGTGAAAGGAGAAGGGAGAACATTTTTACATAGGTCTTTTTTTAATACACTTTTAATGTACTTTATCTTGTCGTTTCCATTTCTGTAGTTTCTCTTTATTATTTTTGTGTGTTTATTTTTGTGTGCTTCTGTTCAGGTGTTCATTTTTGTGTAATCTTTGTTGTGTATTTGTTTTTCTGTGTTTATTTTTGCATAATTATTTTTGTGTGCGCAAATTTTGTGTGTGTTTATTTTTGGAATATTATTATTGTGTGATCATTTTTGTGATTGATTTTATGTAATAATTTTTGTGTTATCCTTTTTATGTGGTATTTTTTGTGTGTGACAATATTTGTGTATTTATTTTTGTGTGCTTATGTTTTCTGTGTTGATTTTTGTGTAATTGTTTTGGTGTGATATTTTTGTGGGTTTGTTTTTGTGGAGTTTTTGGTTTCTTTTTTGTGTTTATTTGTGTGTTTTTGTTATTTTTTGTGTTTATTTTGAGTGCTTATTTTTGTGTGTTTGTCTTTGTGTGATTATTTTTCTGTATTTATTTTTTTGGTGTTTATTTTTGTGTTTTTTTACCCTGTATTTATTTTCCTGTATTAATTTTTGTGTGTTTCTTTTTGTATGATTGTTTTGTGTGTTCAGTTTTTGTGATTATTTCTGTGTGTTAGCTTTTATGTGTTTGATTCTGTATGTTATTTTTGTGTGTTTTTGTATGCTTTTTTTATGTCATTACACCAAAGCAATCAGACAATCAGGTGGCTGGAAAATTTTTGTTGTGTAAGTGTTGTGTGTGTGTAGAGGGGGGGGGGGGGGGGGTTGGTGAAAGGAGGAGGTAGTTACTCTGCTTTATAAACACCTTTTTACATTTTTCAAGTGGCTCAGATTTGTGTTTTCATTTTGTGTGTTTCTCTTGTTTGACAGACAACCACAGACAGAGAAATAGGGTCCAGAGGCTGACCTGCCTTCAATGTTAAGTGTTCTGGAGATGGTTGTAGTGTGATGTGGTGTGGGGTAGGTTGAGGTGCAGTGTGGAGTAAGGTGTTGTGTAGTGTAATTTAGGTTATTGTAATTTAGTTCATTATATGATGTTGTATTGGGTTGCAATGTGTTGGTTTTTTTAGGGGGGGGGGGGTGCTGTATTGTTGATAGAGGGGAGGGGATTGGTAAAGGTCTATGCATACAAGTCTATATACAGACGCTACAGCTGTTATGTTTTTTTTCTGTTTTTTTTTTTTTTTTGCATTCCCAGGGGTGCTGTACCAAGAGAGCTGAAGACCTTGAAAGAAAAACAATCTTGTGACTGCCACAAGATTATGTTAGGTAAGTACTCTGAGCATGGGTGCGTGTGTGTTTCTGTTTTAAAGCTTTAACAACAAAAAAGAAAGAAATGTGGAACAGAATCCCTACATGTGACCCTCCACCACAGAACCAGTGGCTTAACACCTGGGGTCAGTGTTTAACTGTTAGCATGTCATTCATCTGCAATAAAAAAAAAATTATTTGAGAAAAAAAAAACCAGAATAAAATTTGACAATTCCATGAACAGTTATCACAATTTGAAATGAATAATTAATACTTAACAGGGCCAAAATGAGAAATGGCAACGCAGAGACAGATGGCGTCACCAGTCCTTGGTCATCATGGAACACCAGCCCTGTAAGCACAAACAGAAATAAAGATACATAACAGCTGTGGAGAAATCAATGGGCTTCAGCACAGAAAATGAGAAACATCTGTGTCAAACCTTTTCTCATTTACAACACATTTCAAAGTTGGAAGTGTTCAACCTCAATACCATGGATCACTGACGTGGTGCCGGATTGTAGACAATATAACAACACCTTGCAACACCCATATCAATAATAAAAAATTGATTATTACAACATCCCCCTCCCAAAAAATAAGGCAGGTTTTCCAAAAGATGTGACAAAACAGGCCGGTTTGAGTTCCGTCCTACCCCAGGACAGGACTAAAATTGGCCCATTTTATATCATCTTTTGGGAAAACGGGCCTTATTTTTGGGAGGAGGATGTTGTGATAATTATCTATCTATCTATCTATCTATCTATCTATCTATCTATCTATCTATCTATCTATCTATCTATCTATCTATCTATCTATCTATCTATCTATCTATCTATCTATCTATCTATCTATCTGTCTTTCCCTTAGTCTGATGACTGAGGACACCTGTGAAGACTTGATAACCATTTACTTCCATTCCTCTCTTCATTTTGCCTTTTGTCAAAATTGTGTTGAGTTCTAGGCCTGTCCATTCTCTGGTGTTATCCTTCACTCTCTTCCTTGGTCTGCCTCTTTTTCTTCTTCCTTGGGCAGTGCCTGCAGTGTTGTTTATGCAAGTCCTTTTGATCTTGTGACATGCCCCTACCAATTAAATTTGGGCCACTATAGGAGATGCCAAGGAGTCTCCCGAAGCATCTCATCTCTACCACCTGTACTATTTGCTCCAAATCAGCAGTCAGGGTCCACAAATCATAGGTATGCAGGAGTATGGATATGATACGCCACGCATATCAAGAAATGCAGTGAAGTGTGTATGTATACAACACTGTACTCTCTTGGTGCTGTGTGCTCTGCTATTGTGCCAAATGTGGGGTTTGACTGCACACAAGTTATCATGTTTTATCACATCTTTTGGAAAAAAACAGCCTTAATTTTTTGGAGGGGGGTGTTGTAATATTATCATTATGATTATTAATATGAGCACCGCAAGGTTTTGTTATACACTGTAACCTTTTTTTCCGACAAACTTCCTAGATTCAAGCCAGAGACTCTCTCTCTGTCTCTGTCTCGGTCTGTCTCTCTCAAAACTAACACCTCTCACTTAAATAATCTTGAAGTATTAGATGAGTTATGTGCCTCTAAAACATCTCATCAAAACTTAATATTCCGTTCATGTAAACAAGATTCAATCAGCACCTGCCAAACTGGAATGTGGTGTCCCTCAGGGATCAGTTCTGGGCCCTCTTCTTTTAGCCCTCTATACTGCTTCACAGTCACATGTAATAGACCGTTATCATATCAATTATCACTATTATGCCAATGACTCTCAGATTCAAAGCAGTGATACATTTGAAAATCTGCCATCTCTCTTGACATATATGACCAACTGCCTTCAAGATATTCAACACTGGATGATACAAAACGAGTTACAACTAAATGCAGATAAAACCAAAGCCATGCTCGTAGGCACCAAACACAAACTCTCCTCCATTTCAACAACTTCAATAGAATTCGGTAATATGTCAGTTCCGCTATCCACTTCTGTGAAGTATCTAGGGGTTGTTGTTAACAACACACTCTCCATGCAAAAATTTATTACCCAGACCTGTCAGTCATGCTACTATCAATTAAGGTGCATTAGTGCAATTCGAAAGTACCTGTCCACTGATGCAACATCCAAACTTGTCACTTCTCTTATTCTCTCACATCTGGACTATTGCAATTCTCTTTTAGCTGGTCGGCGAGCATCATCCATCCACTCCTCCAACGTATACAAAACACTGCAGCTCGTCTGGTCTCAGAAAGAAAAATCTGAGCACATTACCCCTCTCTTGCAATCTCTCCACTGGCTGCCCGTACCACAGAGAGTAATCTACAAGATCAATACCCTCTGTTACAAATGTCTCCCCAAAACTGCACCCTCCAACTTCTGTCAATGTCTTCACTTGTACACACCTTCTCGCTCCCTCTGCTCGGCTACAGATACTTTGTCCTTAAGAATACCTAGATTCAACCTATCTACTGTTGGCCCCGCTCTTTCTCTGTTTCTGGTCCACTGATCTGGAACGACCTCCCTCTCTCCCTCCGGCAAAAGCCTACTTATAACACTTTTAACACTTTCTACCCCGTATGGATAAATCCGTACCACGCGATCATCTCCCCTGGACGGGGTATGGATTAATCCGTACCGCAGCAAGTACTTTCACTTTCGCCCTCCCATTCTGTTCTGTTCTCACATGGTTGTTTTAGCTTGTTGGCTTTAGCTGCCACGTTAGTCGCACATCAGTCGCACATCGTTCACAGCTAATTTGCATTAAATTGAGGTGTTTTTGTTGTGTTTATTGTAGTTTTACGTGTCATCTGCTTGCAGTATGGCTTTGGTACATCATACTTTCACTGCTGACGAAGTAATAGAAGTTTTAAATGAGTTATTACGTCGCTGATAAAGATCGTGATTTGGATAGAGATCATGAGAGCTTTGAGTCTTGCGATACTAGACTGTGTGCCGCTTGAGGAGCGAGATAGGCCAGCTAAAAGGGGTGGGAAGGGGGGGGGGAGACTGGGGAGGGGCGTGGCCTTGGTACTGTGAGTACCACTACGATAAACACCAAATATTTACATGAAAATGAACTACAAGCCACCTGGTGAAGTGCAAACATTCTGTACATATGAATAAAGTAGTGTAGAAAAGTTCAGGAACTTACTTGGACTAGGGAAGAAATGTTATCTGTGTATTCCATGATCGTTATTGTGACAGTGTCATGTGTACAGTTTAGTGGTTCCCTTTGATTATATTACATTTGATGCCATGCTGGAAGAAAACTTGTATAGTACCTATGTTTGTCCCTGTTTATTTGAGATTCTTGTATAGTTTTGTTGTTGTTGTGTTGTATTTGTTGCATACATTGGGTAAAAATCATAAGCCCATCAGTGGGATCACCACTTAAAATCAGAGCAATTACGTAATTTGACACCATAATTAACATACTCTTTTTTATGCAATATAAATTTTTATGCACGCATATAATGGGCAGTCATTTACCCACACAATGCCATAGTTTCATAAGAAATGGGTCTCAAACAAAAAAGATATGAGGATTTTACTATGATGACCCAGTGCACACTGCACTCAGCTGCTGCAGGGCTGGTCCTCAGAGACTGCAGTGCAGCTGCACCCTTGGGGTACAAAGTGTTAAATCCAACCTCAAGACACTTATTTCAAACCTAAGATTTTCTCCTGTTGCCATCTGTTGTCTGTCCCCACCTTTGACATCTACCTGCCAAAGTGTATAGCCTTTGTGGGTGTGTGGATGCGTGCGCATACATGTGCGTGTGTATGTGTGTGTGCGCGTGCCTGTGTGTGCGCTTGAGTGTGTGAGTATGTTCAAATTTCCTAGAACCAGAGATTGTTATTGATTGCTTGTGTGTTGTTCAGGTCAAGTGCAAGTGCTTTGATTTGTTTTACAAGATATAGCGCTATATAAGTTCCATGTGTTATTATTATTATTATGTCTGTAAATGAAGTTTATAATGCTCTGACCCACTTAAAACAAACAGGCACATGTGGGCTAGATGGTATAAAAGGTAAGAATTTAAAACTAGCAGCTCCAGTTATCTCAGAAACATTGACCTATGTATTCAAACTGTTTAGAGCAAAAACATTGTTTTCCAAAAGCTTTCAAAGTTGCCAAAATTTTGCCTCTTTACAAAGCTGGTGATTGTATTACTCCCGCGAATTATTGACCTATTTCTTTATTATCTAACTTATCTAAACCTTTAGAAAATCACATTAGGCAACACATTCTTAACCACTTCAATAAGCATGATCTATTTCATCCCTATCAATCTGGATTTTGAAAAAAAACATTCATGTCACACTGCACTCATGAACTTGACAAATGGCTAACCAACATGAATAACAATTTAATTACTGGTGTCCTGTTTGTTGATTTTTCAAAAGCATTTGATTTGATTGATCACATGCTTCTTCTGAGAAAACTGAAACTGTATGGTCTTTTAGATGATACAATAGAACTCATGTCATCATTTTTAGACAAACGTAAACCTGCAATGTTGATTGAAAAATCCAAATTTTCTATTTTGCCCATTTTTTTTGGTGTTCCTCAGGGTTCCATTCTGGGACCCATACTCTTCTCAATATATATTAACGATTTACCCCTCTGTTTAAAAACTAATTGTGAAATGTTTGCTGATGATACAACATTACATGCAAGCTACTCTAAATTAGATAATGTAATTATTACCTTACAGACTAATATAGAACAACTGATGAAATGGTCTAATTCAAATCATATGAGCATCCACCCTCATAAGAGAAAACATAATTATAACTGCCAGATAAAAACGGCAGAACCTTTCTAAAATCCGTAGTTCATTAGACAGTAGTGGTAATGTAGTTCAAGAAGTTGATTTTCATAAAGTTCTAGGATTAGTAATTGATAACAATCTGTCATGGTCTGAACATGTAACAATGGTGTGTAAAATCATATCAAAAAAGATTTATCAGCTGATGAAGATAAAACATTTCCTAAATTCTCTTTCTCGTAAACTGTTTTATCATGCTTTTATTGAGCCACACATAAACTATGTATCAACAGTTTGAGATTCAGCAAGTGAAAACACTTTAAAACCATTGGCAAGTATGTACAGGCGTGCTCTTAAAGTACTTCTACTAAAATCATCATCATTGTCATGTAATTTATTACATCTCGCTTGATATTCTCCCTCTGAAATGGAAGTTAAAATACAATAAGGCAATTTTTATGTTCAAAATTATGTCTGGCTGTGCTCCACCTTCATTGATAAACAAGTTTAAGATAAACGAGTGTCGCTTTTTTCACCAAAAAATGTTACCACTGCCCAGAATTGATCTGTTCAAATCTAGCCTTGCTTACTCTGGTGGTTTATTATGGAATGCTGTTTCATCTTCAGTTAATGTCAATACTAGTCTATTTACTTTTAAACATAATTATCATTTGATTTTAATGAATGAATATACAGGAACATTCACATAATATCTTCTCTTGTCTGGCATTGCATCCTAAACCTATCTTGGCTGCCTGCCTACCTGTCTGCCTCCCCCACCCACACTCCCTTGCTTCTCTCTTTCCCTCTCTCTCTCTTTTCTTTCTTCCTTTTCTATTTATTATTTATTATTATTTTTTTTAAATCATTATTCTTTCTCTATAGCCAATACAAATTCTCCTTCAATTTTTCTGTTCTGATTTTTTTTTGATGTGCTCTTTTCCTTGATTTCTTTTTATTATTATTATTATTATTATTATTATTATTATTATTATTATTATTATTATTATTATATTATCATCATCATCATCATCATCATCATCATCATCATCATCATCATCATCTTCTTCTTCTTCTTCTTCTTCTTCTTCTTCTTCTAATCTCCATTTTTTACATACATTTTTTGTGATGATATTGATTATTCATGTTATTTTTTTCTGTATGTTGTGTGTTCACTTACATTTGCTGTTAATTTGTTTTCATTGTTATGATTTTCTTTAATTGAGGGATGGATATAAAAAAGCCATTATGTGTGCTTATTCTTTTCCCTTAATAAAAGTTTCAAAGTTTCAAGTTTCTCTCTCTCTCTCTCTGTCTCTCTGTCTCTCTGTCTCTCTGTCTCTCTCTCTCTCTCTCTCTCTCTCTCTCTCTCTCTCTCTCTCTCTCTCTCTCTCTCTGTCTCTCTCTGTCTCTCTCTGTCTCTCTCTGTCTCTCTGTCTCTCTGTCTCTCTGTCTCTGTCTCTCTCTCTCTCTCTCTCTCTCTCTCTCTCTCTCTCTCTCTCTCTCTCTCTCTCTTGACCAATCTCAATTCTGTTAACCTTATCTAAGCCACTCAAAAAATTTCTTGAACACCACCTCTTATCCCATTTTACTGCTTATAACTTGTTTCATGCAAATAGAAGTGGATTTAGAAATGATCACTCATGCCTTATTTTACTCACGAATCTCATAGAACATTGTTATGAAAACATCAAGAATAATATGTTTACATGAACCATATTTGTTGATTGTGCTAAGGCTTTCAATACAATTGATCATGCTCTCTTATTAAGAAAATTACACATGCATGGTTTACACCCAGAATCAGTTGAACTTATATCCTCCTTCCTTAGAAATAGAAGACAAGTAGTTTACCAGGACCGTCTTGCATGCTGTTCCACAGGAATCTGTACTAGGTCCCATTCTCTTTTCAGTTTATGAAAATGACTTGCCTTTAAGTGTATCGAAATAAGTGTGAATTGATTGCTGATGACACCACAATTCATGATAAAGCTAAAGTTGCCATTGTTGTATGCACTGAATTACAAAAAGATATTGATAACCTTATTAGATGGTCTGAAATAAATCACATGGCTCTCCACCCTAAAAAGTTGACATTCATGCTAGTTACAACAAAGCAAAAAAGACAAAATATAAAATCTCAGCTACCAGATATCACAAACGTTTAGAAAAAGTAGATTCTCATAAACTGCTTGGTTTAAATATTGATAATCATCGGTCTTGGTCAAGTCATGCTTCAAGTCTGTCTAAGAAGCTAACCCCCCAAATTTTCAGTTAAACAGAATAAAACATTTGCTAGATCAACATACCCAAAAGTTATTTTTTCATGCTTACATACAATCAGATATAGATTATACCTCTACCTGTTGGGACTTAGTTAATAAACATTGCCTTAATCGACTAGAGAGTTTATATAGACGTTCATTAAAAAAATGATTTTTCACACACACACACACACACACACACACACACACACACACACACACACACACACACACACACACACACACACACACACACACACACACACATGGTTAGACCTGTTTTGTTGTTGTTTTTTCTATTATCCTCCAATCACCTGTCCACAAAAAACACACCGACCCCCTTTTTTTTTCTTTTTTTTCCCCAATCATTTGTCTTAAATCACTTTTTAGCGGATAGACTTTAAATTGAAGACACACACACACACACACACACACACACACACACACACACACACACACACACACACACACACACACACACACACACACACACACACACACACACACCACACACTTAGGCAGGGTGATAGAGATGGGGGTGGGTGTTGAAGGGTATGCACTGATGATGAAGGAGGGAAGACTATAGGCAAGAAGTCAGTGTCTTGGAGGCTGCAGTCAGCATTTTTAGCAGACTTGGCTTCAAAATCCCCTCTACATTTCAGTGGTCAGACTTTTGTCAAATTCATGTTTTTCATACTAGTATATATATATATATATATATATATATATATATATATATATATATATATATATATATATATATATATATATATATATATATATAAAGAGAGAGAGTCAGACTGAATGGTGTCTTAATCATCAGAATACAACAGCAACAGCAAAATCAGAAGTATGCCAGAACAAGACTTCACTGAAATTCACACAATATGATCCCACAGACCAGCCAGTAGGTTGTCTCCCTTTGACCATCAGCTTTTTCATTGTGCAGTGAAAATGCTTGCATCAAAACAAGGTAGGTGTGTGTGAGTGTGCCTGCCTGTGCATTGGTATCTGTAGGTGTGTGCGTACCTATGTGTATGTGTGCGCGTGTGTGGGTATTGTTTTATCTTATTTTCTTTTTAATCCAAGAATAATGGAATCAGTACTCATATGTTGTTGCTTTTTATACATACAATCCCTGAGTGTATGCAGTTTTGTAAACTTTTTCAGGCTTCCCACCAGCTCAAAATGGTATGCTGTGGATGTTGTTTTGTTTTAATTGTTGTTGTTATTGTTGCAGCTGTTGTTGTTATTGTCACAGCTGCTGTTGCTGTTGTTATTCATATTGTTGTTGTTCCTGGGCTGTTTTCATGTCATCATCATTTTTAGCAGACTTATCCAGAAAAGACACTTTCTGTTTCATTGGGGGTTTTCCATTTTAATTTTTAAGTTTGCTCAATTCATTATCCCAGATATTTTCAACATCTTTCTTTCCTTTATACTGCTTGATGTCAGGGCAGAATTCTCTGTGTGAAACTCAAGTTGTTCTTGCCAGGAAAAGCATGTCACCATAATTGCAGTGCCAACCATATTTTTCATTTTCCTGTCTGAAAATGTACTTGTGTCCCTATCAGAGTGGCTTTTTTTCTACATAATGCCAGGGACATCTCTTTTGTTGTCGTGGGTTCTTCTAAGCTAAAGGTAAAGGTGTCCCATAACCTGTGTGGTCATAGGGAAGTAAGGTCTCAGAGACCTCAGCTTTTCTAGGGGCAGGCATATTGAGGGTGGTGCCCATCTCCTCTCCCTCACTGCTTTACCTTCCCTGACCCTAAAGAGGGCAGGTACCCATTTACAGCTGGGTGAGCTGGAGGAACTGTACTGAACCAAGGTTCGCAAAGGGTCACCCATCCAACTGGTAACCACGCTGGACATTCCTTAACATTGGGTGTGGGGAAGAAAATGCTTTGACCACTGAGCCATCCTGCTCTTTTCACTCACTCACTCAGTCCCATATCCCAAAGGACGTAGGGGGGATATGAGACAGGACGCAACAGAGATCTTTCTCCATGCTTCACGATCCTGAATGGCTAGTAGTGTTGCAGGGGTTGGGCGGTCCAGTCTTTCATGTTGTCAACCCATAATTTTTTGGGGGGCCTCTTCTTCTCTTGCCCTCAACTGTTCCTTGCAAGATGGTTTTTGTTAAAGTGTTGTGTCTTGTGGTGTGACCAAACCACATCAGTTTTCTCCTCTTTATGGTGGAGAGCAAAGGCTCTTGGGGGCCCACACGCTTTTTGATTTCTTCTTTCACATAGTTATTGGTCTTGTGTTCTTTGTATAATATTTTGAGGAGTCTTCTGTGGCACTTGCTCTTGAATGCTGGGATTCTTCTCTCTAACTCTGCTGTCAGAGTCCATGATTCACAGCCATATAGGAGGATAGATATCACGAGGGATTTGTAGAGGTGGTATTTGGTGCAGAAGCTGATGTTGTTGCTTCTGATGATCCTCTCGAGTCTGACTACAGCAGATGTTGCTGTTGCAATGTAAGCTTTCACTTCATTGTTTGATGTGCCATCTTTTGTTAGGATGGAGCCTAAGTATTTGAATTGGCTCACCTCTTCCAGTATTTCTCCATTGATCTTTCTTTCCGTGCTGTCATTACTTTCATTGATGACCATGATTTTATATTTCTCTGTACTGACCTCCATGCCGTATGCACTCACTCAATCTGTTAGACACTCTGTGAGGATTTGCAGTACTTGTTTACTGCTGCCCATGAGGTCAATGTCATCTGCAAATCTGAGGTTGCAAAGGGGTCTTCCACCAATGGTGATGGAAGTGTGGTGGTTTTGCAGTGTCTCTGTCATGATGTTTTTTGAGGAAGAGGTTGAAGAGTACAGGTGAGAGAAGGCAGCCCTGGCAGACCCCAACCGTGGTCTTAAAGAACTTGCAAACGTGATTGTTCATGAAAACTGCACTTCTTGCATTCTGGTAGAGTGCTTTGATGACTTCAATTAGGCAGTTGTCAATGTTAAAGTGCCTGAGTACTTGCCAGAGGACATCATGCCATACCCTGTCAAAGGCCTTTTTGAAGTTTATGAAATTGTGGCTTAAGTCTTTTTGGTGTTGGAGATGCTTCTCTATCAGAATTCTCAGATTGAAAATTTGTTCCATTGTGCTGTGTTTTGGTCTAAAGCCCACTTGTTCTGCCAGGAGTTTTTCCGCTTGATTTTTCAGTCTGTTGAGGACTACCTGCAGCATGGTCTTGCTAGGATGGCTTATGAGACTGATGGTTCTGTAGTTCTGGCATTGCTTGAGGTTTCCTTTCTTTGGCATGGGTATTACAAGAGACTGTGTCCATTTTTTTACCATTTTTTGGTGTCGTGAATCTTCTGGCAATGTTTTGTGAATCACCTTGCTGTTTCATTCCTTCCATTTTTTATGAGTTTGGCTGGGATGTTATCGATTCCAGGGGACTTCCCCTTCTTCAATTGTTTAAAAGTCATGTCTACTTCACACCTTAGTATTAGTGGGTCTTTATCTTGGTGTTCAGGGGGTTTGTCAGAAACTATATTGGTATCTGGGCATAGTGGGTAGTTATACTATCCCTCACAGTATTCTGTCCAGCGTCGGAGGATGGCATTGTTTTCCATTAAAACATTTCCTTCTTTGTCTTCAATAACAGAGGCTTTAGGCTGTGTGGTTTTGGTTAGTGCTTTCAGGGTGTTGTAAGCAGTTTTGTTGTTTCCCTTGGCCATTCCAGTTTCGATGCTGTTGCATTGCTCTTCTAGCCTGTTGTTTTACATGCTCCAAATAATGATGTGTAACACACTGGACCTTGGTTTATCTCTCATCCAAAAGACTACCACCCAAACCACAACTCATGGTCTAATAGATGGAGTAAATTTGGGGGCAAAAACTACTGCACCCTTTGAATAGTTTTGCTTTTTGGACAGGTATTTTACATCTAGACCACCCATTCACCCATCCTTCAATGTAGATATTTCATTTATTTATTTTATTCTTTTATATCAAGGATAATGGGATAAGCACTCTTGTGCTTTTTTTAACATCAATCCCTGTGTATGTGTATACAGTTTTGTAAATGTCATATGTTCCCACCAGAACAGAATTTAACGTGTGCAAAATATGTTTTGTGTGCATTTACACACAGCTTCATTTACAGTGTCATCCAAGGACTTTTGTGGAGAGTGGAGTGAGAACTGATAATAACACCAGGGGGAAAATGTCCTCCCACAGGAAACAACTGTGGTGCTCAAAGTGGAGCAA
>CM060344.1:6040342-6075342 GCA_030674155.1 Stramonita haemastoma
TTAGATCCCTGTACATTATTTGTTCTATGAGTTTGGAATATATGTTGGTGTTTTTAAATGGCTGTATTTTAGCCATTTTATTTGTGTGGGTTATACATTAGATGTCAGTATTTTTTTTATGGGTGTATTTTAAAATTTGTTTTTATTTTGTGCAGCTTACCTACCTGTAGGTTTAGATGGCTGTATTTTAGCCATTCTGTTTGGATTAAATGTCTGCATTTTTAAATTGCTGTATCTTAGCCATTTTATATGTGTGGATTATGCCTGCATTTTTATATGGCTGTATTTTAATCATTTTATATATGTGGATTAAATGTGTTTTTTTATAGCTGCATATTAGCCATTCTATTTGTGTGGTTAAAATGTTTTTAAATAACTGAATTTTAACTGTTTTATCTGTGAAGATTACGTGTTGATATTTTTTAGATGGCTGAATTTTAGCTATTTTATATGTCAGGATAATATGCCTGTGTTTTTTTAATGGCTATATTTTAGCCATTTTATATATGCAGATAATATGCCTGTTTTTTAGATGGCTGTATTTCAGCCATTTTATTTGTGTGGATTACATGTCTGTGTTTTCTAATGAATATACTTTAGCCATTTCAGTAGTCTCAAGTAAGTGCTTTTAGATGACTGTATTTTAGCTGTCTTATCATTCTGAACTGTGTCTCTACATGACGTTATTTGTCATTTCATCTGTGTGATTTACATGTCTGTAGTTATAGGTAGTTGTATTCTAGTCATTTTATGTGTGTGAAGTAAAGGTCTATGTTTTCAGGTGACTATTTTATCCTTTTATCTGTATGGATTAAATGTTAGTGTTTTTAGATAGTTGCATTTCAGACATTTTATCTGTGTGATTTAAATGTTTGTATTTTAGATGACTGTGTTATTTTATTTGCGTGGATTACATTTATTTTTAAATGGCTGTATTTCAGCCTTTCTTTTTATGAATAATTAAGGTCCATGTTTTTATATGGCTGTATTTTAACCCCTTTATTTGTGTGATTTACATGTCTGCATTTTTAAATGGCTATCTTTCAGTTGTTTTATGACTGTGGATTAAACGTCAGTATTTTTAGGTGACTGTTTTAACCATGTTATTTGTGTAGGTGGATTATATGCTGGTATTTTTTAGAGGACTATGTGTTAGCTGTTTTATCTGTATAGATTACCTTATTACTTTTGAATAACTATATTTTTAGTCATTCTAGATATGTAAATGAAATGCCTGTTTTTAGCTGGCTGCATTTGTGCCATTTTACCTGTGTGGATTATGTCAGTGCTTTTAAACGACTGTATTTTTGCCATTTTATTAGTCTGAACTATGTGTTTTTAGATGATTGTATTTGTAATTTCATCTGTGTGATTTATATAGCTGTAGTTTTAGATAGCAGTATTTTAGCAACTTTATCTGTGTGGTTGTTTTCAGATACTGAATTTTAGCCATTATCTGCGATTTATATATTGGTATTTTTTAGGTAAGTTTTTTTTAATAGTCATTTTATGCATTTCAGATGACTGTATTAGTCATTTTATGTATTTTTAGATAACTGTAGTTTATTCATTTTTTAAATGACCGTATTTTAGTCGTTTTATGTATTTTAGATGACTATATTTGTCATTTTATATATTTTAGATGACCATGTTAGTCATTTTATATCATAATTTGGGCATTTTATGTATTTTTAGATCACTGTATTTTTGTCATTTTATGCATTTTAGATTACTATAGTTTAGTCATTTTATATATTTTAGATGACTTTATGTTAGCCATTTTATGTATTTTAGGTGTTTATATTTTAGTCATTTTTAGATGACTGTCTCTAAGTCATATGTATTTTGAGATTATTGTAACTATTTTATATATTTTATATACCTATTTTAGGCATTATATATGTTGTTGTTTTTTTATTTGACTATATCATAGTCATTTTATGTTTTTTTTTTCCCAAATGACTGTAATATAGTCATTTTACATTACTTTTAGACGACTGTAGTTTATTTTGTGTCGATTTTTGTGTGTGGATAACTGGGTAATAATCATTGATGTATTTTTAGACTATTTTTTAGGCATTTTGTATATTTTTAGATGACTACATTATAGTCATTTTATGGTGCGTTTTTTTTTCCAGATGACTGTATTGTACTCAATTTATGTAGTTTTAGATGACTGTAGTTTAATCACTTTGTGTTTGTTTTTTCAATGACTGCATTTTAGTCATTTTATGTATTTTTAGATGACTATATTTTAGTCATTTTATGTATTTTAGATGACTGTATTTTGAGTCATTTTATGTAGTTTATAAGACAATGGTGTGGTCATTTTATGTTTTTAAAAACATAATTATTTTTTTAAATAGTAATTTTATGTATTTTAGAAGCCTATATTTTTGTCATTTTATGTATTTTTGGATTACTGTATTTTGCCATGTATTTTTAGATGACCGAATTTCATTTATGTATTTTTTATGACTTTTTTGTGTAGATATTTGATGTATTTATCATTGTATTTTAGGCATTTTATGCTGTTTTTTTTTTTAGATCACTCTTTTAGGAAAATTTGTATTTTAGTCTTTTTATGTATTTTTTAGATGACTATTATAATTATTTTATGTATTTTTAGATGGCTTTTATAGATATTTTATGTATTTTTTAGATGACTGTAGTCATTTTATAATGTTTCAGATGACTGTTTTAGTCAGGTTATTTTTTTTTTTCCACACAACTGTATTTTAGGCATTTTATTTTTTTAGATAGCTGTATTTGACACCTAGCTGTCAGTTTACCCCACTTTCAACTGCCAATTAATCCATTCCATCCAAGCCCAGCTGGTGCTATTCATAGCAGGAACTGACCATACTTTGACTAGGTCATAGGGGCATGCTAAATTTAGCACTCTGGACCAGTGATGTTGGATTTGTGTGCTGAGATTTTAGTCATTTTAAGTTGTTTTTTTTAGATTATTGCACTTTTCTAATTTTTTGTGTGTTTTTTCTTTTTTTTTTAGTTGACTGCAATTTAGGCATTTTGTATATTTTACATGTTTGCATTTTAGGCTTTTTATATTTAGTCGACTGTATTTTAGTCATTTAATGTACTTTTTAGATGACTATTATAGTAATTTTATGTATTTTTGATGACTGCATTTCAGTCAATTTGTGCAATTTTTAGACTGTATTTCAGTCATTTTATGCATTTTTGGATTACTAGATTTTATGTATTTGTAGATGACTACATTTTAGGTACTTTATGTTTTTTTAGATGACTATTTTAGTTTTTAATATAGTTTTAGGTGGCTGTATTTTAGGCATTTTATGTATTTTAGTCATTTTATGTATTTTATTTGATGACTGTACTTTTTTTTTGTCTTTTTATGTACTTTAGATGGCTGTATTTTACTCATTTTATCTGTTTGATTTATATGTTGGTATTTTCACATTGCTGTATTTTAGTCATTTTATCTCTGTAGATTACACGTTGGTGTTTTAAGATGACATGCCTCCCTAAAGTCAAAATGTGGCTACCTCCACGGTGAGCAAAAATGGTCGAATACAAAAATCTCACAATTGGTGAACCTCAGAGCTCAAGCCACGGAATTGGAGGAGAATAGGTCAGGGTTTTACTGACCGTTCTTTTTCTCTCTTTCTTTCTCACACCCACTCACACCCACACATGTATCTCACACAGGCGCATGCACCTCAGAAAAACAAAACACAATCATGGTGTGTGTATGAACTCCCCTCTGAAGCTCACAAACAAAGCTGGGGGAATGGTTGTGGTTGCAATGACATTGTTTTTTATTTCAACAGTCTCTTCTCCTGCTTCCCAAGATTATGCCTGTTGCAAGATGTGTGGCCCTGGTTTGACACCATGTGTTGCAAGATGTATGGCCATGGTTTGATACACACTGGTGCTGCCCACTGCCCCTTCCATCATGGACAGACACCATCTGCACACAGAAATATCAGTGACACGTCAGTCACCACATAACACATAGCATCAGTGACACATGGGTAAAATCATAACACATCAGTAAGCACATAACACATCAACCAGCACATAACCATACCTGTGCCCCTATACTACTGACTTCAGAACTTTGGTGACAATGTTCAAAATGTTTGTGGTAATGTTCAGAATTTTTGTGGCAATATTCAGTATTTTTGTGGCAATGTTCATTATTTTTCACAAAGCTTGAGTATATTTGTGGCAATGTTCAGAGTTTTTGTGGCAATGCTTATTATTTTTGTGGAAATGTTCAGTATTTTTGCGACAGTGTTCAGTATTTTTGTGACAATGTTCAGATTTTTTTTTTTAGCAAAAGCCATGTTTAGTATCTTTGTGGCAATGTTCAATATTTTTGTGGCAATTTTCAGTATGTTTCAGAGTTTTTCACACAGTTGCAATACTTTGTTTTTTTTTTACAAAGTTTCAGAAATGTTTCAAAAGTTTCAGTATTTTTCACAGTTTCAGTATTTATGCCTGTTGTTTACCACACATTTTTTTTTATATATTATGAAACCACTTTTTTTTCTTGTCTAATGTTTGTATTAATGCCTATTTCTCATGGTTGTCAGGTCATTTTTCTTCCATTTCTTTTCACTGTACAGAGAACTCTGCTGTGACTGACAGTGGTATGCACAGCCCTCACCTGCCCTGTAGATCCCCATTCAGCAAGTCCTGTCTCCTGTCTCTGCACAGTCTTCAGCTGTCTGCATGTGCCAACCCTGTGAACACACAATAAACACTTTAGTCACTGACATAGCAGCACACAAACACACACAGGCACATCAAAAATGCAAAATTCTGCTGACATTCCTGCATGCAGAAAGACTCTAATTTGAAGACTAAATGAACGCCACACTGACATGTGCATATGTAACTAAATAAGCACAACTCTCAAATAACACAGCAGTGAACATGTAGAAACAACACGTATATCACAACATGGATCAAGCACACACATACGCGCGCGCACACACACACCACACACACACACACCAGAAAAATAAACACACACACACACACATAAACACAGAAACTTTTTCATTGTAATGTACATAAAAGTGAGGTGGAATCCAATAAGAAGTTTTATCTAAGCCTTTTAAATGTTTTACATCTTTCTTTAACTCGCTCGGGATGGCCAATTATCTCCCTTGCTTTGCTTTATGGATGGCCCGTTTGTAATGGTTCATAAAAGCTCATACAAATACAAAACACATAGAAAGAAAATAAAATTTTCAGAACATATGAATAATATGCTTGGTTAGTACATATCAAAAGATTGAAGCTCTTACTTGAATATTTAAATTTTGACAAGCATGAAGAAAATACTCTGAATTTTGTACTCATTGTCACTACTCCATGTCCCCTACTCTCTGCAACCACAAACAATGAGTTCAGAACACATGGAATCAACTAACAATGCTCTGCATTTGACCTTGAATAGGCTCACAAAGCTATATTAAGCTGCACTATCATAGTATCAATGCGGCAGCCATATGAAAAATCTGCAAACAGTAAATCCACTAAAGCAGAAGGCGTCCCATACCGTTGCTTTACACTGATCCGCTTTAGCAGACAGCCATCCTCTGAGAGTTAAATAGTTGGCACTGCTCTAGAAATGACAAGCTTTCCCTGGGAAGTACAGCCCAAATCTTTTGCAGATAACTCTGCTGTGACTGACAATTATATGCACAGCACTCACCTGCCCTGTAGACCCATTCAGCAAGTCCTATCTCCTCTCTCTCTGCACAGTCTTCAGCTGTCTTCATGCGCCAACCCTGTGACCATACAATAAACACTTTAGTCACTGACAATAAAGCACACACACATACACACACAGAAACAGACACAGACAGATAGATACATCCCCAATCAAAAATACAAAAACCCTCTTATTTTCCTGCATGCAGAAAGATGCTACTTTGATGACTTAATGAACACCACACTTACATGTGCACACTTTACAAAATGCACACAATACTCAAATAACACACTCACTAGCCCCCCCCCCCCCCCCCACTCTTCCCCACTGGCCATTTGTGTTGGTTAGTAAAAACATGACCAACAAAAAGTGACTGACAGTGGATGGGTGGCATGCTTTTAAGTGGGAAGAAAATAACCAGCCTCTGATCTTGATCTTTCAGTATCACTCTCTCTCACACACACACACACACACACACACACACACACACACACACACACACACACACACACACACACACACAGTGCACTTAACTTGTGGTGTGAAGATGGCAGTCTCCTGTCCTGATCCCTTCAGTCTTGGTTCACTATCCCTGTAACACACAGCAGTGAACATGTAGAAACAACAGATACCTCACTATATGGATGAAGCGCCCCCCTCTTCTCCCCCCCCCCCCCCCCCCACTCACACATACACTGTACTTAAAAGTATTTCGGATAACACTATAAACCAGTGTCCGATGTGCAAATGCATGCAGAATATCTTGCACATAAATGAAAATCCATTCCCTTTTTTGGAAGAGTAGGCCATTGTGTGCCAGTCTGAATGGATGACAAAATATACAGAAACTGCATACACACAATAAAATGAAAATAAATCACGAAAAAAAAACTTACATGTAACACAGAAAGGAACAGATGTAGATGATGCCTAAACACATGACCCCCTCCCAAGACAGAAATGTACAGACTGAATACTTAATGCAGAAAAAAATAGCACCATCAGTCCTTAGCTATATAGGAATATCAACTCTGTAACACACAAACACAATATACAGATACCATCTATACACTCCCCCCCCCAGCCCAAAATGAGCCTGAATGTACAAAGTGAATGCTTACCATAGAAAAAAAGATGGTTCTACCAGTCCTTGATCATCATGGAACACCAACCCTGTAAGCACAAACAAACTAATTAAAGATACCATCTATACCAACCCCCCCCCCCCCCCGCCCCCCCCCAACATCCAAACCTGAAATGTACAAATCTGAGTATTTACCACATAAAAAAAGATGGCACCACCAAGTCCTTGGTCATCATGGAACACCAACCCTGTAACACATAAACAGAAATATAGATACTACTTATACACCCCCCCTCTCATAAAATCTACAAACTGAATACTTACCACATAAAAAAAGATGGCACCACCAGTCTTTGGTCATCATGGAACACTAACCCTGTAACACATAAACAGAAATATAGATACATAACAACTGTGCACAAATTAATGGGCTTCAGCACAGAAAATGACAAACATCTGTGTCAAACCTTTCTCATTTACAACACATTTCAAAGCTGGAAGTGTTCATCCTCAATACCATGGATCACTGAAGTGGTGTCAGATTTCAGGCAGCTGTCTTGTTTCTCACTGTCTGCTTGCTAAGAACAAGGTTGGACAGTTTTGAGTTGACGTTTCTCATTTTGGCACTGTTAAGTATTAATTATGCATTTCAAATTGTGATCAGTGTTCATGAAATTGTCAAGTTTTCATTTTTTTCTCAAATAACTTCATTTTTTTGTGTTGCAGATGAATGACATGTTAACAGTTAAACACTGACCCCAGGTGTGAAGCGACTGGTTCTGTGGTGGAGGGTCACATAGAGGGATACTGTTCCACATTTCTTTTTTTTAGGCTTTAAAACAGAAACACACACACACTCAAGACACAGACACAGACACAAACACAGACACACACACTCAGACACACAGACACAAACACACACATACATGCTCAGAGCACTTACCTAACAGAAATGTGGCAGTCACAGGATTGTTTTTCTATCAAGGTCTCCAGCTCTCTTGGAGAGCTGAATTCCATTCTTGGGAATGCAAAAAAAAAAAAATCCATGAGAGGTGTAGCATCTGTATATAGACATGTATGTATGGACCTTTACCAACCCCCACCCCTCCTACGACAACACAACCAAAAAACCCAACACATTGCACTGCAATACAACATCATATAATGAACAAAATTGCAATAACCTAAATTACACTACACAACAACTCACTCCACACCACATCGCCTTACAATTATCTCAGGACCACTTTGAAGGCAAGCCAGTATTTGGACCTCTTTCTCTGTCTGTCTGTGGCTGGCTGTCAAACAAGAGAAACACACAAATGCAAACACAAACGTGAGCGACTTGAAAAATGTCAATAAAAAGGTGTTTATAAAGCAGAGTAACTACCACCTCCTTTCACCAGCCCTTTCTACACACACACAACACATTATCCAACAAAAATCTTCCAGCCACCTGATTGTCTGATATCTTTGGTATAATGACATAAAAAGCATACAAACACACACACAAATAAACATAAAGAAACAAACACATAAAAGCAAACACACAGAAATCATCACAAAAAATTAGCACACAAAAACAATCATACAAAAAGAAACACACAGAAATACATACAGGAAAATCAATACAGAAAAAATGAAAACATAAAAATAAACACCAAAAAATAAATACACAAAAACAATCACACAAAGACAAACACATAAATAAGCACTTAAAAATAAGCACTTAAAATAATCATACAAAAATAACAAAAACACACAAATTAACACAAAAAAGAAACCCCAAAACCCACAAAAATAAACAGAAAAAATACACATCAAAAGAATTACACAAAAATAAACACACAAAAATGAACACAGAAAACATAGGCACACAAAAAAAACACACAAAATGAACACAGAAAAAACACCCATAAAAATAATCACACAAAATGATCACACAAAAACAATCACATAAAATAATCACTTAAAAATAATCATACAAAAATAAACAAACAAAAATTAGCACACAAAAAATTATTATGCAAAAATAAACAACAAAAACAAATACACAACAAAGATTACACAAAAAATGAACACTTGAACAGAAGCAAACAAATATAAACACACAAAAATTATCACACAAAAATAATTATGCAAAAATAAACACACCTAAACAAATACACAACAAAGATTATACAAAAAAGAACACCTGAACAGAAGCACACAAAAATGATAAAGAGAAACTACAAAAATGGAAATGACAAGATAAAGTACATTAAGTGTATTTAAAAAAAGACCTATGTAAAAATTATCTCCCTTCTCCTTTCACTCTCTCTCAAACCCACACCTATATTCACACCCACACACACATAAGAGTGATATGCTCATGATCTGCTGACCCAGGTTTGAATCTTGTTCTAGAGAATTTTTCCACTGGAGTTAACATCAGTGCTGACTCCACTCCCCCCAGTCTTTGAATCAGACTATAAACTGAGGTCCATGTGCAAATGCACACAGAACAACTTGCCCACAGGTTCAACTTTTTAGGGGTGTACGACAAAATGTAACAAATTGCATACACATGGGGACTAGCTGTAAAAAGGCACATGAGTGCTTAATTTATTATTCTTCAATTTCATTTTTGAAAGAAATATATACAGCACTTACCTGATAAAAAATATGTAGCGGTCTGATTTTCTGACTGCCTTGGATAGAAACCCTGGGAACACAACAGAAACCATCATTAGTACAATGTCATATCACTCCTCCCCACCCCACCCAACACCCCTCTGACCCCGCTCCCTTCCCCCAATACACACACACACATAGTAATTACCTCTGCCACAGCCCTGGTTGTCTTCCTCCCAGTCCTGTCCTCCACTGTCTCCACACATCACCTCCACACCTTGCAACTCACAGAATCAACATGGATGTACACAATGTTACTAAACAACATTTGCAGGATATCCCCTTCCCCCCACCACCCACCCACCTCCAAAGATGTCTTCAGCCTCTTAATGCACCAGCCATGTACAAAAAAAGTGTCTTAAAAAATTCTTTTAGTACAACATGATTTGTACAAATATGTGTAACCTTACACACACCTTTAGGGGAATACTCAAGCCTCCAACTGTCCCTTCCCATTGTATTCACAGGTCTTGAGATCCACCAAACCTGTGACATCAAAACACACAAAATGAACACACAAAACCAACCCACTCAAAGATAAACAATAAAGGAAAAACATTAAAAAAAATGAACATGTGAAACTAAACACACAAAAATGAACAGACAAAAATGAACACAAAAAAATACCACATAAAAAATAAACACAAAATAAACACATAAAAATTATCACACAAAAATAATCACACAAATAGAAGCACACAAAAATAGATACACCAAAAATAGAACTAGAGAAAAACACAAAAATGGAAACACCAAAGTAAATTACTTTTACAATTTCCCTTTAAAAATACCTTTGTAAAACAGAGCTACCCTCTCCTTTTACTCCCTCACTCAGTCACTAACACACACACACACACACACACACACACACCACACACACTACTTACCAAACAAAAATGTGCAAGCCTTCTTCTTGACTGGTTGCTTTGGTGTAGGAACCCTGGGAATGAAAAAAAATAATCATCAATAGAATGGCATGTCAATTGCCCCCCCCCCCCCACTCCCTAGCCCCCCCCCCCCCCCCCCCCCACACACACACATAGAGTAATTACCTCTGCCAGAGTCCTGACTGTCTTCCTCCCAGTCCTGTCCTCCACTGTCTCCACACACCAACCTTGCAACTCACAGAATCAACATGCATGTACACAATGTCCACAACATTTCCAGCATATCACCCCATCTCCAGATGTCTTTAAGTTCTTCATGGACCAGTCAGTCATTTTTTTTTTTGAAGACAGCCATGTTATTCTCCAACATTTTTTGTACAAAGAGGAGTAATCTAACACACACGCTCACACACGCTCACACACGCTCACACACCTCTCTCTCTCTCTCTCACACACACACACACACACACACACACACACCACACACACACACACACACAACACCACCAACCAGAGCCAGACTCAGCCTCCAACTGTCTCTTCCTATTGGCTTCAGATGTGTTGGGATTCACCAAACCTGTGATAACAAAAACACACAAAATGAAAACACACAAAATTGAACCAAAAAAAGAAAAAGAAAAATATTTTAAAGGGAACATGCAAAAATAAGCACACAAAAACATAGAAAACAACACACAAAAATGGGAACACAAAAATAAAGTATATTAAAAATGTCCATCAAAAATATCTCAGGAAAACAGAATATCTATCTATCTATCTATCTATCTATCTATCTATCTATCTATCTATCTATCTATCTATCTATCTATCTATCTATCTATCTATCTATCTATCTATCTATCTATCTATCTATCTATCTATCTATCTGGTTTCACACACAGAAACATCTTCAGTTACCTTCTGTTACCTGCACACAAATCTGTGATTTGAAACAGCAACCTTGCAAACACAGGAATACAACATTGTCACTCACAGATATTGCAACTGGGTATAAAGTATCATGAGAGAGAGAGAGAGAGAGAGAGAGAGAGAGAGAGAGAGAGAGAGAGAGAGAGAGAGAGAGAGAGAGAGAGAGAGAGAGAGAAGAGAGAGAGAGAGAAACTTTACTGGCAGGTGTGACAGAGAAATAGTATAGGGAGGTGTGGTTGTAAGAAATGGGAGGAGCTTGATTGACAAGTTGAAAGTGGGTGGGGCACTAGTCTTCCTCCACTATTCCTCCATTTTTTTAAAAGTGAAAACACACACACAAACAAAACCACCAACATAAACAAACATACAGATATGGGAACACAAAAATGAAGTACTTTTAAAATGTTTTTTTAAAAACATCTCTATGAGAGAGAGAGAGAGAGAGAGAGAGAGAGAGAGAGAGAGAGAGAGAGAGAGAGAGAGAGAGAGAGAGAGAGAGAGAGAATGTTCAGTTACCTTTTATCACTCTGTACACAATTGTGATTTGAAACAGCAACCCTGCAAACACACACATACAAAATTGTTGATGCAATGTTATAGCAATGTGTCTAGCACACTCCATTAAACACACCCCACACACACACACACACACACACACACACACACACACACACACACACACAAAGTAACACACACACACTCACTCACACACACACACACATGCACACACTCACACACACAGTAACTACCTCTGCCAGAGTCCTGACTGTCTTCCTCCCAGTCCTATCCTCCACTGTCTCCACACATCAGCCTTGCAACTCACAGAATCAACATGTATGTACATGATTTCTACAACATTTGCATCATTATCCCCCCCCCCCTCACCACCATCTTCCTCTATCCTCAGATATCTTCAGTTTCATGACGTACATGTAAAAAATATGAATTGTTATGTATTACACTATTTGCACATATAAATATATTATCTCTCTCTTATACACACAACACACACAACACACACACATACACAATCTCTCCTCTTTGTCACATACATACACAACACACACACACACAAAACACCCGCACAAAACACACACACACATACACAACACACACACAAAACACACACACACACACAATCTCTCATCACACACACATACATGGGAGAACAGGCAGTGTGACACATATACAGGCAGGTTGCCTGTTTTTCATGGGTATGTCATACTTGCAGACACATGGACACTTTAACACTGACACATGGACACTGGAACACTGACACATGGACACTGGAACACTGACACATGGAACACTGACACATGGACACAGAGTAAGTTTATCTGGTGACACTTGTCCACTGGTGACATCTCAGTATATCTGATGTTCCTTATCTTGCTGTAAAACTGTGTCGTGGCTTGGAATGTGTTTTTCTCCATGTGCTGTCAGGGATCCATGTCTGACATGTATGGAGGAAGCTGAATGTGTACAGCAGTTCACACCCACTCCTGTCTGATTTGTCATAGCAATTCATTTTTGAAGATTTCAAGACAACTCTGGGTGAAGTACTTTCAAACCAAATCAGAAGATACCAAAAGCCAAAACCCAAACAAAAGCAAAACAGCCATAACAGGTGTGTAAAAAGCCTTGGACATCACTCTGACCATTCTGAATATAACCAGGATACTGAGTGCACTGAGAAGTGTCTAATTTGAACAAGAAAGAACTGGGGATGTACTTATGCTTGCTGCTATTATTAGAAATACTAACCTCCCCCCACCCCCAAGAAAAAGAAAAAAAACATCTCTTCCAGTGTAACCACTTTGCCATTTTCATGAGTTATCCACCACCACCAACACCCTTGAAAACTACCCTCCCATGTTAAAAAGTTTTTGCCCCCCCCCCCCCCCTTACCCCCACCAAAAAAGCTGCCTTCCTAGTTTAACCATTTCTCATATGTGACGCTCCACCACATAAGGAGACGCATTGCACCAGAGGTCAATTCTCAGTTATTGACAAAGTTAATAATCTCCAATAAAAAGGCTATTCAATACAAAAAACAGATCAAAAATCGGACAATTTTGTGCAAAGTTATTACAAATTGAATTGATAGACTGCAGGATGTGACAAAATGAGAAACGGGCAAGTTTATTTTCGTAACACGTTGTCAGAAAGAGCGCTTGGGTATTTTCAAAACACTTTTAAAAGCAAAAGGAATAAAAATTATGTCTTGATATTTCATTACAAGGTAAAATAACGGATATAGTTTAATAATTGATCAAAATCTCAAAATTGATAACCTGACCCCCGCCTGCTTTTAATGGCTCCTAGCGCAAAATTGAGTAATGTGCTAAGCGACTCATTCCGTGGTGGAGCGTCACATATCAGTGAAAACAGTCCTGCCAGATTTAGAGGCTGAACTAAGAACAAGGGTTAGACTTTGGTTTTCTGGGGCTACTAGAGACACATTTATTTATTCATTCTTTTATATAGAAGGTACTCAAATAGCACTTATGGTTGTTTTTTTACATAGTCAAGATGTGTATGTAGGCCTAAGGAGCACTTTGTAGGCAGTGGCAACTTATTACCATTCCCACTCCCTAGCTATGACCACCTTTGGCAACCACCAGCCACAACAGATGACTGGCTGTTTAAACAGGGTGCAGCATGCTCTAAAGACCTTGAGGGAGATGGAAGCAGTACCAGCATGTATGTACACACACACCTTCTCTCTCCCCATTCTACCATTACTACTTCTGTTATTATATTTTAATACCATTACTACAGCTACCACTACTTCTTTTACCCATACAACTACTTTTCTACACACACACAAACACACACACTATCTCCCCCCTCTTTCTCACACTCACTCATTCACTCACTGTCACTTTTCCACTCAACTCTATGACTCTACCCATGTTTTCCTACATGTCACAACCAACATACAAAGGACAGGGGTGGGTTAGACAGGATAGCAGAAAGAAAGGGGAGAGAAACTCAGGAAGAAGTAGAGTGCCACAGACACACTGCAGACCTGTCCTTAGTACAGTCAGTCACAGACAGTACTGGAAAAAGGAGTGCTGTGAAAACCCTGCAGAAACACAACCATGTGAAGACTGCAGTCCCCACAGAAGAGATTTCCCAACAGAAGCACAAAGGAGAAAACTTTCACAGAAACTGAAGCAGAAAGGTGCTAAACTCAGAAAGTATAACTTTAAAAGATGAGAGGATGTTTGCCGTGTGAAGCCAAGAAATGGAGTACCAATTCTTAAGCAGACAGGAAATGGGGAGAATAGTCAGGATGACACAAATGATCAACACTCCGGTACAATGGGATGACAGTCAACCTTTCAAAGCAACATGTCTACCACAAAAAGAGAGGGGGAAAATCTGGAAAGGTTCACATTTTGACAACTCAAGACAAAAATATTCTAAAGAACTTGCTAACTATATTACTACAAACACAAAGGAACATGGACACTAACTAGGACTTCCCTGTATCAACAACTTGTATCACTACAAACACAAAGGAACATGGACACTAACTAGGACTTCCCTGTACCAAGGCTTTCTATTTCTGTCAGCACCCCCACTCAGCCCCTCCATTCATAGCAGACCTGCAGTGCCTCACTCACCTTGCAGGCACAGTTTTAGACTACAGGCTTACCCAGGTCTTTGGCTTGTCTTCAATGCACCCACACTTCCACTTTAGGAAGACATAATACAGCAGTGACAGAAATCTAAAGTAAAATAATTTTACAGGTAAACATTCTTTAAGTTTGTTAAAAAACAAAAACAAAAAAAACTTGCAAAGCTCGTCTGGATTCATTTTTAATTGAAGGACATTTAGTGGTATGAGGAATGAAGCCTGTGTCTATGATATCCAGATTATTAAAAGAAAGTAAAAAACATATATGTAGAGTTCAAACAAATCAGGCAGTGGGGGTGGGGAAGATAAGTTACTGACAGTTATGAAATGAATACAATTTCTGAAAAAGTCACAGAGACTTAGTCTCCTTGAAGTGTCACCTTTCCCAGCTGTGTCTACAGGTCATTTAACCAGCTACCAACCCTATTCAAGAATTTTTAGCTTGAAGCAATCAGGTACTAACAACTCTCACCCTCATCCCACCCATACCCCCAAAAAAAAATTCACAAATATGTTGTTGAATGTTTTCACGTTTCTAAACACTCTTATCATCTACTAGTATGTTGTTAAATGTTTTCACATTTCTGAATTCACTTTATAGTTTACGAATATGCTGTTGAATGTTTTTACATTATTGAACAATCTCTATCATCTACTTGTTTTGACTCCTGGTCAACTTTCTGTGAGGTCCTCCATGCTGATGTGAACATAGGACCATACTAAGCCACAGTGTGCACCATCTGACCCTGAGGTCACTCACCACCACCACTTGTCTGATAACTCACCTCTATTCCAAACATTCCACTCTTTGACAAAATAACTTTTTCAAACACATGGGTAAGGCAAAAGAAAAAAGAGAGCATAAGGCTAAACAGACTAAATCCCACAGCCCACAATTTCAAACATCACTCAGTCAAGAGTGCTAAATTTGATCACCCTAAAGGAAAGGGTGTGAAGACTATGAAGAATATAATTATGTATCAGTCATTGATGGATCACAGTTGTTAGTTATCCCACTTTCAGTACCTCTTAGCTGCTAATTAATCCATACCATCCCAGTCCATGTAGGGGCTAGCTGGTGCTATTTATAGCAGGAACTGACCATACTTGGACTAGGTAAATGGAAAAGGTGCTAATGCTAACACTTGGCTTTAGCTGCCACGTTGGTCGGTCGCACATCGTTCACAGCTAATTTGCATATAAATTGAGCGTGTTTTTGTTGTGTTTATTGTGAAAGACACCAAGATCAGTGTCTACAGAGCCGTGGTACTGACCACCCTCCTGTACGGCTCTGAGTCATGGGTCACATACAGACACCACCTGCGAATTCTGGAACGCTTCCACCAACGCTGTCTCCGCTCCATCCTCGACATCCACTGGAGCGACTTCACCACGAATGCTGAGGTGCTGGAGCAAGCAGGGATCACCAGCATTGAGGCCATGTTGCTGAAAACGCAGCTACGGTGGGCAGGGCATGTCTCTAGAATGGAGGACCATCGCCTACCGAAGATGGTTCTCTACGGTGAACTTTCCACCGGACACCGCTACAGAGGCGCACCAAAGAAGAGATTTAAAGACTCTCTGAAGAAATCTCTGTCAGCCTGTCTCATAGACCATAACCAGTGGTCAGTCCTTGCTGCTGACCAGCAGGCCTGGCGACACACTGTGCATCAGTCGGTCTCCTCCTTTGAGGACAATCGCAGAGCGGCCCTTGAGGAGAGGCGAATGAGGAGGAAGAACCGCGTCCGCTCTACATCAACCCCAGAATCGACTTTCCCCTGCAGCCACTGCGGCCGGGTTTGTTTGTCACGCATTGGACTGAACAGCCACCAGCGAGCCTGCACCAGACGTGGACAGTGCCCTTAATCTTCGTTCGGGAAGCCAAGCCATGATTGATGATTGTTGTTTTATGTGTCATATGCTTGTAGTTTGGCTTTGGTACATCATACTTTCACTGCTGACAAAGCAACAGAAGTTTTAAACGAGTTATTACATTGCCCATAAAGATCGTGATTTGGATAGAGATCGTGAGAGCTTTGAGTCTCGCGATACTAGACTGTGTGCCGCTTGAGGAGCGAGATAGGCCAGCTAAAAGGGGTGGGAAGGGAGGGGGGGGTGACTGGGGAGGGGCGTGGCCTTGGTACTGTGAGTACCCCTACGATAAACACCAACTGTTTACATGAAAATGAACTACAAGCCACCTGGTGAAGTGCAAACATTCTGTACATATGAATAAAGTAGTGTAGAAAAGTTCAGGAACTTACTTGGACTAGGGAAGAAATGTTATCTGTATATTCCATGATCGTTATTGTGACAGTGTCATGTGTACAGTTCAGTGGTTCCCATTGATTATATTACATTTGATGCGATGCTGGAAGAAAACTTGTATAGTACCTATGTTTGTTCCTGTTTATTTGAGATTCTTGTATAGTTTTGTTGTTGTTGTTGTGTTGTATTTGTTGCGTACATTGGGTAAAAATCATAAGCCCATCAGTGGGATCACCACTTAAAATCAGAGCAATTATGTAATTTGACACCATAATTAACATACTCTTTTTTATGCAATATAAATTTTTATGCATGCATATAATGGGCAGTCATTTACCCACACAATGCCATAGTTTCATAAGAAATGGGCTTCAAACAAAAAAGATAGGATGATTTTACTATGATGACCCAGTGCACACTGCACTCAGCTGCTGCAGGGCTGGTCCACAGAGACTGCAGTGCAGCTGCACCTTTGGGGTACAAAGTGTTAAGAGCACGACAGGAGCTTTCTCGAGACTGACAGTTGATAGGCTTGCGGTACTTGCTCTCTTTTAGTGCTCTTGCTTGAGGTTTCTGACCACTGCATATGGGAGGGGAGGGGCACTTTCAGCCAACCATATTACTACTATGGAGGCTGTCCTCATCCTGGGGTGAGTAGGTGGTGGTGTGGGGGTGGATGGTTATATGTGCATGCCTGCATACATGTATTCATGTGTGCATGTATGCATGTGTTTGTGTGTGCATGCCCTAATGCATGGGTAAATGCAAATGTATGGGGTGTGTATTTTAAAAAAGGACTTTCATGCCTTGAGTGATTGTTTAATGAATCCCCATTTAATAGGCCTGAAAGAAATGAATGGTGAGTTGCTTTTGGTGTAAGGAGTGTGGCTTACCACAGAAGTTCACTGCTGACAAATGTGTCTCTTCAACACTGGGTTCTGAAAATGAATTTTGAAGTCTAGCAAAGAAAAAAAGTATTCGCTGTGTTGAACCTCTCTTTTTCTCTCTTTTTGAGGGTAGGTTTAAAAAAAAAAGTCTTTTTGCCTAATCTATTACTACCAGTAAATACAACTTTATCATCTTTATCTCTCTCTTAATACTTTCTCCTTCCCTAATTTCTTTTGCTTATATGTGTGCATGCACATGTGTATGTGTGTCTTTACATGGTGAGGGTGTGTTTGGAAGGGGTGAGGGAGGGTTTATAAACTGGTAAGTTTACTCAGACATGATACTAAAAGCCATGTGTCAACATTATCTTCAGACAGATCTGTGGATGAAACAAGAAACAGAGTGCTAATCGATCAAAACCAAACGAAATAGTATTCAAGGTTACACATCTACTGATGCTTCCGACAAATGCTACAATAAGCAACACTAAACATGTAAAGCATCTACTGACTTTCCAGACAAACTGGGAATGATGAATCGAAACTTCAGGAAATGGGAATGTTAATGACTTTCCAGGAAAGTGGGAATGTGTAATGACTTTCAGGAAAGTGGACCGGGAATGTGTAATGACTTTTTTCAGGAAAGTGGGAATGTGTAATGACTTTCAGGAAAACTCGGGAATGTGTAATGACTTCAGGAAACTGGGAATGTGTAATGACTTTCAGAAAACTGGGAATGTGTAATGACTTTCAGAAAACTGGGAATGTGTAATGACTTTCAGGAAAGTGGGAATGTGTAATGACTTTCAGGAAAGTGGGAATGTGTAATGACTTTCAGGAAAGTGGGAATGTGTAATGACTTTCAGGAAACTGGGAATGTGTAATGACTTTCAGAAAACTGGGAATGTGTAATGACTTTCAGGAAAGTGGGAATGTGTAATGACTTTCAGAAAACTGGGAATGTGTAATAACTGAGAGAAAACTGGGAAATATGTCAAGAAAACTGGGAGATGTGTAGTACCCTTGAGAAAAACTAGTTGCTAATCCTTTAAGGAAATACTGAGCAAAGCTTGGCACAAAGGACTAGTCCTTGCAATGTGAAGTGACAGGAAGTCATCAGAGAAAATGAACACAACAGTGTACATACAGTAAGCATGCAGTCTGATCCCTGTCTGGTTTCCCAGGTACACAAGGTTTACTGGGGACAGGAGTGGGGGTTAGGGAAGAGAAACATATATTTACTTTTAAAATGCTACATATTATAGCCATATTTCAATTTATAATGCTGCAGAGTGATGTATCGTCTACATTTAAAATACTAGTCATATAGAATCAAGTTTTGGTATTATATGATCTTAATAATATTGTGTATACATTTAAATGCTTCATTGTCATACTTCTAAAGTAGTCATGTATCGAGTTTCAATCATGTATATAGATTTTAAGTGCTACAGTTATGTACCTAGGTTTAAACAATGCAGTCATAAATCTATGTTCAAAAAGCTACAGTCATGTCTCTGTTCAAAGTGAGAAAAACAGGTCACAGTTGTCAGTTTCCCCCATATTTTCCCTCCTTTCAACTGCTAATTAATTCATCCTGTCCAAGCCCAGCTGGGCCAGCTGGTGCTAATTATAGCAGGAACTGATCACACTGGGATTAGGTAAAAGGAAAGGCCATGCTAAATTTAGAGCTCTTAGACCGAGTGATGTTGGATTTGTGCACTGTGTGGTGAAAGGAAATCAAAGGATGTCCAAAGGAAACTGTACCTAACCACAACACCCCATGAGCAGATTCTATCCTCCACAAAAAAAGCTGTGGCTGATGATGAATTAGAGGAACTGTGACAAAAGAAGTTGAGCAGGCATGAAATGAAACAATGTAGTAGTATGATACCAGATCTTAGCAGTACTAAAGTGTGTGTGTGTATGTGTGTGTGTATGTGTGTGTGTCCCATAGACTAACAAATATCTCAGAAAAAAACAACATCAAAACTCTATTTAATAAAAGAAGAAAAAGAGAAAGTTATAAGCCAATTCTGGCCATTTACAGCCTCACTCAGTCATCTCCTGAACCTGAACATAAGTTAACAGCACTCTGCCCATGTCCATCTGGAGGTCAATTCAATAACTTTTTCATCCCTAACATCTCAAAATCATTGACTAAAGCTTATTAAGACACAACCTTACTTTTCAAACTGTTACTTTACAGATTATGTTTATTAAAAAATAAACCACACATTTTTATTAATCATAAACATTCAACAACATACCCGTCAAAATGTCTTCCTGTGTGTGTGTGTGCGTGTATGTGTGTGTGTGTGTGTGTGTGTGTGTGTGTGTGTGTGTGTGTTGTGTGTGTGTGTGTGTGTGTGTGTGTGTGTGTGTGTGTGTGTGTGTGTGTGTGTGTGTGTGTGTGTGTGTGTGTGTATGTGTGTGTTTCTCTCTTTGTGTCTATGTGAGGTTTTTCTTTTAAATTTTCATTCATTTTTTTTGTCACCTCCAGATTCCTGCATGCTAAAAACTCCATAAGGGAGCTACCAGCTGGTGCCAATGTCCTGCAGACTGCTGGAGATAATTTCTGGTTCATACTGGACAGATTCGTGTTACTGAACAGTGCTAGCCTGACCACACACTGAAAAGTCATACTTAAAAACATGTTAGCAAGAAATATATTCTAGTTTTCAAAACCAGTACTATTTTCAAGGGAACTGAACATTTAATTTATTCAAAAGGATTTTGCAGAACATGCACCTGACAGTTTAAAAGCATTCTAAATGAAGAAGCTAAGAAACAGAAATGCTTATATCTACAACAATCCATGTTGGAAATGGAAGTGGAAAAGCCTGCCAGATTCTACAACTGATCCAGGGGTAAGCCTCACATATATAATAAAAACCACAACAAAACCATGGCACAAGGGGTAGAGTAGTCAGCTGATGTCAGACAGTGAGCTGTTATAAAACTAATTATCATTACCAGGATGATAAATATTTGAGCAGAGGAGACCAGGGACTCAGTCCACAGCATACCAGAAGTTTTGCAACTAAACTGTACTGACATTGAATAATAACACACTGACCTCTCAACCCAGACTGTACTGACTTTGGATAATGTTAACACACCGACTTGTCAACTTAGGCTGTACTGAGGACAGAAGGAATCTGGACTATCAGTAAATAATGATGGCATCATCTACACACAGACTGTGAAGGGTTATACAGAGGACAGAAGGGATCCTGACTATCAGTACATCTATCATGATGTCATCAGCTACACACACTATGAAGGGTTATACTGAGGACAGAACCAAATCCTTGACAACAGGGGAAAGGCCAAAGGGTGGAAGGTGGGGAAGGGTCATACAACAACAATAGAAAGAAAAAAATGAAGTATTTATACAGCTGATTTCTAACATAATAATTCTATAAAGCTTTGGGTTCTTTACACACACACACACACACACACACACACCACACACACACACACACACACACACACACACACCACACACACATACATACACACACACACTCTCTTTCTGTCTTTCTCTCTCCCCCCCCCCACTTTCTCTCTGTACACACACAAACACACACTACAGCACACACTACCGATGCCAACTCTACTCCCCCCTAAGTCATTTGAATGAGACCATAAACCAAAATCCTGAGTGCAACCATGCAAAACATCTTGCACATATATATTAAAACTTGTTCCACTTTTCAGAAGAGAAGGTCATTCTGTACAAGTGGGGAAAAGGAGACAAAATTTACAAAACTGCATACATACATGTACCAAATGTAAAAAACAAAACAAAACAAACATAAGTGTTTATTCCATTGCCTTTTAAATGAAATAATAAAGTAAAAATGAAAAATAAATAGATATTAGCACTGAAAAACGAGGTTTATCAACAAGCTTACCTACCAATACCTGAACTGAAGTCACAATGTTAACACAGAAATATCATATGCTGAAAGGGGGACTGAGAAAAAGGAATCCAAAACCAATCTATTCTGGCCTGAACAAGGGGGCTTACAGAACTGTCCTATAAGCCCATTCGCCTTTTACACCTTACAAACTCTCGCCTTTTACACTTCTCTTTTGCTGTGAGGCTGCTCTGAAATTCAAACTTTCTGTTGGCCCTTTGGGTGGAAAATCCAAACTTGTCCCAATGCCATGTCTGGTGCTGGATTTCTGCCTATGGCAGCTACTTCCTCAGTTCTCTGAAGCCTTTCCTGGGAATGCAGAAGTGATTTTTGCCCTGTTTCAGATTGCCAAAGAAGACAGCTTAAAATTTTTCTGTGTCATCCATCATAGCTCCATCTTCAGTCTGACAAGTTTCTACTGCAGCACTATGGACTCCAGACAAGGCAGGTTGCTGCAGCACGATGGACTGCAGACCAGGCAGGTTGGCTTTGTGAAGAATTTCTTCATTGCTGACATTGTCTTGCCACTGGGGGCCATGGATGGAAGGAAGGCAGCGTTGATGGAAGTGCTCCAACAGCTTGATCAGCTGATGACTGTGCAGGACCCAGGATTCTGAACCATACAACAGGGCAGGGCCACCACAGCTCTGTGTCCTTGGAGTTTTGTTGAGAGGCAGAGGGATTGGTTCTGCCATACATTTTTATACATATAGACAGCACACACACACAAACACACACACACACACACACACACAAGAACACACATAAATACACACACAAATACACACACACAAATACACACACACAAATGCACACACACTACCACACATACCAACACTCAAACACACAAAAATACAAACACACAAAGCACACACACAAAGCACACACACACAAAGCACACACACAAATGCACACACAAATCCACACTATAACACACACATACTGACACTCAACACACACAAAATACAAACACACAAAACACACACAAACACAAAGAACAAACTTATAAACACAAACGACATACACACAGAAATACACACACAAATACACACACATAGAACACCTTGTGCACACATTGAAACTTGTTCCACTTTTTGGAAGAGTAGGCCATTGTGTGCCAGGGGGAATGGATGACAAAATTTACAAAACTGCATACACACAGGAACTGGATGTAAAAAGGCACAGGAGTGCTTATTCGATTATTCTCAAAATAAACATTTTAAAAAAGGAATAACACACACATACACACACACACACACACACACACACACACACACACACACACACACACACACACACACACACACACACACACACACACACACACACACACACACCAGTAGAGACAGTCAGAAGTTTCAACTGACCCAAAATCACACATACCTTGCCACATGCCTGTACTGGCCTGGTGGCACAGCAGTGACTTACAGTGCAACCAGTCTCTTGAACTGTGACTGAGCTGGTCTTTCTGTGGCTGTCTGTCCATCCATCCTTCAAACACATCCACAAGGTGGAAAAAATTATGATAAGGAAAAAAAGGCAACACAGCAATTTAGTGCACTGAATGTCCATACCACCACCGATTAACAGGCTAACAAACCATATAAATCATAACAGCTTAGTAAAGGGAACAAAAGAAAACTTCAACCAATATTCATTACTATGGGAAAAGAGTAATAGCAATAGCATACACAGGAACAAAATATAAAAGAATCTACAAAAAGGAAATTATGCATAACAATTAAAGGAAAACAATGGCATAGTAAATAAAATCACCAACACACACAACACACACACACACACACACACACACACACACACACACACACACACAACACACACACACACACAACACATGCATAACATCAACATGCTAAGGGAAAGAATATACTTCCTGTATACAGATTAATTATCACACTTAAAAACAAACAAACAGAGGGACTATTCTGATTCATGAGAAGAGAGAGAGAGAGAGAGAGAGAGAGAGAGAGAGAGAGAGAGAGAGAGAGAGAGAGAGAGAGAGAGAGAGAGAGAGAGAGAGAGAGAGGAGAGAGAGAGAGAGAGAGAGAGAGAGAGAGGAGAGAGAGAGACTGTGTGTGATTGTGTGAGTGTGCGTGTGCGCGCATGTGTTCATGTGTGTGCGTGTGTGTGCCTTGTGGCATATGCATGAGTGTGTATGTGTGTGCCTGCATGGGCGTGCGCATTGTTGTGTGTGTGTATGTGTGTGTGAAGTTATTTTGGTTTATGCTTTTATTTTGACGATTATGGAACAAGCACTCATATGTTTTTATTACATACAGTCTAAGTGTGTATGCAGTTTTGTCAATTTTGTCATTTGTTATGTATGTGTTTGTTGTTGTTGTTATTTTTTGTTTGTTTTTCATCCCTTATGTGTATGTGCATGTGTGTTGTTGTTGTTGTTGTTTGTTTTTTTGCTTTGATGTCAAAATGTAGGCATATGTGCAATTTGTTCTTTTCTCACACCGAAGTAGGCATGCTTTTGATCACCACATTTTTTCAACATGAACAGAAGATGTTTTCTGTACAGTATCAGAAACATCAATAAAACAAAAACCTGAATCATTTGTGAGCTATTTTTGCCTGATGATAGTGTACAATAGTGACAAGACATTTGTATACTAATGTGTGCTTGGGGCCATATGAACTACACTGGAATTGGTTAGTGAACAAACTTGCAACTCTAACAAGGAAACCACTTAAAGCTGATGAAACAGTAAAGTGTGTACGTACTGTATCCCCATGACTATGCAGAAGTGTTTACAGTGAAATCAGATAGGCCCAAGCCAACACTAATGACTGCCAGACTCTCAACCCAGCTCTTCATTGCCTGGCTTCTCACACCGCAGTGGGCGCAGTAGCCTACTAGGGTGTGTTCATCTATGGCCTGGCTGTGCCGCCAGGAAGAAATAAACAGCAAAAAAAACCCCAACTAGTCTGCATGCAGACATGTTTCATGTTTTCTCTCTGTGCATTGTTTGTATATTATAAATGTCTGCTTTTGTAGAGAGAGAGTTAAGAATGTCTGATTTTTGTGATTGTGTTTCTGCCAGTCCCTATACTGTTTACATTTATCTATGTTTTGACTGCTGTCAGTCAAACAGTATGAAAGAAAGTATATGGAGTTTGGTGTCAAAAGAAAGCTTGTTCAAAACTCATTTTAAAAACAGCTTTGTTTGTCTTTTTTTGAACAATTCATTGTGCAAAACCATGCATTAAAGAAGCAAAGGTAATTTACAGCTGAACACGGCTATAGTGCAAGCGTCTAGTGCCGTCTGTCCTTTTGCCCCGTTCATTTATATCCACGCCCTGCCAGCTGGGGGTCATGAACTTTGAGCAGAGAACTAAAGAGACGGCTATGAGAAACCGTGAGCCTCATTTACAGTCTCATCCAAGGACTTTTGTGGAGAGTGGAGTGAGCACTGATGTTAACACCAGGGGGAAAAATATCCTCCCACAGGAAACATTTGTGGTGCTGAAATTGGAGCAATATTCTGACCACAGGCTATCCTGTTCCCATAAATATAATTATATGTGTATGTATGTATGTATGTATGTATGTATGTATGTATGTATGTATGTATGTATGTATGTATGTATGTATGTATGTATGTATGTATGTATGTATGTATGTATGATATGTATGTATGTATGTATGTATGTATGTATGTATGTATGTATGTATGTATGTATGTATGTATGTATGTATGTGTGTGTGGTGTGTGTGTGTGTGTGTGTGTGTTGTTGTGTGTGTGTGTTGTGTATGTATCTATATATATATATATTATATATATATATTATATATATATAATATATATATATATATATATATATATATATATATATATATATATATATATATATTAATATATATATATACACACACTCTTAGGCAGGGTGATGGAGATGGGGGTGGGTGTTGTAGGGTTTGCACTGATGATGAAGGAGGGAAGACCTTAGACAGGAAGTCAGTGTCTTGGAGGCTGCAGTCAGCATTTTCAGCAGACTTGGCTGCAAAATGAGCTCTGAAAGGTGTGTTGATTAACAGGAAACAACAACAGCAACAACAGCAGCAGCAACAAAAAGCAAGGACAAGACTTCACCCCCATTTACACTACAAAATCCACAGAACAGCCAGTAGACTGTCTCCCTTCCACTGTCAGTTTTTTTTCATCAATCAGTGAGAATGCTTCCTTGATAAGAAAATGTGTGTGTGTAGTGTGTGTGTGTGTGTGTGTGTGTGTGTGGTGTGTGTTGTGTGTGTGTGTGTGTGTGTGTGTGTGTGTGTGTGTGTGTGTGTGTGTGTGTGTGTGTGTGGTGTGTGTGTGTGTGTGTGTATGCATTCAGTGCTGTCCAAACTGTACTACAAACTGAAGCCAAGTCAGTGGATTTCTGATGTTTTAATCACTCAGAATACAGACCAACCCATGTTTCACAAATCTGTTTATTCCCATTAACTCTTTTGAACTCTAGAGAAACAAAAAGCAGACACACCAATACATGAATGACAGGTAGAAAGAGGCAGCCAAAACAGAAGTACACAAAGGACAAATATAATAAAAATGAATCAGACAGGATCATATGTTGTTGGGCTGCTGCACCATATATAGGTAACCAATTACTCATGCACTATCAGGAAGTGTACAGGTATTTGAAGTAATAAAAGAGAGAGAACAGCAAAAAAAATCACATGAATGATAGGAGAAATGAGCAAATAGCCAGAAAAGGCATCAACATCATGAATCTGGCTGTATGAAAAAGGCACAAAAACCATAAACAAAACATTAAATGTGATTCACTCACTCACTCAGTCCCATATCCCAAAAGACGTAGGGGGGACATGAGAGAAGACGCAACAGAGATCTTTTTCCATGCTTCACAATCCTGTGTGGCTAGTAGGTGTTGCAGGGGTTGGGCGTCCAGTCTTTGATGTTGTCAACCCATGATTTCTTTTGGCGGCCTCTTCTTCTCTTGCCCTTGACTGTTCCTTGCAGGATGGTTTTTGCTAAAGTGTTGTGTCTTGTGGTGTGACCAAACCACATCAGCTTTCTCCTCTTTATGGTGGAGAGCAAAGGCTCTTGGGGGCCCACACGCTTTTTGATTTCTTCTTTCACATAGTTATTGGTCTTGTGTTCTTTGTATGATATTTTGAGGAGTCTTCTGTGGCACTTGTTCTCGAATGCTTGGATTCTCCTCTCTAACTCTGCTGTCAGAGTCCATGATTCACGGCCATATAGGAGGATAGATATGACGAGGGATTTGTAAAGGTGGTATTTGGTGCAGAAGCTGATGTTGTTGCTTCTGATGATCCTCTGGAGTCTGACTAGAGCAGATGTTGCTGTTGCAATGCGAGCTTTCACTTCATTGTTTGATGTGCCATCTTTTGTTAGGATGGAGCCTAAGTATTTGAATTGGCTCACCTCTTCCAGTATTTCTCCATTCATCTTTATTTCCGTGCTTTCATTACTCGCACTGTTGACCATGATCTTTGATTTCTCTGTCATGTCTGCCTGTGGTCCCTTCTAGGGCATAGGCTGCCAACTAGCTGTCTCCAGGCATCTCGGCTCTGGGCTAGGCGTTCCAGTTGTCCCCACGTCTTGCCCATCTTTTTCAAATCTGCATCCAGGTCCCAGCGCCAGGTATTTCTAGGCCGCCCTCTCTTTCTTTTCCCTTGTGGATTCCAGGTGAGAGCTTGTCTTGTGATGCTGGATACAGGTTTCCGTAGGGTGTGTCCTATCCATCGCCAACGTCTCTGTAGGATTTCTTTCTCAACAGGCTGTTGTCTGGTTCTTTGCCATAATTCTTCATTACTGATCTTGTCTGGCCAGCGTATCTTGAGGATCTTCCTGAGGCAGGTGTTGATGAAGACCTGGATTTTCTTCATGGTGGTGACAGTGTTTCTCCAGGTCTCTGCTCCATACATTAGTATTGGCTTGATGATGGTGTTGAAGAGCCTGGTCTTGGTGGCGATGCTGATGTCGCTTGATCCCCAGATATTTCTGAGCTGCTTGAAGGCTGCCCTTGCTTTACCAATGCTGGTTCTGACATCTGTGTCTGTTCCTCCCTGTGTGTCCATGATGCTGCCGAGGTATGTGAAGCTTTCCACCTCTCCCAGCGCTTCTCCTTTGACTGTGATGGGTGTTGCATTGGCTGCATTTGTCTTGAGTACCTTGCACTTTCCTCTGTTGATGTTGAGGCCCAGTTTAGCTGAGTTCTCCACAACGATGTTGGTCTTTTCTTGCATCTGTTGCTGGGTGTGGGAGAGAAGGGCCAGGTCATCCGCAAAGTCAAGGTCGTCTAGCTGTTTCCAAGGTGTCCATTGGATGCCATTACGTTTCTGGTCCACTGAGGTTTTCCTGACCCAGTCGATGGCCAGCAGGAACAGGAAAGGAGATAGTAAGCATCCTTGCCTTACTCCGGTATCTACTTCAAAGGCGTCGGTGAGCTGTCTGCCATGAACTATTCTGCAGGACATTCCTTCATATGATTTCCTGATGATGTTGGTGATTTTCTCTGGCACTCCATAGTGTCTCAGTAGCCTCCAGAGGGTCTGTCTGTCAATGCTGTCAAAAGCCTTCTCATAGTCTATGAAGTTGATGTATAGTGGCGAATTCCATTCCAGGGACTGTTCCAGGATGATGCGCAGTGTTGCAATAGTGAGTGTCTTGGAGGCTGCAGTCAGCATTTTTAGCAGACTTGGCTTCAAAATCCCCTCTACATTTCAGTGGTCAGACTTTTGTCAAATTCATGTTTTTCATACTAGTAGTTATATATATATATATATATATATATATATATATATATATATATATATATATATATATATATATATATATATATATATATATATATATATATTATATAAAGAGAGAGAGTCAGACTGAATGGTGTCTTAATCATCAGAATACAACAGCAACAGCAAAATCAGAAGTATGCCAGAACAAGACTTCACTGAAATTCACACAATATGATCCCACAGACCAGCCAGTAGGTTGTCTCCCTTTGACCATCAGCTTTTTCATTGTGCAGTGAAAATGCTTGCATCAAAACAAGGTAGGTGTGTGTGAGTGTGCCTGCCTGTGCATTGGTATCTGTAGGTGTGTGCGTACCTATGTGTATGTGTGCGCGTGTGTGGGTATTGTTTTATCTTATTTTCTTTTTAATCCAAGAATAATGGAATCAGTACTCATATGTTGTTGCTTTTTATACATACAATCCCTGAGTGTATGCAGTTTTGTAAAATTTTTCAGGCTTCCCACCAGCTCAAAATGGTATGCTGTGGATGTTGTTTTGTTTTAATTGTTGTTGTTATTGTTGCAGCTGTTGTTGTTATTGTCACAGCTGCTGTTGCTGTTGTTATTCATATTGTTGTTGTTCCTGGGCTGTTTTCATGTCATCATCATTTTTAGCAGACTTATCCAGAAAAGACACTTTCTGTTCCATTGGGGGTTTTCCATTTTAATTTTTAAGTTTGCTCAATTCATTATCCCAGATATTTTCAACATCTTTCTTTCCTTTATACTGCTTGATGTCAGGGCAGAATTCTCTGTGTGAAACTCAAGTTGTTCTTGCCAGGAAAAGCATGTCACCATAATTGCAGTGCCAACCATATTTTTCATTTTCCTGTCTGAAAATGTACTTGTGTCCCTATCAGAGTGGCTTTTTTTCTACATAATGCCAGGGACATCTCTTTTGTTGTCGTGGGTTCTTCTAAGCTAAAGGTAAAGGTGTCCCATAACCTGTGTGGTCATAGGAAGTAAGGTCTCAGAGACCTCAGCTTTTCTAGGGGCAGGCATATTGAGGGTGGTGCCCATCTCCTCTCCCTCACTGCTTTACCTTCCCTGACCCTAAAGAGGGCAGGTACCCATTTACAGCTGGGTGAGCTGGAGGAACTGTACTGAACCAAGGTTCGCAAAGGGTCACCCATCCAACTGGTAACCACGCTGGACATTCCTTAACATTGGGTGTGGGGAAGAAAATGCTTTGACCACTGAGCCATCCTGCTCTTTTCACTCACTCACTCAGTCCCATATCCCAAAGGACGTAGGGGGGATATGAGACAGGACGCAACAGAGATCTTTCTCCATGCTTCACGATCCTGAATGGCTAGTAGTGTTGCAGGGGTTGGGCGGTCCAGTCTTTCATGTTGTCAACCCATAATTTTTTGGGGGGCCTCTTCTTCTCTTGCCCTCAACTGTTCCTTGCAAGATGGTTTTTGTTAAAGTGTTGTGTCTTGTGGTGTGACCAAACCACATCAGTTTTCTCCTCTTTATGGTGGAGAGCAAAGGCTCTTGGGGGCCCACACGCTTTTTGATTTCTTCTTTCACATAGTTATTGGTCTTGTGTTCTTTGTATAATATTTTGAGGAGTCTTCTGTGGCACTTGCTCTTGAATGCTGGGATTCTTCTCTCTAACTCTGCTGTCAGAGTCCATGATTCACAGCCATATAGGAGGATAGATATCACGAGGGATTTGTAGAGGTGGTATTTGGTGCAGAAGCTGATGTTGTTGCTTCTGATGATCCTCTCGAGTCTGACTACAGCAGATGTTGCTGTTGCAATGTAAGCTTTCACTTCATTGTTTGATGTGCCATCTTTTGTTAGGATGGAGCCTAAGTATTTGAATTGGCTCACCTCTTCCAGTATTTCTCCATTGATCTTTCTTTCCGTGCTGTCATTACTTTCATTGATGACCATGATTTTATATTTCTCTGTACTGACCTCCATGCCGTATGCACTCGCTCAATCTGTTAGACACTCTGTGAGGATTTGCAGTACTTGTTTACTGCTGCCCATGAGGTCAATGTCATCTGCAAATCTGAGGTTGCAAAGGGGTCTTCCACCAATGGTGATGGAAGTGTGGTGGTTTTGCAGTGTCTCTGTCATGATGTTTTTTGAGGAAGAGGTTGAAGAGTACAGGTGAGAGAAGGCAGCCCTGGCAGACCCCAACCGTGGTCTTAAAGAACTTGCAAACGTGATTGTTCATGAAAACTGCACTTCTTGCATTCTGGTAGAGTGCTTTGATGACTTCAATTAGGCAGTTGTCAATGTTAAAGTGCCTGAGTACTTGCCAGAGGACATCATGCCATACCCTGTCAAAGGCCTTTTTGAAGTTTATGAAATTGTGGCTTAAGTCTTTTTGATGTTGGAGATGCTTCTCTATCAGAATTCTCAGATTGAAAATTTGTTCCATTGTGCTGTGTTTTGGTCTAAAGCCCACTTGTTCTGCCAGGAGTTTTTCCGCTTGATTTTTCAGTCTGTTGAGGACTACCTGCAGCATGGTCTTGCTAGGATGGCTTATGAGACTGATGGTTCTGTAGTTCTGGCATTGCTTGAGGTTTCCTTTCTTTGGCATGGGTATTACAAGAGACTGTGTCCATTTTTTTACCATTTTTTGGTGTCGTGAATCTTCTGGCAATGTTTTGTGAATCACCTTGCTGTTTCATTCCTTCCATTTTTTATGAGTTTGGCTGGGATGTTATCGATTCCAGGGGACTTCCCCTTCTTCAATTGTTTAATAGTTGTGTCTACTTCACACCTTAGTATTAGTGGGTCTTTATCTTGGTGTTCAGGGGGTTTGTCAGAAACTATATTGGTATCTGGGCATAGTGGGTAGTTATACTATCCCTCACAGTATTCTGTCCAGCGTCGGAGGATGGCATTGTTTTCCATTAAAACATTTCCTTCTTTGTCTTCAATAACAGAGGCTTTAGGCTGTGTGGTTTTGGTTAGTGCTTTCAGGGTGTTGTAAGCAGTTTTGTTGTTTCCCTTGGCCATTCCAGTTTCGATGCTGTTGCATTGCTCTTCTAGCCTGTTGTTTTACATGCTCCAAATAATGATGTGTAACACACTGGACCTTGGTTTATCTCTCATCCAAAAGACTACCACCCAAACCACAACTCATGGTCTAATAGATGGAGTAAATTTGGGGGCAAAAACTACTGCACCCTTTGAATAGTTTTGCTTTTTGGACAGGTATTTTACATCTAGACCACCCATTCACCCATCCTTCAATGTAGATATTTCATTTATTTATTTTATTCTTTTATATCAAGGATAATGGGATAAGCACTCTTGTGCTTTTTTTAACATCAATCCCTGTGTATGTGTATACAGTTTTGTAAATGTCATATGTTCCCACCAGAACAGAATTTAACGTGTGCAAAATATGTTTTGTGTGCATTTACACACAGCTTCATTTACAGTGTCATCCAAGGACTTTTGTGGAGAGTGGAGTGAGCACTGATAATAACACCAGGGGGAAAATGTCCTCCCACAGGAAACAACTGTGGTGCTCAAAGTGGAGCAATACGCTGACCACAGGCTATCCTGTTCCCATAGATGTATGGATGTATGCATGGATGTATGCATGTTTGGATGGATGCATGCATGTATGTATGTATGTATGTATGTATGTATGTATGTATGTATGTATGTATGTATGTATGTATGTATGTATTTTTCAGTACACACACACACACACACACACACACACACACACACACACACACACACACACACACACACACACACACACACCACACACACACCCACACACACACACACACTGTTAGGCAAGGTGATGGACATGGGGGTGGGTGTTGTAGAGTATGCACTGATGATGAAGGAGGGAAGACCTTAGCAAGGAAGTCAGTGTCTTGGAGGCTGCAGTCAGCATTTTCAGTAGACTTGGCTTCAAATGAGCTCTGCATTTTAGTGGTCAAACTATACATATATATATATATATATATATATATATATATATATATATATATATATATATAGATAGATAGATAGATAGATAGATAGATAGATAGATAGATAGATAGATAGATAGATAGATAGATAGATAGATAGATATAGATATAGATATAGATATATATATATAGTTTGACCACATATATATATATATAAACATATATAAGTATATATATAAATATATATTTACTTTAAATTTTTAAATATATATTTATTTAATTTTATATATATATAATATATATATATATATATATATTATATATATATATATATATATATATATATATATATATACTTATATATGTTTATATATAATAGTGGTCAAACTATATATATCTATATATATAAATATATATTTACTTTAAATTTTTAAATATATATTTTTTCAATTTTATTTTTTAACACTTTGTACCCCAAGGGTGCAGCTGCACTGCAGTCTCTGTGGACCAGCCCTGCAGCAGCTGCGTGCAGTGTGCACTGGGTCATCATAGTAAAATCATCCTATCTTTTTTGTTTGAAGCCCATTTCTTATGAAACTATGGCATTGTGTGGGTAAATGACTGCCCATTATATGCGTGCATAAAAATTTATATTGCATAAAAAAGAGTATGTTAATTATGGTGTCAAATTACGTAATTGCTCTGATTTTAAGTGGTGATCCCACTGATGGGCTTATGATTTTTACACAATGTATGCAACAAATACAACACAACAACAACAAAACTATACAAGAATCTCAAATAAACAGGGACAAACATAGGTACTATACAAGTTTTCTTCCAGCATGCATCAAATGTAATATAATCAAAGGGAACCACTGAACTGTAGACACAACACTGTCACAATAACGATCATGGAATATACAGATAACATTTCTTCCCTAGTCCAAGAAAGTTCCTGAACTTTTCTACACTACTTTATTCATATGTACAGAATGTTTGCACTTCACCAGGTGGCTTGTAGTTCATTTTCATGTAAACAGTTGGTGTTTATCGTAGCGGTACTCACAGTACCAAGGCCACGCCCCTCCCCAGTCACCCCCCCCCCCCCCCCCTTCCCACCCCTTTTAGCTGGCCTATCTCGTTCCTCGCGGCACACAGTGAGTATCACGAGACTCAAAGCTCTCACGATCTCTATCCAAAACACGATCTTTATCGGCAACGTAATAACTCAATAACTCGTTTAAAACTTCTGTTACTTCGTCAGCAGTGAAAGTATGATGTACCAAAGCCATACTACAAGCATATGACACGTAAAACAACAATAAACACACAAAAACACGCTCAATTTATATGCAAATTAGCTGTGAACGATGTGCGACCAACGTGGCAGCTAAAGCCAACAAGCTAAAACGACCATGTGAGAATAGAACAGAATGGGAGGACGAAAGTGAAAGTACCTGCTGTGGTACGGATTAATCCGTACCCCGTCCAGGGGAGATGATCGTGTGGTACGGATTAATCCGTACCCGGGGTAGAAAGTGTTAAATATAATATATATATATATATATATATATATATATATATATATATATATATATATATATATATATATATATATATATATATATATATATATAAATGAAGATTGAAAGGTATCTTGATTAACAGAGGACAACAACAGCAACAACAGCAACAAAAAACAAGAACAAGACTTCATCCCCATTCACACTATAAAACCCACATAACAACCAGTAGGTTGTCTCCCTTCCACTGTCAGTTTTTTTTCATAATGCAGTGACAATGCTTGCTTCATAACACAATTTGTGTTTCCCAAACACAGTCAAACCCTGTTTCTATTAAAATGTCATGAATTTTCTTTTGCTTTCACACCTCAGAGACAACAGAAGCAGGAATGATCAGTTTTGTCGGTAGGTTGTCTCCCTTCCCTTGTTAGCTTGTTACCAGGCCATGGTGAACAGCAGTGTGTGTGTGCTTCTGTGTGTGTGATGTTAATGCTTTGATTTTACGTCTGTTCATTCAAAGTGATATTAGACATGGGAAGGGAAGGGGAGGGTCTAGTATGTTGATGGATGTGTGCAGTAAAATGGGTGTCTTTTTCTTAATAATGTATACAGTACATAGATTTGGGCTAAACAGTGATAACAACAAGTAAATACATAACAAATGCTGGTATGACTTAAAACTATAAAAAAAAATTTCCTAAAGCAATATTCATTAAAGACTTTGTTAAACGAAATGCCAAATTAAG
>CM060344.1:6080342-6102842 GCA_030674155.1 Stramonita haemastoma
GCTGTGTGTGTGTGTGTGTGTGTGTGTGTGTGTGTGTGGTGTGTGGTGCGTGTGTGTGTGTGTGTGTGTGTGTGTGTGTGGTGTGTGTGTGTGTGTGTGTGTGTGTGTGTGTGTGTGTGTGCAATGACTCAATTTTAGTCAATTTATTGGTGTGAATGAAATGTTGATGTTTATAAATGATTGTAAATCATCTTCTCTGTGTGATTTACATGTCATTGTTTTTAGATCCCTGTACATTATTTGTTCTATGAGTTTGGAATATATGTTGGTGTTTTTAAATGGCTGTATTTTAGCCATTTTATTTGTGTGGGTTATACATTAGATGTCAGTATTTTTTTTATGGGTGTATTTTAAAATTTGTTTTTATTTTGTGCAGCTTACCTACCTGTAGGTTTAGATGGCTGTATTTTAGCAATTCTGTTTGGATTAAATGTCTGCATTTTTAAATTGCTGTATCTTAGCCATTTTATATGTGTGGATTATGCCTGCATTTTTATATGGCTGTATTTTAATCATTTTATATATGTGGATTAAATGTGTTTTTTTATAGCTGCATATTAGCCATTCTATTTGTGTGGTTAAAATGTTTTTAAATAACTGAATTTTAACTGTTTTATCTGTGAAGATTACGTGTTGATATTTTTTAGATGGCTGAATTTTAGCTATTTTATGTCAGGATAATATGCCTGTGTTTTTTTAATGGCTATATTTTAGCCATTTTATATATGCAGATAATATGCCTGTTTTTTAGATGGCTGTATTTCAGCCATTTTATTTGTGTGGATTACATGTCTGTGTTTTCTAATGAATATACTTTAGCCATTTCAGTAGTCTCAAGTAAGTGCTTTTAGATGACTGTATTTTAGCTGTCTTATCATTCTGAACTGTGTCTCTACATGACGTTATTTGTCATTTCATCTGTGTGATTTACATGTCTGTAGTTATAGGTAGTTGTATTCTAGTCATTTTATGTGTGTGAAGTAAAGGTCTATGTTTTCAGGTGACTATTTTATCCTTTTATCTGTATGGATTAAATGTTAGTGTTTTTAGATAGTTGCATTTCAGACATTTTATCTGTGTGATTTAAATGTTTGTATTTTAGATGACTGTGTTATTTTATTTGCGTGGATTACATTTATTTTTAAATGGCTGTATTTCAGCCTTTCTTTTTATGAATAATTAAGGTCCATGTTTTTATATGGCTGTATTTTAACCCCTTTATTTGTGTGATTTACATGTCTGCATTTTTAAATGGCTATATTTCAGTTGTTTTATGACTGTGGATTAAACGTCAGTATTTTTAGGTGACTGTTTTAACCATGTTATTTGTGTAGGTGGATTATATGCTGGTATTTTTTAGAGGACTATGTGTTAGCTGTTTTATCTGTATAGATTACCTTATTACTTTTGAATAACTATATTTTAGTCATTCTAGATATGTAAATGAAATGCCTGTTTTTAGCTGGCTGCATTTGTGCCATTTTACCTGTGTGGATTATGTCAGTGCTTTTAAACGACTGTATTTTTGCCATTTTATTAGTCTGAACTATGTGTTTTTAGATGATTGTATTTGTAATTTCATCTGTGTGATTTATATAGCTGTAGTTTTAGATAGCAGTATTTTAGCAACTTTATCTGTGTGGTTGTTTTCAGATACTGAATTTTAGCCATTATCTGCGATTTATATATTGGTATTTTTTAGGTAAGTTTTTTTTAATAGTCATTTTATGCATTTCAGATGACTGTATTAGTCATTTTATGTATTTTTAGATAACTGTAGTTTATTCATTTTTTAAATGACCGTATTTTAGTCGTTTTATGTATTTTAGATGACTATATTTGTCATTTTATATATTTTAGATGACCATGTTAGTCATTTTATATCATAATTTGGGCATTTTATGTATTTTTAGATCACTGTATTTTTGTCATTTTATGCATTTTAGATTACTATAGTTTAGTCATTTTATATATTTTAGATGACTTTATGTTAGCCATTTTATGTATTTTAGGTGTTTATATTTTAGTCATTTTTAGATGACTGTCTCTAAGTCATATGTATTTTGAGATTATTGTAACTATTTTATATATTTTATATACCTATTTTAGGCATTATATATGTTGTTGTTTTTTTATTTGACTATATCATAGTCATTTTATGTTTTTTTTTTCCCAAATGACTGTAATATAGTCATTTTACATTACTTTTAGACGACTGTAGTTTATTTTGTGTCGATTTTTGTGTGTGGATAACTGGGTAATAATCATTGATGTATTTTTAGACTATTTTTTAGGCATTTTGTATATTTTTAGATGACTACATTATAGTCATTTTATGGTGCGTTTTTTTTTTCCAGATGACTGTATTGTACTCAATTTATGTAGTTTTAGATGACTGTAGTTTAATCACTTTGTGTTTGTTTTTTCAATGACTGCATTTTAGTCATTTTATGTATTTTTAGATGACTATATTTTAGTCATTTTATGTATTTTAGATGACTGTATTTTGAGTCATTTTATGTAGTTTATAAGACAATGGTGTGGTCATTTTATGTTTTTAAAAACATAATTATTTTTTTAAATAGTAATTTTATGTATTTTAGAAGCCTATATTTTTGTCATTTTATGTATTTTTGGATTACTGTATTTTGCCATGTATTTTTAGATGACCGAATTTCATTTATGTATTTTTTATGACTTTTTTGTGTAGATATTTGATGTATTTATCATTGTATTTTAGGCATTTTATGCTGTTTTTTTTTTTAGATCACTCTTTTAGGAAAATTTGTATTTTAGTCTTTTTATGTATTTTTTAGATGACTATTATAATTATTTTATGTATTTTTAGATGGCTTTTATAGATATTTTATGTATTTTTTAGATGACTGTAGTCATTTTATAATGTTTTAGATGACTGTTTTAGTCAGGTTATTATTTTTTTTTCCACACAACTGTATTTTAGGCATTTTATTTTTTTAGATAGCTGTATTTGACACCTAGCTGTCAGTTTACCCCACTTTCAACTGCCAATTAATCCATTCCATCCAAGCCCAGCTGGTGCTATTCATAGCAGGAACTGACCATACTTTGACTAGGTCATAGGGGCATGCTAAATTTAGCACTCTGGACCAGTGATGTTGGATTTGTGTGCTGAGATTTTAGTCATTTTAAGTTGTTTTTTTTAGATTATTGCACTTTTCTAATTTTTTGTGTGTTTTTTCTTTTTTTTTTAGTTGACTGCAATTTAGGCATTTTGTATATTTTACATGTTTGCATTTTAGGCTTTTTATATTTAGTCGACTGTATTTTAGTCATTTAATGTACTTTTTAGATGACTATTATAGTAATTTTATGTATTTTTGATGACTGCATTTCAGTCAATTTGTGCAATTTTTAGACTGTATTTCAGTCATTTTATGTATTTTTGGATTACTAGATTTTATGTATTTGTAGATGACTACATTTTAGGTACTTTATGTTTTTTTAGATGACTATTTTAGTTTTTAATATAGTTTTAGGTGGCTGTATTTTAGGCATTTTATGTATTTTAGTCATTTTATGTATTTTATTTGATGACTGTACTTTTTTTTTGTCTTTTTATGTACTTTAGATGGCTGTATTTTACTCATTTTATCTGTTTGATTTATATGTTGGTATTTTCACATTGCTGTATTTTAGTCATTTTATCTCTGTAGATTACACGTTGGTGTTTTAAGATGACATGCCTCCCTAAAGTCAAAATGTGGCTACCTCCACGGTGAGCAAAAATGGTCGAATACAAAAATCTCACAATTGGTGAACCTCAGAGCTCAAGCCACGGAATTGGAGGAGAATAGGTCAGGGTTTTACTGACCGTTCTTTTTCTCTCTTTCTTTCTCACACCCACTCACACCCACACATGTATCTCACACAGGCGCATGCACCTCAGAAAAACAAAACACAATCATGGTGTGTGTATGAACTCCCCTCTGAAGCTCACAAACAAAGCTGGGGGAATGGTTGTGGTTGCAATGACATTGTTTTTTATTTCAACAGTCTCTTCTCCTGCTTCCCAAGATTATGCCTGTTGCAAGATGTGTGGCCCTGGTTTGACACCATGTGTTGCAAGATGTATGGCCATGGTTTGATACACACTGGTGCTGCCCACTGCCCCTTCCATCATGGACAGACACCATCTGCACACAGAAATATCAGTGACACGTCAGTCACCACATAACACATAGCATCAGTGACACATGGGTAAAATCATAACACATCAGTAAGCACATAACACATCAACCAGCACATAACCATACCTGTGCCCCTATACTACTGACTTCAGAACTTTGGTGACAATGTTCAAAATGTTTGTGGTAATGTTCAGAATTTTTGTGGCAATATTCAGTATTTTTGTGGCAATGTTCATTATTTTTCACAAAGCTTGAGTATATTTGTGGCAATGTTCAGAGTTTTTGTGGCAATGCTTATTATTTTTGTGGAAATGTTCAGTATTTTTGCGACAGTGTTCAGTATTTTTGTGACAATGTTCAGATTTTTTTTTATAGCAAAAGCCATGTTTAGTATCTTTGTGGCAATGTTCAATATTTTTGTGGCAATTTTCAGTATGTTTCAGAGTTTTTCACACAGTTGCAATACTTTGGTTTTTTTTACAAAGTTTCAGAAATGTTTCAAAAGTTTCAGTATTTTTCACAGTTTCAGTATTTATGCCTGTTGTTTACCACACATTTTTTTTTATATATTATGAAACCACTTTTTTTTCTTGTCTAATGTTTGTATTAATGCCTATTTCTCATGGTTGTCAGGTCATTTTTCTTCCATTTCTTTTCACTGTACAGAGAACTCTGCTGTGACTGACAGTGGTATGCACAGCCCTCACCTGCCCTGTAGATCCCCATTCAGCAAGTCCTGTCTCCTGTCTCTGCACAGTCTTCAGCTGTCTGCATGTGCCAACCCTGTGAACACACAATAAACACTTTAGTCACTGACATAGCAGCACACAAACACACACAGGCACATCAAAAATGCAAAATTCTGCTGACATTCCTGCATGCAGAAAGACTCTAATTTGAAGACTAAATGAACGCCACACTGACATGTGCATATGTAACTAAATAAGCACAACTCTCAAATAACACAGCAGTGAACATGTAGAAACAACACGTATATCACAACATGGATCAAGCACACACATACGCGCGCGCACACACACACCACACACACACACAGAAAAATAAACACACACACACACACACACATAAACACAGAAACTTTTTCATTGTAATGTACATAAAAGTGAGGTGGAATCCAATAAGAAGTTTTATCTAAGCCTTTTAAATGTTTTACATCTTTCTTTAACTCGCTCGGGATGGCCAATTATCTCCCTTGCTTTGCTTTATGGATGGCCCGTTTGTAATGGTTCATAAAAGCTCATACAAATACAAAACACATAGAAAGAAAATAAAATTTTAGTCATTTTATGTATTTTATTTGATGACTGTACTTTTTTTTGTCTTTTTATGTGCCATCTTTTTTTTCTGTGGTGTTGTGTATAGATGGTGTCTATATATTCTGTTTGTGCATTTCAGCGTTGGTGTTCCCAGATAGCTGAGGACTGATAACGCCATGTTTTTTTTCTGCAGTAAGTACTCAGTTTGTACATTTGTGTCTTGTTTGGAGGGGAGGGAGGTGGATTTCATGTATTTGTGTGTAGGCATGTTTTTTGTGTGTGTGGTTCATTTATGTAGTGAGGTAGCTGTTGTTTCTACATATTGACTGCTGTGTGTTACAGGGCTGATGAACCAAGACTGAAGGTATCAGGACAGGAGGCAGCCATCTCCATCACAAGTTAAGTGCACTGTGTGTGTTTGCGTGCGTGCATGCGTGCGTATGTGTTTATCTGTGACAGGAAGATGAAGTGTGAGGTCAGAGGCTGGTCAATTTCTCTTCACCTAAGAGCATGTCACCAATTTATTGTCACTCTCCTTTTGTTGGTCATGTTTTTACTAACCAGCACAAATGGCCAGTGGGGGGGGGGGGGGGGGGGTAGATTTACTGAGTGTGTTATTTCAGTGTTGTATTCATTTAGTCAGGTGTGCAGAGGTGAGTGTGGTGTTTGTTTAGTCTTCAGATTAGCATTTTTGGACATGCAGGAACATGAGAGGAAATTTGTTTTGTGTGTGTGTTGCATTGTCAGTGACTAAAGTATTTGTTGTGTGTTTACAGGGTTGGCACATGCAAACAGCTGAAAACTGTGCAGAGAGAGGAGTCAGGATTTGCTGAATGGGGATCTACAGGGCAGGTGAGTGCTGTGCATACCTCTGTCAGTCACAGCAGAGATCTCTGTATGAAAGTCGGGCTGCTCTCCCCAGGGAGAGTCTCAAGAGCAGTGCCACCCATTTGAAATTAAAAAATAAAATTGTCTGGATGTGTATTTGTTTTAGCTATGAGAGTAGTGATTCTGTACAAAATCTTACCAGAAACAACTCTCTTTTTGCAGTGTTTGGTTTGTTTGTTGGGTTGTTGTTGTTTTTTACATGTGAGGGACAGTTTTGTTCAAATATCAATTCTACAAGCTCACATATTACAGGCTTTTTAAATTTGTTTTTTGTTTTGTTAATGATGTGCTTCATGACAATAGTAGATGTCTTTATTATAAAACTATAAATTCGATATTGCTTTGGAAAATACGTATCTATCACATATACATGTCTACGCTCTTATCAAATTTCATTGTGGTTGTCACAAGCTCTCTGTTGAGGTTAGATGTTTTCTTAATATTCCAGGGAAGAAGAATATGTTGCAAATGCAATTTGTTGGAATTCATCTGACTTTGTTGTCTATTACCAAAAAAAAAGTTCTTGTGTGTGTGTGTTCATTCTGTCTGTGTGTGTGTGTGGGTGGGTGTGTTTCATGCATGTAGTGAGGTAGCTGTTGTTTCTACATGCTGACTGTTGTGTGTTACAGGGCTGATGAACCAAGACTGAAGAGATCAGGACAAGAAGCTGCCATCTCCATTACAAGTTAAGTGTACTGTTGTGTGTGTTTGCGTGTGTGCATGTGTGTTTACCTGTGACAGGAAGATGAAAGGTGAGAAAGTCAGGCTGGTCATTTTCTCTTCACCTAAGAGCATGTCACCAATCCACTATCACTCCCTTTTTGATGGCCATGTTTTTACTAACCAGCACAAATGGCCAGTCATGGGAGTATATTTACTGATTGTGTTATTTCAGTGTTGTTTTCATTTAGTTAGGTGTGCACAGGTGAGTGTGGTGTTTGTTTAGTCTTCAGATTAGCATTTTTGTACATGCAGGAACATGAGAGGAAATTTGTTTTTTTGCGTGTGTGTATTGCATTGTCAGTGACTAAAGTATTTATTGTGTGTTCACAGGGTTGGCACATGCAGACAGCTGAAGACTGTGCAGAGAGAGGAGTCAGGATTTGCTGAATAGGGATCTACTGGACAGGTGATTATTATTTTTTTTTTTATACCATTTTATGTCACAACAGATTTCTCCGCATGCAATTCAGGCTGCCCTCCCCAGGGAGAGCACGTCGCCACAAGTGCAGCACCTACTCATTATTTTTTTGTTTGGGTAGGTGCTGCACTTGTGGCAACGCTCTCTCCCTAGGGAGAGCAGCACAAATTTCACACAGAGAAATCTGCTATGACATAAAGTGGTACAAAATACAAAATACAAATTGCCTTTTCCTGTCTGCAACTGTATTTGGTAGAGTGGCTTTTTCGATAGAATTTTCCCAGGGACAACCCTCTTGTTGCCATGGGTTCTTTTAGTGTGCTGAATAATTAAATGTAACATACGGGACCACGGTTTATCATCTCATCCAAAAGACTAGCATACAGGCTACCACCCTCATGGTTTAATGGATGGGAGAAAAGTTTTGGGCCCAAACTGGATTCAAACCACCGCACACTCTGACCTGGACTAACTTATCCACTGTAATATTCCCCATTTTGACACTCAAAACTCTGCTTTGCTCTGTTATTCATGCAGTGTGTATTTCAGGTCTTCGCTTACAGATTTAGACATCTGTGTTTGCGATAATTATTTCATAAAGACTAGCATGTATGGGCTGGCTACGGTTAAAAAAAAAAAGTTCAGTATTGGTAAAAAAACGAAGTTGAAAATCACCCCTGTTAAAGAGATTAGGGGCACAAAATATCCTTTCTTCCTTACTTTCTAGACTGGTGTAGTATGATTAGACCATTGAGCCAACATTGCTGAGGTTATGTGTTAAGTGGTGACTGACATGTCACTAATGCTATGTGTTATGTGGTGACTGACATATCACTGATGCTATTATGCGATGACTATGTGTCACTGATGCTGTTGTGTGGTGACTGACATGTCACTGATGTTGCTGTGTTATGTGGTGATTGACATGTCACTGATGTTGCTGTGTTATGTGGTGACTGACGTATCATTGATGTTGTTGTGTGCAGATGGTGTCTGTCCACGATGGAAGGGGCGGTGGGCAGCACAAGTGTGTATCATACCAGGGCCACGCATCTTTGCAACACATCATCGCATCAAGCCATGGCCACACATCTTGCAATAGGCATCATGATGGGAGGCGGGAGATGTGACTGCTGAAATAAAAGAAAGTGTCATTACAACCAACCCCCTCTCTCCTGCCTCTCAACGTGTTCATTTCCAGAACTGTGGACTGCTTTCTTTGTGAGCTTCTGTACACCCCCTGACTTGTGTTTTTTTTCTTTCTGAGGGGTATGTGCGTGAATTGCATGTGTGTGTGTGAGAGAGAGAGAGCAGTAGACTCCCTGCTACACCTCTCGAGTTCACCAATGGTGAGATTTTGCATATACAACCATTTTTCCTCGCCCTGAAGGTAGCCACATTTTGACTTTTGGGGAGGCATGTCATCTAAAAACACTGACATTTTATCATTTTAAATAAAATGGCTAAAATACAACTATCTTAAAATACCAACATTTAAACCAGACGAATAAATGGCTTAAAATATTGACATTTAAATCATATGCATAAAAGGACTAGATACAGCCGTCTAAATCTCGCACGTAAAATGGCTAAAGAATAGATATCCAAATGAGCTACAGCCATCTAAAAATACTAGCATTTAAATCGCACACATAAAATGGCTAGAATAGCCCATCTAAATGGGTTAAAATAAACCTTCTAAATTAGCTAAAATTAACCTAAATTCGCTAACATAAAACCATCTAAAAATACGAACATTTAAATTGCACACATAAAATGGGTCAATAGTTTAAAAATGCCATAATTAAAATGCACATATAAAAATGGTATAATACAACTGTGTAAATTGGCTAAACATAAATTGTACGCAAAAAAAAAGGCTAAATACAGCGATAAATCTTGCACATAAAATGTCTAAATTACAGTGATCTAAATATGCTAAAATACGGCTATCTAAAAATACCAATATTTTAATCGCACACATAGAAGCAAACGAACACGAAAAAGGCAGACTGTAATCCCTGTAATGGGCTAATCCCCCTCCCCCTTCCCCCCCCCCCCCCCCCCCCCAAAGAAGTGCATATCCAGAGATCATGGGTTCGAATCCAAGTGAGAGCTCAGCACATACATAAAGGGGCAGCAGAGAGACATCCAGAGTCATGAACTGGATGTGGGCCGGCCTCCCTAGAGTGTAAGGAAGATTAAAGGCCCGAAACACTTGTTTGAAGGGGGCTTCTCCTCTGAGGACTCTCTGCTGCCATGCTCTACTCAATGGGCTAAAACAAAACCATCTAAATGTGCTAAGATAAAACCATGTAAATGGGCTAAAATAACAATCTACATGGGCTAAAACAAAACCATCTAAATGAGCTAAAATAATCTAAAAGAGCTAAAACAAAATCTCTCAGCGAGCACTCTCAATCAACTACTGCACATCTCTCTTTTTCCACAACACAACAGGTAGATGGCCAAAACACCTTTGTGTGTGTGTGTGTGTGAGCAGAGAGACGTGTGGAGTCATGAAACTGGATGTGGGCGTGCCTTGTCTCCTAGAGTGTACCAGCAGCTGTGTGCCGTGAGACCCGTGGTGTGTTGGATTCGCGGCTCAGGCGCTACTCTGTGTGTGTGTGTGTGTGTGTGTGTTCTGTGAGTTTATTACCATGACATACTTTTGTATCACACACATTATAATGGCTTAAACCAGTGTGTGTGTGTACCTGTGTGTGTGTTAAAACACTAGAGACCGTGTGTGAGAGCGTAAAATTCTCAATCTAAATGGGCTAAAAATATTACTCATCTAAATGGGTAAAACAATCGTCTAAATGAGCTAAAACAAAAAGATTGCGATGGCTAAAAAATCATCTAAATGTGCTAAAACAATCATCTAAATAGGCTAAAACCACATCTAAATGGGCTAAAAACAGCAATCTAAATGGGCAAAAACAATACCATTACATGGCCTAAAACAAACACATTAATGGGCTAAAACAAAACCATCTACATGGGCTAAACAAAACCATTAAATGGGCTAAAAACAAAACATCTAAATGATCTAACAAAACATCGTAAATGGGCCTAAAACACAAACCATTTAAATGAAAAGCTATAAAACAAAACATCTGCAAATGGGGCTATATAATCTAAAATAGGGCTAAAAAGAAAACATCTGAATGGGCCTACAAATATCTAAATGGCCTAAACAAAAAACCATCTAAATCGCCTAAACAATACATCTATATGGACTAACAAACTATGTAAATTGGAAAAACAACACAACTAAATGTCTCAACCAAAACCATCCCTTTTCTCAACCACTTCTGTATCCATTTTATAAACCCCCCTCCCCCATTTACCCCACTAACCCATTTCACCACCACACCATTTACAACCACTAACCCATTTTAACCCCCCCCAACCATTTACCCATAACCCAATTCACCCCCCACACACATTTCACCCCCCCCCACCCCATTTACACCACTACACAATTACCCCCAAACCCATTTCACCCCACTAACCCCATTTACCCCCCCCAACACCCATTTACCCCACCCATAACCATTTCACACCCCCAAACCATTTCCCCACTAACCATTTACCCCCCCAACCTTTCACCCCACCCCTACCCTTTCACCCCCCCCCAAAATATATAGGTTCCTCTCTCTACTTAACTAGATCTCTTTCCCCCTTCACAAACCCCACACATCTCCCCCATTCCCAAAATTAATTATATTCAATTCCAACAATTTTTCTTCCTCATTCCTAATAACTTCTCCTAAATACTCACTCCCTCTACATATAACTCCCCACCCACCCCCCCCCACCACCAACAAACACCCAACACATCCCTACAATTTTACCACCCACCTCCCCCCCCCAACCTCCGCCCCCCAACCCCACATCTCCCTACTCCTTCCTAATCAAACCCCCCACCCTCCCATCACATCTCACCCTTCACTCCCCTCCCAATATACCTCCAACTCCTATACATACTTTCTTCCTCTCCCAAAAACTCCATAATTCCTCTCCATTTCCTCATTACCCACAACACCAAATCCCTCCCCCAATTTCCCAACCAAAAATTTCATCCTACACCCTCATTCCATTCAATGTCCTTCTACACCCCTCTACTCATTCCCCTCCTTTTATACTTATTTCCAAGTTATATCTCAAATACACTCTACCCATATAACTCAACCACCACCCACACCCCAACCAAAAACTCCTTTACTACACAATCATGCCCCACTACCTGTGTGTCTGTACCCTGTCACCCCGTGTGTGTAAACTATCCCGATGTGTGTGATGTAATCCCGACTCATGCGCACGCGCTGCCGTCCCCACCCTATGAATAAGCTTAAGTGTGTGTGAGTGTGAGTGAAGCAATGATACGCACACATGTGTGTGTGGTGTGTCCTTGCCGCCCGCATTTACGCCAGTTGCGAGCCCAGCGCGCGCAGGGACCCACCAGTTCCACCGCGTGTGTGTCATGTGTGGCCGTTGTGTGTTTTGGTGTGTGTGTGTGTGGCATGGACATTATTTAGCTTTAACTATCGCTACAGCAGTCGCTAGGTCGTGTGTCATGTTTTCGTGAGCAAGTTCTGCCAGTCGCCTCTGTAAACTGAGTACCAAGTGTACGCAAAAATCACCCCCTACAACCCCATCCAATAATAATTTCCTTACAATACATGCCCACCTGTGTAATCTGGCCGTGTGTGTGCCCGTGACCCGGCCAACACAAAAAACGCACAACCCAAACTCAGCGTGTGTGTGTGTGTGTGTGCGCGCATGGATACACACCTCCCATGAATAAGAGCTAAAGAACTTAGAGCATTGTGACGCAAACGCCGTTTTCGGGACCTTGCGCCGCCACTTTTCGCAGTTCCAGAGGCCAGGGCAGCAGGACCCTATTTCTACACTATAGCAGACAAACTGGACAAAATTTTGGATGCGTGCTTGTGGCACTGGAATTTGTGGCGGACTCACGGCCCGGAAGATGGCAACCCCGCTTGTTCGGAGCCAAGTGGTGAGCATAAGAAACCAGAGTACTGTGTAACGCAAAAAATACCTACAACACTCATCCAATTAATAATTCTACAAGATCATGCACCACAGAATCTGCCGGGTCCCCTCCACACCGGCCAACACAAAAAACCGCACAGAAAAATCAGCGAACGCACGCAGCGCGCGAGCATACCCACCCTCATGAATAAGAGCTAAAGATCTAGAGCATTGTGACTGCAAACGCGGTTTTCGGGACCTTGCCGCCGCCATTTTTCCGCGAGTTCCAGATCCCAGGGCAGGCAGGACCCTATTTTACATTATGCAGACAAATGACAACAATTTTGGATTTGGCGTGTGCACTGGAATTTGTGGCGACACCACGGCCGGAAGATGGCAAACCCGTTGTTAGGAGCAAGTTTAGGTAGCATAGAAACAGTAGTACAGTGTACGCACAAAAAGTACCCCTCCTACAACCACCATCACTAATAATTTCATACAATTAATCATGACCACAGTAATCTGCGGGTCCCCTCCACACCCGCAAACACAAAAAATACCGGACACACAAATCAGCGAACGACGCACGCGCGATGCATACACTCCCAGGTATAAGAGCTAAAGAACTAGAAGCATGGTGACGCAAACGCGTTTTCGGGATCCTTGCGCCCGCACTTTTTCGCAGTTCCAGAGCCCAGGGACGGCAGCAGGACCCTATTCTACACTATGAGTACAAACTGGACAACAATTTTGTTGCGTGTGGCAACTGGAATTGTGGCCGACACCACGGCCGGGAAGATGGCAACCCGCTTGTTACGGAGCCAAGTTTGGGAGCATAGAACAGGTACAGTGTACGCAAAAATCACCCTACAACACCATCCAATAATAATTTCATACAATATCTTTCAACCCCAGTAAACTGCGGGTCCCCTCCACACCGCAAAAACAAAAAACCGCACACACAACATCAGCGAACGCACGCACGCGCGCGTGCCTACCCACCCTCCCATGATAAGAGCTAAAGAACTAGAAGGCATTGTGACGCAACGCCGTTTCTGGACCTTGCGCACCGACTTTCCGCAGTTGCAGAGCACAGGGCAGCAGGACACCTATTCTACCTATGCAGACCAACTAGGACAAACAAGTTTGGATGCGTGTGGCATGGAATTGTGGCGGACACCACGGCCCGAAGGATGGGCAACCGCTTGTTACGGAGCCAAGTTTGTAGCATAGAAACAGCGTACAGTGTACGCAAAAAATCACCCTACAAACACCATCACAATAAAATAATTCATTACAATTTCATGCACCACAGTAATCTGCCGGGTCCCTCCAACCCGCCAAACACAAAAACGCACACAAAACATCAGCGAACGCACGCACGCGAGCGTGCATACCCACACCTCCATGAATAAGAGCTAAAAGAACTAGAAAGGCTTTGTGACGCAAAACGCCGCCGTTTTCGGGACCTTGCCGCTCCGCAACTTTCCGAGTTCCAGGAGCGGGCAGCAGGACCTATTATTACACTATGCAGACAAACTGACAACAATTTTGGATTGCGTGTGGCACTGGTACTTGTGGCGACACAGGCCGGAATGATGGGCAACCCGCTTGTTACGAGCCAAGTTGTAGCATAGAAACCAGAGTACAGTGTACGCAAAAATCACCCCTACAAAAACACCCATCAACCAAAACCCAAAACCTATCCACCCATACCACATCTTTACCCCCACCCCCCCTCCCCCCCCCCCCCTCCACCCCCCCCCACAGCCCTCCCTCACCTCACTCTACTTTTCCAACCCCACCCACCAATAAATAATATCTCAAATACAATCCCTCATTTTCCTCCCCACCTCCTAAAACCTTTTCCCAATCTCCTCACAAAACTCATAATCCTCTTCCCCTTTCATATTACCCACAAAACCTCATCCTCACAACAATTTCCCACACAAAATTAATCTATATTCCATTCCATATATTCTACACACTTCCCTTACATATTTCCACCTCTTATAACTTATCAATTTTTATATCCTATAACATATAACATATCAACTCACAACCACACCCACCCCACACCCAACCACCATAACAAAACAAACCTAATACCCTACAAAAAAAATCCTTTACCCCCCCCCCCCTCAAACCCCCAACAACCTCCCACCAACCACCCTCTCCCGCACATCAACCCTCTCTCTATCCCACCCCCCCCACCCATCCAACTCTCACCCTCCACTCCCTTCCCCCCAATATCTCCCTTAAAACTTTCAATCCTCTCAAACCTCCTAACTCTCTTTCTCTACACCAACCACATCTCCCCATTCCCCCCCAAAAATACATTAAATAAACATTCCAAATTCCTCCCCCCCTTTACCACAAATCACCCTAATAACAACACCAAAAAACACCACCCACAACCACTACACCCCACACCCCCCACCAACCCCAAACACCCCCCACCAACCCCCAACCACAAAACCCCACCCCCCCCACCCCCCCCCCCCACACACACCCCAATCATCTAACACCCAACCAACCACCAACACCCTACCACACCACAATAACATCCCCCCTACCAAAAAAAACACACCCCAACACCCACAAAAAAAACCCCCCCCCCCAACCCCCCAACCCCCCCAACCACAACCACCAACCCAAAAACCCCAAAACCACAACCACCAAACCAACACCCACCAACACACACCCACACACCACACCACCCCCCACCCCCCACCACCAAACCCCCACACACCCCCACCACCAAAACCCACCCCCCCCCTCCCCCCCACCTCTCCCTCCCACCCTATCAACACCCAAACACCACAACCCACCCCCTCCACAAAAACCTCCCCCCCATAAAATATTCCCCAATCATTTCAAAAACTACATTCACACTCCCTCAACCCCCCCAAACACCCCCATCCCTCCCCAACCCCCAAATAACAACCAATCCTCCACTCTATATATTCACTCCATTATTACCTTCCCTTCCTCATCCCCTAAAATTCTCCCTACTACTCCCACCCCTAACAATACCCTCCCTCCCACCCACCCCCCCCCCCCCACCCCACCACCCCCAACAACACCATCCCCTACAATCTTTACCACCCCCCTCCCCCCCCCCCCCCTCCCCCACCCACCCTCTCCCCTCCTCCTCTTTTATCAACCCCCCCCACCCATCCACTCTCACCCCTCCCACTCATAAATATCCCTCCCCCCCCTCTAAAACTTCCAATTCTCCCCACAACCTCCCTAACCTATCCCCTTTCCTCCTTCCACAAACCCACATATACCCCCATTCCACCAAAAATTCAATCTATCCCAATATCCCATTCCATTACCTTCTCCCACCACTTCCCTTACTAATTCACCCCTAATTACTTCTCCCCTTACCCTCATTCCACTCAACTACACATATACATATAACTCACACAACAACCCCAACCCCCCCCCACCCCACAAAAAACACCCCACACACATCCCCCCTACCACATCTTTACCCCCCCTCACCTCAACACCCCACCCATCCTATATTATAGATAGATAGTCCTACCACGCACCTAGACGACAATCCCGATACCCCCCTCTCACTACTTCGACTCTCTATACGCTCGCACTATCTACGCTCTACTCTTCTGTGGTGATGGTAGTGTGATCTTAACAGTTTCCATTTCCTCCCTGCAATATCTCCACTATCCTATCCTTTCTATTCAACTATTCCACACACTCCACCTCCCCCACATTACCACACAATTTATTCCTAGTTTCACCCTTACCAATTGTCTACTATATGTGATGTGTGGATGTCTTTCACCTCTGAGATATTTTCCCTGCGCCACGTGTTTACCTCATCGTGTACAAACCTATTACCCTCCCATACCTCACCACATCACCCCTACACACCATCAATAATACTTTCTACTCTAATATCTAGTGTCCAGTGTGTGTGTCTGCGGTTCCCTCACCCCGTATGATGTGATGTCTGAGAAACCGCCCCCACCAAAAACATCAGTCGGCCAACTCCCATTGTGTGGTAACCCCACCTCCAATTACAACAATATCCACATTACCTACGCTCTCTGTGCTAGTATGTGTGATATGTGTGAGAGTAAGAGATATATATATGATAGATATCTGAGATAGTATAGAAGTTCATGACGCCAGGGCCGCAGGTGTGTGTCTACACTATGCAGGAACAAATGGACAACATTTTGGTGTGTGTGGTGTGTGTGTGTGTGAATGTGTGTGGTGTGTGTGTGTGTGTGTCGGAAGCTGGAACCCCGACTCTTGTTAGTGTGTAGCCACGTTTGTAGCATGTGTGTGTAACTGAGATTACAGTGTACGCTGTGGTGTGTGTGTGTGTGTGTGTGTGTGTGTGATCCAATAATAATTTTTCAATATCATGCAACACAGTACTCTGCCTGTGTGTGTGTGTGTGTGCCGCAAAACACAAAAAACCGCACAACAACATCAGCGAACGCACGCACGCCGCGCGTGCATACACCCTCCCATTGTAATAAGAGCTAACGAACTAGAGCATGGGACGCATAACGCGTCCAAAACCCCCTAACTTCTTTCTCTTTTTTCCCCCAAAAACCACATCCTTCCCCCTTCCCCCCCAAAATTTCAATTATATTCATCTCAATATTCTCCCCCCTTCCCTTCCTCATTCCCCTAATAACCTTCCTAAATACTCACTCCCCCTCTACCTATACCACCCCCACACCCCCACCCCACCCAAACCACAACATCCCCCTACCAATTTTTACACCTCCCCCCCCCCCCCCCCCCCCCTCTCCCCTCTCCTTCCATCACCCCACTCCACCTCTCACCCTCCACTCCTCAATATCCTCCCCCCCTAAAATTTCAATCCCTCCAAAACCCTAACCCCCCTACCTCCCCTCCTCCCCACAACACCCACAATCCCCCCATTCCCCCAAAATTCATTAAAAATATTCCATTCCAATATTTCTCCCCTTCCCCCATTCCCCCCTCAATACCCCTCCTAAATAACCCACTCCCCATCTACCCCTATACTACCTCCCCCCCACACCCCCCCCCCACCCCCACCAAACCACCCACACCATCCCCCTACCACCAATCTTTACCCACCCCCCCCCCCCCCCCCCCCCCCCTCCCCCCCCCCCCCCCTCTCCCTTCCTCTCTCCATCACCCCCACCCATCCACCTCTCACCCTCCACTCCTCCAATATCTCCCCCTCTAAAACTTTCCCAATCTCCCTCAAAACCTCCTAACCTCTCCTTTCTCTTCCCAAAAAACCCACATCTCCCCATTCCCCCCAAAATTCATTATTTCCATTTAAAAATTTTCCCCCCCCTTCCCTTTCCCCATTCCCCTAATAAACTCTCCCTATACACATCAGCAAGCACACCTGACCATGCACCATGTAGCAAAATGAAGATTGACAACGCGTTACGGGACCTTCCCCACATCCAGTTCAGCCCAGCACACCACATAATTCAGACAACTGACACATACGGCACGAATGTGCGACACCACGCCCGGGAGCAACCCCCCGAAGTAGAAGAAAATAGTGCAAAATCCCCTCCCATTTACCACAACCTATCTCACAGAAAAAATACTGGGCACGAGGGCGACCCACCCGAAATGACCAGACGAGCATGTGAGAACCGTTGGATCCCCCTCATTAACAACAGCCATAATGGCAACGCAACAAGAGGCACAATCAGCGAACGCCACGCGCGCTGTACCACCAAGTTTGAGCATAGAAACAGTACATTGTACGCAAACACCCTTTCAGACCTCCAAACAATTTCACATTCAGCCAGCAGCCGGCCCATCCAACACAAAAAACGACAAACAATTTTGGAACGTGCACGGGCTGCAACCCACCCAATGAACGGCTAAGAACAGAAGATTGTGACGCAAAAAGCCGTTGGGACTTGCCCCCCAATTTTCCCAATTCATACCAGGATCAGACCCATATTCCTAGCATCCAACGACAACAATTGAAGCGGGCACGAATTGCGACACCACGCCCGGAAGATGGCAACACCCCCTTGTTAGGAGCCAAGTTTGAGCATAGAACAGTCAGTGTACGCAAAATCACCCCTTTCAACCCCCATATATTTCATACAAAATGCACCACTATCTCGTCCCTCCACAACGAAAACAAAAAACGGCACACACATGCGAACGCACACGCCGCATGCATCCCCCCTGATAAGAGCTAGAACTGAAGCATTGACAAACCGTTTGCGACTCCCCCCACTTTCCGCATTCCAGAGCAGGCACAGGACCCATTCACACTATGCAACAAACGCAAACAATTTGGATGCGGCACTGAATTGTGGCGACACCACGGCCCGAATGGCAACCCCGCTCTGTAAGAATTTGAGCAAGAAACGAGACAGTGTAGCAAAAACCGTCACAACCCACCATTTCAATTCAACATATCAGCACCACGTAATCTCCGGTCCTCCACAAACGACAACAAATAGAGTCACACGAAAATGCGACACGCACGGAATCACCGCTGTACCACCCTCCAATAGAGCTAAAGAACTAGAACAGTGACGCAAATCACCCTCGGACCTCCCCAAATTTCCCATTCAGCCCCAGAGCGGCCCATCACCACAACAAACGACAACAATTTGATGCGGACCGAGTGGCGACACCACGCCCGTGAAGAGGCAACCGCTGTTACGGACAATTAGCTACGGACAGGTCGCAAATCACCCCTACAACACCACCAAGAAATTTCATACAATATCAGACCACAGAATTGCGGGTCCCTCCCCGCAACAAAAAAAACGCACAACAACACCACGAAGAGCACCGCGCTGCTACCACCATTTGTAGCTAAAGAACAGAGCATTGTACGCAAACCCTTTTCGGACCTTCCACCCAATTTTCCCATTCCAGAGCCCAGGAACAGGCCCATCTACACTACAGAAAACGGACAACAATTTTGGATGCGTGGCACGGAATGTGGCGACACCACGCGGAAGAGCAAACGCTTGTTGGAGCAACGTTTTGGAACTCGAGACATTTCGCAAAATCACCCCAGACACCACCAAATAATTTAACAATAACACACGTAATTGCGGGTCCCCTCACACCGCACTAAAATTGGCGACACACGGCCCGAGATGCAACCCACCTTCGAAAGTAGTAAGAACTAGAACATGTACGAAAGCTATACCCTGCCACCCCACTTTATTCATAGCCACCACAGAACCTCGTCCTACAAACAAACGACAACAATTAGCGTGGCACGAAGAGCGACCCACGCCAACGCACCCCTGTTAGAGCAAGATCTAGAAGCATGTAGCAAAACCCTCACACCTTCCACGATTTTCATTCCAGACCCAGGCATCGGCCCTTCTCACTAGCAGACAAAGGACAACAATTGAGCGTAGCACGGAATGGCACCACGGCGGATGCAACCCCTTGTTCCGAGCAATATAGCAAGAACAGAAGCATGTGAGCAAACCCCTCAAACCATCCAATAAAAAAAAAAAAAAAAAAAAAAAAAAAAAAAAAAAAAAAAAAAAAAAAACCCCCCCCCCCCCCCCCCCCCCCCCCCCCCCCCCCCCCCCCCCCCCCCCCCCCCCTCGCAAACAAAAAATTGACCGCACACAGAACAGTCAGCGAACGCACGCACGCGGCGCATGCATAGCAACCCCGCCTGCCATGAATAAGTGAAAGAATAGAACATTGTGACGCAAAACGCCTTTCGGGAACATCCACCAGACTTTTCCGCAGTTCCAGAGCCCAGGGCAGCAGGACCCTATTCTACACTATGCAGACAAACTGGACAACAATTTTGGATGCGTGTGGCACTGGAATTGTGGCGACACCACGGCCCGGAAGATGGCAACCCCGCTTGTTACGGAGCCAAGTTTGTAGCATAGAAACAGAGTACAGTGTAGCAAAAATCACCCCTACAACACCATCCAATAAAATTTCATACAATATCATGCACCACAGTAATCTGCGGTCCCCTCCACACCGCAAACACAAAAAACCGCACACACAAACAATCAGCGAACGCACGCACGCGCGCATGCATACCCACCCTCCCATGAATAAGAGCTAAAGAACTAGAAGCATTGTGACGCAAACGCCGTTTTCGGGACCTTGCCGCCGCACTTTCCGCAGTTCCAGAGCCCAGGGCAGCAGGACCCTATTCTACACTATGCAGACAAACTGGACAACAATTTTGGATGCGTGTGGCACTGGAATTGTGGCGACACCACGGCCCGGAAGATGGCAACACCCGCTTGTTACGGAGCCAAGTTTGTAGCATAGAAACAGAGTACAGTGTAGCAAAAATCACCCCTACAACACCATCCAATAAAATTTCATACAATATCATGCACCACAGTAATCTGCCGGGTCCCCTCCACACCCGCAAACACAAAAAACCGCACACACAAACATCAGCGAACGCACGCACGCGCGCATGCATACCCACCCTCCCATGAATAAGAGCTAAAGAACTAGAAGCATTGTGACGCAAACGCCGTTTTCGGGACCTTGCCGCCCGCACTTTTCCGCAGTTTCCAGAGCCCAGGGCACAGGACCCTATTCTACACTATGCAGACAAACGGACAACAATTTTGGATGCGTGTGGCACTGGAATTGTGGCGACACCACGGCCCGGAAGATGGCAACCCCGCTTGTTACGGAGCCAAGTTTGTAGCATAGAAACACTACAGTGTACGCAAAAATCACCTACAACACCATCCAATATAATTCATACATATCATGCACCACAGTAATCTGCCGGGTCCCCCACACCGCAAACACAAAAAACCGCACACAACAAAAAACATGCGAACGCACGCACGCGCGCATGCATACCCACCCTCCCATGAATAAGAGCTAAAGAACTAGAAGCATTGTGACGCAAACGCCGTTTCGGGACCTTGCCGCCCGCACTTTTCGCAGTTTTTTTTTTTTTTTTTTTTTTTTTTTTTTTTTTTTTTTTTTTTTTTTTTTTTTTTTTTTTTTTTTTTTTTTTTTTTTTTTTTTTTTTTTTTTTTTTTTTTTTTTTTTTTTTTTTTTTTTTTTTTTTTTTTTTTTTTTTTTTTTTTTTTTTTTTTTTTTTTTTTTTTTTTTTTTTTTTTTTTTTTTTTTTTTTTTTTTTTTTTTTTTTTTTTTTTTTTTTTTTTTTTTTTTTTTTTTTTTTTTTTTTTTTTTTTTTTTTTTTTTTTTTTTTTTTTTTTTTTTTTTTTTTTTTTTTTTTTTTTTTTTTTTTTTTTTTTTTTTTTTTTTTTTTTTTTTTTTTTTTTTTTTTTTTTTTTTTTTTTTTTTTTTTTTTTTTTTTTTTTTTTTTTTTTTTTTTTTTTTTTTTTTTTTTTTTTTTTTTTTTTGGGGGGGGGGGGGGGGGGGGGGGGGGGGGGGGGGGGGGGGGGGGGGGGGGGGGGGGGGGGGGGGGGGGGGGGGGGGGGGGGGGGGGGGGGGGGGGGGGGGGGGGGGGGGGGGGGGGGGGGGGGGGGGGGGGGGGGGGGGGGGGGGGGGGGGGGGGGGGGGGGGGGGGGGGGGGGGGGGGGGGGGGGGGGGGGGGGGGGGGGGGGGGGGGGGGGGGGGGGGGGGGGGGGGGGGGGGGGGGGGGGGGGGGGGGGGGGGGGGGGGGGGGGGGGGGGGGGGGGGGGGGGGGGGGGGGGGGGGGGGGGGGGGGGGGGGGGGGGGGGGGGGGGGGGGGGGGGGGACAGTGTACGCAAAAATCACCCCTACAACACCATCCAATAATAATTTCATACAATATCATGCACCACAGTAATCTGCCGGGTCCCCTCCACACCCGCAAACACAAAAAACCGCACACACAAACATCAGCGAACGCACGCACGCGCGCATGCATACCCACCCTCCCATGAATAAGAGCTAAAGAACTAGAAGCATTGTGACGCAAACGCCGTTTTCGGGACCTTGCCGCCGCACTTTTCCGCAGTTCCAGAGCCCAGGGCAGCAGGACCCTATTCTACACTATGCAGACAAACTGGACAACAATTTTGGATGCGTGTGGCACTGG
>CM060344.1:6116776-6124276 GCA_030674155.1 Stramonita haemastoma
ATTTTGGAATGTGTGTGGCACTGGAATTGTGGCGACACCACACCCCAAAGTGGCAACCCCCTTGTACATAGCCAAGTTTGTCGCATAGTAAAGATGGTACAGTGTACGCAAAAATGACCCCTAGAACACACATCCAATAATAATAGCGTACAATATCATGCACCACAGCAATTGCAGGGTCCCCTCCACGACAAATACAAAAACCGCACACACAAACACCAGCAAACGCACGCACGCGCATGCATACCCACCCTCCCATCAATAAGCTAAAAAAGCATTTGGAAAAGATATGAGGCAAACGCGGTTTTCGGGACCTTACCACCCGCACTTTTCCGCAGTTACAGAGCCCACGGCACCACGACCGTATTCTACTGTATGCAGACAAACTTTACAACAATTTTGGATGTGTGTGGCACTGGAAATGTGGCGACACCACAGACCCGAAAATAGCAACCCCGCTTGTACATAGCCATGTTTGTCGAATAGAAAATGGTACAGTGTACGATAAAATGACCCCTACAATAAACATCCAATAATAATATCATACAATATCATGCACCACAGCAATCTGCAGGGTACCCTCCACACGCACAAACACAAAAAAACCGCACACACAAAACACCAGCGAACGCACGCAAGCGCGCATGAATACCACCCTCCCATGAATAAGCTAAAAAAGCATTTGCAAAAGATGTGACGCAAACACCGTTTTCGGGACCTTGCCACCCGCACTTTACCGCAGTTACAGAGCCTACGGCACTACAACCGTATTCTAACGTATACACACAAACTTTACAACCATTTTGGATGTGTGTGGCGCTGGAATTGTGGCGACACCACAGCCCGAAGATGGCAACCCCGTTTGTACATAGCCAAGTTTGTCGCATAGAAACATAGTACAGTGAACGCAAAAAGGACCACTAGAACACACATCCAATGATAATAGGATACAAAATCATGCACCACAGCAATCTGCAGGGTCCCCTCCACACGCACAAACACAAAAAAACGCACACTCAAACACCAGCGAACACACGCACGTACGAATGAATACCAACCCTCCCATGAATAAGCTAAAGAAGCATTTGGAAAAGATGTGAGGCAAACGCCGTTTTCGGGACCTTGGCCCCCGGCACTTTTCCGCAGTTACAGAGCCCACGGCACCACGCCCGTATTCTACTGTATGCAGACACACTTTACGTCCATTTTGGATGAGTCTGGCACTGGAATTGTGGCGACACCACAGCCCCAAAGATGGCAACCCCGCTTGTACATAGCCAAGTTTCTCGATTTCAAACATGGTACAGTGTACGCAAAAATGACCCCTGGAACACACATCCAATGATAATATCATACAATATGACGCTCCACAGCAATCTGCAGGGTCCCCTCTACACGCACAAACACAAAAACCGCACACACAAACACCAGCGAACGCACGCACGCACGCATGCATGCATACTCACACTCCCATGAATATGGTAAAGAAGCATTTGGAAAGATGTGAAGCAAACGCCGTTTTCGGGACCTTACCACCCGCACTTATCCGCAGTTAAAGAGCCCACGGCACTACGACTGTATTCTAATGTATGCACACAAACTTTACAACCATTTTGGATGTGTGTGGCGCTGGAATTGTGGCAACACCACAGCCCCAAAGATGGCAACCCCACTTGTCCATAGCCAAGTTTGTCGCATAGAAACATGGTACAGTGTACGCAAAAATGACCCCTAGAACACACACCAATAATAATATCATACAATATCATACACCACAGCAATCTGCAGGGTCCCCTCAACGTGCACAAACACAAATAACCACACACACAAAAACCAGCAAACGCACACACGGGCGCATGCATACCCACCCTCCCATGAATAAGCTGAAGAAAAATTTGGAAAAGATGTGACGCAAACGCAATTTTCGGGACTTTGCCACCCGCACTTTTCCGCAGTTACAGAGCCCACGGTACCACGACCGTATTCTACTGTATGCACACAAACTTTACAACCATTTTGGATGTGTGTGACACTGGAATTGTGGCGACACCACAGCCCTGAAGATGGCAACCCCGCTTGTATATAGCCAAGTTTGTTGCTTACAAAAATGGTACAGTGTACGGAAAAATGACCCTAGAACACACATCCAATAATATCATACAATATCATGCACCACAGCAATCTGCAGGGTCTCCTCCACATGCACAAACACAAAAAATCGCACACATAAACACCAGCGATCGCAGGCATGCACTCATGCATACCCACCCTCCCATGAATAAGCTAAAGAAGCATTTGGAAAAGATGTGACGCAAACACCGTTTTCGGGACCTTGGCCCCTGCATTTTTCTGCAGTTACAGAGCCCATGGCAGACAGACCGTATTCTACTGTATGCATACAAACTTTACGACCATTTTGGATGTGTATGGCACTGGAATTGTGGCGACATCACAGCCCCGAAGATGGCAACCCAACTTGTAAATAGCCAAGTTTGTCGGAAAGAAAAATGGTACAGTGTACACAAAAATGGCCACTAGAAACACACATAAAATAATGATATCATACAGTATCACGCACCACAGCAATCTGTAGGGTCCCCTCCACACGTACAAACACAAAGAACCCCACACACAAACACTAACAAACGCAGGCACATGCGCATACATACCCCCCCCCCCCCCCCCCCCCCTCACCCAATAAATAAGCTAAAGAATCATTTGGAAAAGACAAAAGACGTGACGCAAACGCCATATTCGGGACCTTGCCCCACGCACTATTCCGCAGTTACAGAGCCCACGGCACAACCACCGTATTCTCATTGTGCAGACAAACTTTACAACCATTTTGGATGTGTGTGGCACTGGAATTATGGCGACACCACAGCCCCCAAGATGACAACCCCGCTTGTACATAGCCAAGTTTGTCGCATAAAAAAATGGTACAGTGTATGCAAAAATGACCCCTACAACACACATCCAATCATAATATACAATATTTTGCACCACAGCAATCTGCAGGGTCCCCTTCACACGCACAAACACAAATAACCGCACACACAAACACCAGCGAACGCACGCACGCGCGCATGCATACCCACCCTCCCATGAATAAGCTTAAAGAAGCATTGGGAAAAGATGTGACGCAAACAACGTTTTCGGGCCCTTGCCCCCCGCACATTTCCCGCAGTTACAGAGCCCACGGCACCAAGACCGTGCTCTCCACTATGCAGACACACTTTACAACCATTTTGGATGTGTGTGGCACTGGAAATGTGGCGACACCTTGGCCCCGAAAATGGCAACACCGCTTGTACATAGCTAAGTTTGTCGCATAGAAACGAGGTACAGTGTACGCAAAAATGACCCCTAGAACAAACATCCAATAATATCATACAATATCACGCACCACAGCACTCTGCAGGGTACCCTCCACACGCAGAAAAAAAAGAGATAGGCACACACAAACACTAGCGAACGCACTCACGCGCGCATACATACCCACCCTCCCATGAAAAAGCTAAACAAGCATTTGGAAAAGACGTGACGTAAACGCATTTTTCTGGACCTAGCCCCCCACACTTTTCCGCAGTTACAGAGCCCAAGGCACCACGACCGTATTCTACTATATGCAGACAGACTTTACTACCATTTTTCACTTTTGTGGAACTGGAATTGTGGCGACACCACAGCCCCGAAGATGGAAACGCCGCTTGTATATAGCCAAGTTTATCACATAGAAACATGGTACAGTGTACGCAAAAATGACCCCTAGAACACACATCCAATAATATCATACAATATCACGCACTACAGCAATCTGCAGGCTCCCCTCCACAGCACAAACACAAAAAACCGCACACACAAACACCAGCCAATGCACGCACGCGTGCATGCATACCCACCCTCCTATGAATAAGCTAAAGAAGGATTTGGAAAAGATGTGACGCAAACGCCGTTTTCGGGACCTTACCACCCGCACTTTTCCGCAGTTACAGAGCCCAAGGCACCACGACCGTATTCTACTGTATGCAGACAAACTTTACGACCATTTTGGATGTGTGTGGCACTGGAATTGTCGCGACACCACAGCCCCGAAGATGGCAACCCTGCTTATACATAGCCAAGTTTGTCGCATAAAAAAATGTTACAGTGTATGCAAAAATGACCCCTAGAACACACATCCAATAATAATATCATACAATTTCATGCCCCATAGTAATCTGCAGGGTCCCCTCCACACGCACAAGCACAAAAAAACCGCACACACAAACACCAGCCAACGCACCCACGCGTGCATACATACCTCCCCACCCCTCCCACCCCCCATTAATAAGCTATAGAATCTTTTGGAAAAGACGTGACGCAAACACTGTTTTCGCGTCCTTGCCACCCGCACTTTTCAGCAGTTACAGAGCCCACGGCACCACGACCGTATTCTACTGTATGCACACAAACTTTACAACCATTTTCGATGTGTGTGGCACTGGAATTGTGGCGACATCACAACCCCAAACACGGAAACCTGCTTGTACATAGCCAAGTTTGTCGCATAGAAACATGGTACAGTGTACACTAAAATGACCCCTAGAACACACATCCCATAATAATATCATACAATATCACGCACCACAGCAATCTGAAGCGTCCCCTCCACACGCACAAACACAAAAAACCGCACGCACAAACTTCAGCCAACGCACGAACGCGCATGCATACCCACCCTCCCATGAATAAGCTAAAGAAGCATTTGAAAAAGATGTGACGCAAACACCAATTTCGGGTCCTTGCCACCTGCACTTTTTCGCGGTTACAGAGCCCACGGCACAACCAAGGTATTCTACTGTATGCTCACAAACTTTACAACCATTTTGGATGTGTGTGGCACTGGAATTGTGGCGACACCACAGCCTGAAGATGGCAACACCGCTTGTACATAGCCAAGTTTGTTGCATAGAAACATGGTACAGTGTACAATGAAGTTACCCCTAGAAGACACAACCAATAATAATATCATACAATATGACGCTCCACAGCAATCTGCCGGGTCCCCTCCACACCTACAAATACAAATATTTTGCACACACAAACACCAGCGAACGCACGCACGCACGCGCGCATACATACCCACCCTCCCATGAAAAAGCTAAAGAAGCAATTGGAAAAGATGTGACGCAAACGCCGTTTTCGGGACCTTGCCCCCAACACATTTTCGCAGTTACAGAGCCCAAGGCACCACGACCATATTCTACTGTATGCAGACAAACTTTACTACCATTTTTGATGTGTGTGTCACAGGAATTGTGGCGACACCACAGCCCCGAAGATGGCAACCCCGCTTGTACATAGCCAAGTTTGTCGCATAGAAACATGGTACAGTGTACGCAAAAATGACCCCTAGAACACACATCCAATCATAATATCATACAATATCATACACCACAGCAATCTGAAGGCTCCCCTCCACAGCACAAACACAAAAAACCGCACACACAAACACCAGCCAATGCATATACGCGCGCATGCATACCCACCCTCCCATGAATAAGCTAAAGAAGCATTTGGAAAAGATGTGACGCAAACGTTGTTTACGGGACCTTGCCACCCGCACTTTTCCGCAGTTACAGAGCCCATGGCAGAAAGACCGTATTCTACTGTATGCAAACAAACTTTACGACCATTTTGGATGTGTGTGGCAATGCAATAATGGCGGCACCACAGCCCCGAAGATTGCAACCCCGCTTGTACATAGCCAAGTTTGTCGCATAGAAACATGGTACAGTGTACGCAAAAATGACCCCTAGAACACACATCCAATAATAATATCATACAATATCACGCACCACAGCAATCTGCAGGGTCCCCTCCACACGCACAAACACAAAAAACCGCACACACAAACACCAGCCAACGCACGCACGCGCACATGCATACCCACCCTCCTGCGAATAAGCTAAAGAAGCATTGGGAAAAGATGTGACGCAAACGCCATTTTCGGGGCCTTGCCACCCAACTTTTCCACAGTTACAGAGCCCACGTAACCACGACCGTATTCTACTGTATGCAGACAAACTTTTCAACCATTTTGGATGTGTGTGGCACTGGAAATTGGCGACACCACAGCCCCGAAGATGGCAACCCGCTTGTACATAGCCAAGTTTGTCGCATAGAAACATGGTACAGTGTACGCAAAACTGACCCCTAGAACACACATCCAATAAAAATATATAGATATATTTTTGCTCTTTTATATCGAGGAGAATGGAATAAGCACTTGTGTGTTTTTTTTACATCCAGTCCCCGTGTGTATGTAGTTTTGCTAATCTTGTCATCTGTACCCACCGGCACACATATATACCACCAGAAAATGCAAAGCACCAGCTGCCAGAATAATCAGCACCTCTTTTGAGACACTGAGGAGTCACCGGTGACAAAGTACGTCAACACGTTTTGCTCCAGTCTGAAACTGAAACCAAGCAGCTGAAAGATAATTATGACAGCAGAGCATCCAAAGTTTTTTTTTGTCCTTTCTTTTTCCACACAATAACTGACCAACTACGATTACAACCAGCACAGTTTGTTTTTTTTAACTCGGTAGGGGCTTTTTGTTTGTTTGATTTTTTTTTTTGGCAATAGTGTTAGGTACTGAAGTCAGAAACTTGACAAAAATATACGTGAAGTTTCTAAAAAGTTGACGTAATACATTATCATCGAACATCTTATTGATTTAAAAGGTGTTTACGGGCATAGGGGAGGTAATGTCGTATGTCACAAATGGGTGACACAGCGTGCTGAGCCCCCAAGAGGGACCGACGTATTTTGTCGCAACTGTGACGTATTTTGTCACAACTGTGACGTATTTTGTCACAACTCAGGGGTATTTCTATCATAACTGTGGTGTATTCTGTCACAACTGTGGTGTATTCTATCACAACTGTGACGTATTTTGTCACAGTTGTGACGTATTTTGTCACAACTGAGACGTATTTTGTCACAACTGTGACGTATTTTGTCACAACTCAGGCGTATTCTATCACAACTGTGACGTGTTCTATCACAGCTGTGACGTGTTTTGTCACAGCTGTGACGTATTTTGTCACAACTGTGACGTATTTTGTCACAAATTTGGCGTATTCTGTCACGTATTCTATCACAACTGTGACGTATTTTATTACAACTGTGGCGTGTTCTGTCACAACTGTGACGTGTTTTATCACAACTTACGTGTTATCAATCTGAGTATTTTATCACAACTCTGACGTATTTTATCACAACTCTGACGTATTTTATCACAACTATGACGTATTTTATCACAACTCTGACGGATTTTATCACAACTATGACGTATTTTATCACAACTATGACGTATTTTATCACAACTATGACGTACCGCGTGGACCCTCCATGGGAGGCTGAACATGCTCTTTGTCACAACTGAGACAAAACGCGTTTATTTTATTTACTTATTTTGTATATCTTTTTTGTTTTATACCACTTTATGTC
>CM060344.1:6126776-6139276 GCA_030674155.1 Stramonita haemastoma
ATTGTGTGTTGCTTTGTTCTGTGCTATCTTTGCTTACTACTACTACTACTTAAATCACACAATATTCAAGTTTTTTTTCCAGGTATGTGTTATTGTTTGGTGAACTGTCTGTTCCGGGGGGGAAAAAAAACAAAACTCGCTTTGTGTGGTATTGTGTGATACATACAGTATTGTTGCATTGTACCACACTGTATTATATTGTATCGTACTGTTGTATCGTCCGTACTGTATTGTGTTGTTTTGTATTGTAACCATTGTATTCTTATAGTGTGTTGTATCTTTTATTGTAGGTGTTGTTTCTGTTGTTTGTATTCGTCATGTCGTTGTTCTGGTAGTATAGTTAGTTAACTCTGTGTAGTATGTGGTAGTGTGTGAGTGGTGTGAGTGTGGTGTGTAGTGAGTGTGTAGTGTGTGTAGTGTGTGTGTGGTTGGTGTGTTGTGTAGTGTAGTTAGTGTGTGTTCATTCCTACTACTACACTACTACTACTACTACTACTACTACTACTACTACTACTACTACTACTACTACCTACTACTACTACTACTACTACTACTACTACTACTACTACTACTACTACTACTACTACTACTACTACTACTACCACACACTACTACCACCACAACTCTGCTACCCACCACACACCACCATACATACTACTACTACTACTACACTGCTACTACTACTCTACTCTACTACTACTACTACCACCACTACTACCACCACTACCACCACCACCACCACACCACCACACCACTACTACTACTACTACTACTACTACTACTACTACTACTACTACTACTACTACGCTCTATCTACTACTACTACCGCCACTACTTCACCCTCACCACCACTCACCACTACTTACCTACTACTACACTACTACTACTACTACACACAACTACTACTACTACTACTACACACACACACTTCCTACACTACCCACTACTACTACACTACTACTACTACTACTACTACCTACTCACACCACCACCACTACCACCACAACTACTACTACTACTACTACTACTACTACTACTACTACTACTACTACTACTACTACTACTCCTGCTCCTGCTGCTCCTACTCTTACTCTTACTCCTACTCCTACAAAGGTGTAGGCTCACCCACTCACTTTCTGCACAGGCGGTGTTCAGTTATTTATCCAGGGTTCCCCACCAAAATGGGACCGGACTGTCCAGTTGTCCCCTCCTGGGCAATGGACAGGGTAGTGCCTTCAGTGCCACCCGAAGTGACATCCACCAGGGACACAGTTACTGCAGCAACGAAAACAGAAAATCAATCAATCAATTGATCCATCAATCGATCAGTGAATAAGTCACTTGATTTGATGATCTGAAACGAAGCTAAAAGTGGTGTGAATGAATGAATGAATGAATGAATGAATGAATGAATGAATGAATGAATGAATGAATCAGTCAGTCAGTCAGTCAGTCAATCAGTCAGTCAACTGACCAAATAACAAACCAACCAATCAATAAATCAACCAATAAGTCAATCAAACAACCCAACCAAGCAATCAACCAACCAGCCTATCAATCAATCAATCAATTAACTAACCAAAGGAATAATGAAACGATCAACCAGCCAACCAATCAATCAATCAATTAATCTGTCCGTCCATCCATCCATCCAAGCATCCATTGATCAATACACAGATTAATCAGTATTTGAGATAGTAGTGAAATAATTCATTTACGACTAAGCAAATAATACTGATGGTTATGTGGATGTTCTACATATTAGTTTATATGAATCCAGAGGGTTTACAATAAGTACTAGTCATTTTGTACACACGTACACACGCACACACGCACACACACACACACGCGCGCGCGCGCGCGCGCGCACACACACACACACACATACACACACGCACACACACATATTAGTGCTTATTCCTTTCTCCTCTATAATAAAAGAATAGAACAGTAAAATAATAAAATAAATAAAAATGATAAAAAATAAAACAGAGAGAGAGAGAGAGAGAGAGGGAGAGAGAGAGAGAGAGAGAGAGAGAGGAGAGAGAGAGAGAGAGAGAGAGAGAGAGGGGAGAGAGAGAGAGAGAGAAGAAGGAAGGCAAGGCAAGGCAAGGCAAGGCAAGGCAAGGCAAATTCTTTTATTCGAGGATAATAGATAAGCACACATGTGCTTTTTTACATCCAGTCCCCGCCCTTTTCAGGGATAACATCAAAATAAAAGATATTAAACAATAAAACTTACGCAGTACCAAACAACATACAAAAAATAAGTACACTACATATAATAAGGTAAGAGAAATGCGACAGTACGCTACATATAATAAGGTAAGAAAGGTGCACTCATTCAGAAGACGAAAATCAGAAGCCACAATAAAATAATTTGGATTATTAAAGAAGAAGAAAAGAAACGAAAAAAAACCAGAACAAAACAAACAAGCAAACAAATAAACAAACAAACAAACAAAATCAAACAAACAAACAAACAAACAAACAAACAAACACGCTAATAGATAAAAAGCCAGCGGGAGCCAGCAGGAGAACATTATAATAAACAACTGAAACATCAGTCTACGGCCATATGTCTAAATTTATACAAGTCATTTAAATCATACATTTGGAGAGAGAGAGAGAGAGAGAGAGAGAGAGAGAGAGAGAGAGAGAGAGAGAGAGAGAGAGGAGAGAGAGGAGAGAGAGAGAAGAGAGAGAGAGAGAGAGAGAGAATGGATTATTCAAGAAAAGACAACTAAACAATGAAAACTAGTCTACTCTAAGGCTGATCAGTTAAAATCTCTACTTCTGAGGGAACAAGTGGTGCCTGGGCGTTACAAAATTGATCTTGAAAGTATCGCGGTTTCAAATTTTCTGGGAGAGGATGGAAAAGAGTTCCATATAACTGGAGCTTAATAGCATAAACTTGTTTAGCCAAAATATTTTACGCTGGCTTCGGGAAGACATAAAAAATAAATAGATAAATAAATAAACGATAAATAAATTATTAGAAAATAGATAGATAAGACAGAGGTTGAGCCATAAGACAGAGGTTGAGCCATAAGTGATATATTTTCTCAATATGTGTATGTATGTTATTCCTGCTTTCTGTATAAACATCTTTTTAAATCAAGACACAGCAGGGCAATTTTTTTTTCTCAACTTTACAATTTATCTAAGGTAGAGGAAAACCTTGTGTTCATCGAAAGAAGAAAACGACAGATAATTTGGTAAAGATTCATCAGATTCCAAGAGCAGCTATTTTGAATTTGATTCTGAATGCGATAGGCAGCCAGTGAATACTATTTTGTTCAATACAATTCCCACCTCCTGCTGTCATGGTCGTTTCCTCAGCGATGGACAGCGTCTCAGCTATGCATCGAAAAAATACACAGGTAGGCAGGCAGGCAGGCATGCAGATTGGTAGGCAGGCATGCAGGCAGGTAGGCAGGCAGGTATGCATTCACACACACACACACACACACCACACACACACACACACACACACACACACACACACACACACACACACACACACACTTTTTAGATATATAGATATATCGCGTGTGTGCGTGCGACTGACTGACTTGACTGGCTGAGTTGTACATTTTTATTACCTTTTTATCGCAAGATATTCCCCAGCATTAATATGCTAATGTCCAACTAAAACGCACATTTGACCTGGGTTAGAAAATAATCGAAATAAAAGACAGCTGAAGACAGACTTTACACACAGCAAATGACTACCAATGCTATATAGGAGAATCCCGCTCATGACAATGACATTAAATAGATCTAGTGTCTTTCTTTTTTCTTTTTATCTCAATCAAGCAGATCGTGACGTCAAATCAACCTAGTACGTCACATTTTACGTCACGGCGACAATGAGCTGTTCATGTCTCATAGGCCTAAATGCAGCCTACAGACTGCAGTAGTAGTAGGCACCCGTCAGTCTCAGAAGACTATGTAGTTGCGCTCTAGTTTTTAGAGCGCAAAGCCTGGGTAAGTATGGAGGGCAAACTGTTACCCATGCAGCAGACCCTCCCTCTCCACGCCACTGGAATGATCCATTGGAAAGTCAATGACCGATACGAATGATTCCAGTACCATCGCAGGAGCGACCAGAACGTTGCCGTATACAGCCCCGAGCCGCCCTGGGACTCCAACTCCCCGATTTTTTCTCAAAGATGGTGTCTAAACACGACACCTGTGTGCATGCTGGTTTTTTATAATTTTGTCATCCGTTCCTACTGGCACACGATGGCATACTCTTGCGAAAGGCGGAACGGGGTTTTAACGATGTGCGCAAGATGTTCTGCGTGCGTTCGCACACGGGGTCTCGGTTTATAATCTCATCCGAATGACTTTGACATTCAGTTCGATTTTTTTCGTCAAACTGGGAAGAAAGGGCGAGGCTGGGTATGAACCCAGAACCTTAAGGTTTGCTTTTTGGCAGGCGAACGTCTTAACCATTATGCCACCTTCCTTCCTCACAGACCGCAAATGAACCAGAAGGTCTAGTCCAAAATCTACCACTGTCGTCTCAGATTCCTCCTTCTCTGAGGCTGTAGTATTGCTGCCCCTTTATGGCAAGATACTTCAAAACAGCTACACAGGGAAAACTTCTTATCCAGTATGAACTTATATGGCCTCACAGTGGTTCTCGTATGGGATGGGGAAAAATCTCACAATTGACAACCTGATCCCCACCTGCCTAAAATGGCTCCTAGCCGAAAAGTGGGTTAGGTGCTAAGTGACTCATTTCGTGGTGGAGCGTTAATTATACATTCACTGACCTGTGTCCACTGTGGCTCCCGTGGTGGGTGATGCGAGGGAGAGAGTGGGGGTGACGGTAGATGACGTTTCTGTACAATGAAAAATAGATGACTGTCAAGTCCTGTCAAAGTCAAAAACACTTTAATCATCCTATGAAATGCAATTTCAATACTGACAGGCATATTGATACGCCTACACACACACAAAAAAACAGTCCTCAGGTAAAACATCTTTGTTTGCTGGTTTGTTTAACTGGTCTGTTTTGGGTTGGGTTCTTTGTTTGTGTTTTTTTTGTTGTTTTTTGGGGGGGGATTTTTGTTTGTTTTGAGGGGAGTGTTTCTTTGTTTGTTGGTGGTGGTTGTTGTTTTTAGTTTGGGATGTTTGCTTTTACTAAGTGGAGATGGGGGGGGGGGGGGGTGTAGGGGCTAGCTATGGTTGGTTTTGTTTTGCGCGTTAGATTTATTGTATTATTGTAACTGCAACAGAAACAATGGCTACAACAATAGGCACTACTACTTCTACCGCCACCGCCACCACCCTCACCACCACTTCCACACGCATCACCACCCTCACCACCATGACAGTACTGCCACTACCATCACGACGACCACCATCACCACAACTACCATCATCACCACCATCACTAATATCACCACCACCACCATCACCACAACTACCACCACCGCCACCATGATCATCACCACCACCACTACTACCATCCCACCCCAAACCCACTATTATTACTACTACTACTACTACTACTACTACTACTACTACTACTACTACTACTACTACTACTACATACTACTACTACTACAAGCATGGTAATCATTTCCTCTTTTCTATCCCCTCCAGTTGTTTCACCTGTACTTTCCGTTCCAGTCGTGAATCCAGGAGTGGTCGCTTCTGTGTACAGGAAAAGCAAAATGGTCCCAGGAGTTGAGAGATTGATTGATTGGTTGATGAGTGAGTGAGTGAGTGAGTGAGTGAGTGAGTGAGTGAGTGAGTGAGTGAGTGATTAATTGGTAGTTGATTGACTGATTTGTTGGTTGGTTGGTTGGTTGGTTAGCTGATTGGTTGGTTGGTGGGTGGGTGGGTGGGTTAGTTGGTTGGTGAACTGATTGGTTGTTTGATTGGTTGGTTAAAATCATTCATTGATTGATGGATTGGTTGGTTGATTGACCGGTTAGTTGGTTGCTTGCCTGCTTGATTGATTGGTTGATTGATTAATTGGTTTAACGATAGATTGATTGATTAATGGATGGATTGATTAGCTGGTTAGTTGACTGATTGATTGATTTAATCATTGATTGACTGACTGCTTGATTGGTTGATTGATTGTTAATTGATTCATTGATTGACTTGCTGGTTGTTGTTTGATTGATTTGTTGATGGATTGGTTGATGATTGATCGACTGATTTATAATATGTATTTCCAAGAATAACAGATAAGTATCAACATGTTTTTTTATGGTTGGGCCTTGCTCTGAACAAGATCTTCTACCATAAAAAAAATACTGATAAATATTTCAAATCAGCTCAGACAGACAGACAGACAGACAGACAGAGACAGTTAATGATGATGTTCGATTGTTGCAGTTTTTGGATCGTGATATACCGTGCTGGATCAGTGCTTTAAGTTTTATTGTGGTGGGGGGGGGGGGGGATTCTTGAGGATATTGTCAAAGTTTTCATTAAAACCAGTTGTATTATATTCTATACCAATTTACGATTTGACGACTAGTTTTTCACACAAATGTTCCATCTTTACTGCGTTTTCTCTGCAATTGCCAGTATTCCCTGTTTTTGTTTATTTTGTTTTGTTTTTGTATTCTTGGAAACCTAAACGAGTGAGGTAATCCATTTATCTATTTATTTCTTTATTTTTTATTTCTTTATTTTTTATTTCTTTATGTATGTATGTATGTACGTATGTATGTATGTATGTATGTATGTATGTATGTATGTATGTATGTATGTATGTATGTATGTATGTATGTATGTATGTATGTATGTATGTATGTATGTATGTATGTATGCGTGCGTGCGTGCGTGTATGTGTGTATGTATGTATGTATGTATATATGTATGTATGCATGAATTATGTATGTATGTATGTATGTATGTATGTATGTATGTATGTATGTATGTATGTATGTATGTATGTATGTATGTATGTATGTATGTATGTATGTATGTATGAATGATGTACGTATGTGTGCGTGCGTGCGTGCGTACGTGCGTGCGTGCGTACGTGCGTGCGTGCGTGTATGTGTATGTATGTATGTATGTATGTGTGTGTGTGTGTGTGTATGAGCGTGTGTGGGTGCGTGCAGGTAGGCAGGTAGGTAAGTAGGTAGGTAGGTAGGTAGGTAGGTAGGTAGGTAGGTAGGTAAGTAGGTAGGTAGGTAGGTAGGTAAGTAGGTAGGTAGGTAAGTAGGTAGGTAGGTAGGTAGGTAGGTAGGTAGGTAGGTAGGTAGGTAGGTAGGTAGGTAGGTAGGTAGGTAATCATCACTTTTACCTGTCTCAGTCCCAGTCACAATGAGCGTTGTATCAGGAGAGGTTGACCCTGTGCAAAAAAAAAAGAAGAAAAAAACAAACATTCCAATGATCCATAACAAAAAGGCATGATGATACTATCTGCTTATGTTACGTTTATACATAGTGTTAACATGTTCTGTGTTGTAAGCTGTGAGCTATAGCATAATCATGACATTGTACATGTTAGAAACATTTTAAAAACAAACTACGAAATATCGTTTCTCCCTGCTATGATGAAGTAACTTTTTTTTTCTTTGGTAAGATCAAGTGCAGTAACTCACGTGAATAGAGAAGTCTCTTTTTGATAGGTTTAAGCTCAATACTTTTAGAACTGAATTTTCAGAAGAAAGCAACATGTATCTGGGGCGAAAATAAAAGTATAGCTCCATTTTTTTTTAGAATGCAGAGATCTGAAAAGAAAAAAACACACCTGTTTTCACATGCGTTTGCTTAGAATTTTTAAAAGACATTGCAATAATGAAAAAAATGGTATTATCATTAATTCATAGAACTACTATCAGGTTCTTATAGTATAAAGATTTATGCTAGTTATATGAATTGCAACCTTAGTGTTTTTGCTGGGTTTTTTCTGTGTTTTCAACATTTTTGTTTTATGGTTTTAATTTCTGTCTCTTCTAGTTGCTTAATGCGGATAAATAGCTATGTGCTCACCCCAACCCAACCATCCCCCCCCCTCTCTCTCTCTCTCTCTCTCTCTCTCTCTCTCTCTCTCTCTCTCTCTCTCTCTCTCTCTCTCTCTCTCTCCTTCGGACGAGACTTTAAACCGAGGCCCCGTGTGCGAACGCACGCAGAACATCTTGCGCACACGTTAAATCCTGTTCCGCTTTTCGTAAGAGTAGGCCATCGTGTGCCGGTGGGAACAGATGACATTTACAAAAACTGCAAACACACGGGGACTGGATGTAAAAAAGCACAAGAGTGCTTATTCCATTATCCTCGATATAAAAGAATGTCATGTGTCATGTCTGCCTGTGGTCCCTTCTGGGGCATAGGCCGCCAACTAGCTGTCTCCAGGCATCTCGGCTCTGGGCTAGGCGTTCCATTTGTCCCCACGTCTTGCCCATCTTTTTTGCATCTGCATCCAGGTCTCGGCGCCAGGTATTTCTAGGCCGCCCTCTCTTTCTTTTCCCTTGTGGATTCCAGGTGAGAGCTTGTCTTGTGATGCTGGATACAGGTTTCCGTAGGGTGTGTCCTATCCATCGCCAACGTCTCTGTAGGATTTCTTTTTCAACAGGCTGTTGTCTGGTTCTTTGCCATAATTCTTCATTACTGATCTTGTCTGGCCAGCGTATCTTGAGGATCTTCCTGAGGCAGGTGTTGATGAAGACCTGGATTTTCTTCATGGTGGTGACGGTGTTTCTCCAGGTCTCTGCTCCATACATTAGTATTGGCTTGATGATGGTGTTGAAGAGCCTGGTCTTGGTGGCGATGCTGATGTCGCTTGATCCCCAGACGTTTCTGAGCTGCTTGAAGGCTGCCCTTGCTTTACCGATGCGGGTTCTGACGTCTGTGTCTGTTCCTCCCTGTGTGTCCACGATGCTGCCGAGGTATGTGAAGCTTTCCACCTCTTCCAGCGCTTCTCCTTTGACTGTGATGGGTGTCGCATTGGCTGCATTTGTCTTCAGTACCTTGCTCTTTCCTCTGTTGATGTTGAGGCCCAGTTTAGCTGAGTTCTCCACAACGATGTTGGTCTTTTCCTGCATCTGTTGCTGGGTGTGGGAGAGAAGGGCCAGGTCATCTGCAAAGTCAAGGTCGTCTAGCTGTTTCCAAGGTGTCCATTGGATGCCATTACGTTTCTGGTCCGTTGAGGTTTTCATGACCCAGTCGATGGCCAGCAGGAACAGGAAAGGAGATAGTAAGCATCCTTGCCTTACTCCGGTATCTACTTCAAAGGCGTCGGTGAGCTGTCTGCCATGAACTATTCTGCAGGTCATTCCTTCATATGATTTTCTGATGATGTTGGTGATTTTCTCTGGCACTCCGTAGTGTCTCAGTAGCCTCCAGAGGGTCTGTCTGTCGACGCTGTCAAAAGCCTTCTCATAGTCTATGAAGTTGATGTATAGTGGCGAATTCCATTCCAGGGACTGTTCCAGGATGATGCGCAGTGTTGCAATCTGATCCGTGCATGATCTTTCCTTTCGGAAGCCAGCTTGTTGGTCACGGAGATGCGGGTCTACTGCGTCCTTCATCCGGTTCAGCAGGATGCGGTTAAACACCTTTCCTGGGATGGACAGCAGCGTTATCCCTCTGTAGTTGGAGCAGGAACTGAGGTCGCCTTTCTTGGGGAGTTTGATGAGGTAACCCTCTTTCCATTCTGTTGGTATTTCTTCTTCCTCCCAGATCTTGCCGAAGAGCGGGTAGAGGAGCTCCACACTGGTCTCGACGTCGGCCTTCAGGGCTTCTGCTGGGATGCTGTCAGGTCCTGCAGACTTACCGTTCCTCAATTGCTTGATGGCGCTGCGGATCTCTTCCTTTGTGGGAGCACTACATTTGATCGGCAGGTCGCTTGCGGCTGTTGGTATCTCTGGTGGGTTTGTAGGTGCTGGTCTGTTGAGTAACTCCTGGAAGTGCTCAATCCACCTGTTTTTCTGTCCTTCGTCATCTGCTATTACTGCTCCGTTCTTGTCTTTTACTGGTCTCTCTGGCTTGGCAAACTTCCCTGATAACTTCTTGATGATGAAGTACAGGTCCTTGGTGCTGTTCTGGTGAGCTGCATCTTCTGCTTCTTTTGCCAATGTCTCCAAGTAGTTTTGCTTATCTGCTTTAATGCTTCGCTTTACAACCCTATTTGCTTCTGTGTATTCCTCTTGGGCTTTTGTTTTTGCTGATCGTGTCCTGCTGCTGTTGACGGCTAATTTCTTTTCTCTTCTTTCTTCTATTTTCTCTAGGGTAGCTGCTGAAATCCATTCCTTGTGTGTGAATGATTTGGGGCCCAGTACTTCCTGACATGTTGAGGTCACTGTCTCTTTCACTCTCTGCCACCTCTCTTCTATCGTCTCCTCTTCAAGCAGCTCTCCTAGGACTTGGAACTTGTTGGATAGAGTGACCTTGAACTCTTCTTGCTTCCTGTTGTCCTTCAGCGCCGTGGTGTTGTAACGCTGGCGTTGACTGGATCCCCCCGTCCAATTTCTCTTCAGCTTCTGCTTCAATCGGGCAACAAGTAGATGGTGATCCGAAGCAACGTCTGCTCCTCGCTTGACGCGTACATCCTGTAGGGAGCGGCGAAACTTCTTCACGATGCAGATGTGGTCGATCTGGTTCTCCGTTGACAGGTCTGGCGACACCCAAGTTGCCTTGTGTATCCTTCTGTGCGGGAAAACACTTCCTCCGATGACCAGGTTGCTTGTGGCACACAGGTCTGCGAACCTCTCCCCGTTGTCGTTCATCTCGCCTAGCCCATGCCGCCCCATGATCTCCTCGTATCCCTGGTTGTCACTACCTATCTTGGCATTGAAGTCGCCCATTACGATGATGATGTTTCTCTTCGGTCTGTCTTGTATGATGGTCTGCAATCTGTTATAAAAGTCGTCCTTCTCCTCCTCCTCGCTGTCGTTCGTTGGGGCGTAGCACTGGATAATGTCCATGTTGATCCTCTTCTTCTTTGTACGGAAAGAGGCTGTCATGATCCTTGGTTCGTGTGCCTCCCACCCGATGAGCGCTCCCTGTGCTGGCTTGGAAAGCATCAGGGCGACTCCCTGGGTGTGTGCAGCATCTTCCTGCTCGTGCCCCGAGAACAGCAGCAGCTCCCCGGAAGTCAGTCGCTTCTGCCCGGAACCAGTCCATCTAGCTTCGCTGATTCCTAGGATGGTGAGGTTGAATTTCCTCATCTCTGCGGCTACTTGCGCTGTCTTCCCCGTCTCGTACATGGTCCTGACGTTCCATGTACCGATGGATGTGGTGGTCCTGGTGGAGATGATGGTCTTCGGTCTGACGGCTTCCAGATGACTCTGGCTTTCACCGCCCGACTTCATACACCTTCCAGCTGGAGGTCCATCCCTCCCCAAGTCCGCGATGTCTGTTAAATTGCTATTTGGCGTTTCTGTAGCTAGAGTTTTTTTCACAGGGTGGGGTAGCTAACCCTACGCCAAACCCTCCTCCTTTTTCAGCCGGGCTTGGGACCGTCCTAGGCAGAGTTCGATATAAAAGAATAAATCAAATCAAATCAAATCTCTCTCTCTCTCTCTCTCTCTCTCTCTCTCTCTCTCTCTCTCTCTCTCTTCTCTCTCTCTCTCTCTCCTCTCTCTCTCTCTCATACACACTTTTCCGTCTGATTTCATTTATAGGTGGAAGATCGTTAAACTGAAGAACTTACAAGGCAGTGCGTACCGTAGCTTTCTCTGCTGCTGTTTGTCAGTGTGGTCAACTTTTGATCTCTATTCAGCTGAACTCTGCTATTCCTTGATGGTTTTAGTGTCTGGTTTTGTACACCACTTTTAGCCATGGAAGACTGTGTGTGTTGGGGGGGGGGTTGTTTGTTTGTTGTTGTTGTTTTATTTGTTTGTTGTTGTTTGGTTGGTTGTTTTGTGTTGTTGGTTTGTTGTTGTTGGGATGTTTTTGTTTGTTTTGGGTTGGGTTTTTTTTGTTGTTGTTGTTTTTTTTTGGGGGGGGTGTCTGTGTGGAATTTGGGCTTTTCTCCTCTTGGTGGGAGAGAGCGCTGTCGTGAGAAACAGCCCCGCATATTGTTAGTTTTTTGTGGGTGGTTTTCGATTGATTGTCATGGCTGAATGTGTATTCATTCTCCTCTCATGCTCAAAGGGACTTTTATTGCTACAGAATGTTTGCCAGGGACAGCTCTCTTTGTTGCCGTGGGTTCTTTTCTTTTGACGTGCGCTAAATGCGTGTTACAAACAGGACCTCGGTGTCTTTTCATCCGAAAGATTAGCACCTATAACAACAGCAGCAACAACAAGAGGAACAGCAGCGGCAGCAGCAGCAGCAGCAGAATCATCATCATCAACAACAACAACCACAGTATCTTATCTGTTGAATTTTTTATATTATTATTACACTACCTGTATTTTCTGTCGCTGTGCCAGCCACGGATAGAGTTGTGTCTGGTTCAGTTGACCCTGAAACATATTAAAACACACACACACACCACACACACACACACACACACACACACACACACACACACACACACACACAACACACACACACACACACAACACACC
>CM060344.1:6144276-6151776 GCA_030674155.1 Stramonita haemastoma
TCAATATAGCTGCATTCAGACAACGGGAATTATGACTTAACTCGACAGTAGTGTTCATACGTTTTCATCAAATCATGGACATCCTGTTCTGACCGGCGTGCAATGGCCTACAATTTTGAAAAACGGAACGGGTTTTAACAGACAATGCCCGAACCACCAAGCTATTCTGCCTCCAATATCACTCTATGAGAATGATCACGTCTTTTTGTAAGCCCCACATTGACAATTATAACAATATAGAATGATATAGAATACAATATACTGTGTCTTTACCTGTGTTCTCTGTGGCGGTTCCAACGATGGACATGGTAGTGTCAGGGGCCGTTGAACCTGTGTGGAAACAAAGTATTGTGCTTTATCTTGAAACATAAACACACACACACGCACGTACGCACGCACACAGGCACGCGCGCACACACACAGACACACCCACAAACAAGCACACGCACACATGCACGCGCACACACACGCACACACGCACACAGGCACGCACGCACACAAACACACACGCAAACAAACACACACACACGCACCTATGCAAGCACGCACGCACGCACACACACACACACACCACACACACACACACACACACACACCACATGCTTGCATGCATTTACGCATACACACACAAACACACACACAAGCACACACACACACACACACACACACACACACACACACACACACACACACACACACACACACATACACACAACTACATACTTCTTTTTTTTTTAAACAAAAAAAAACCACTATTATGGGGTCTGTCGGTATACATAGCATTACCACCTTCTGGAAATTCTACGGCTATGAATTCCCTCTTTTCTATCCCTGTCTTTGTTTCTGCCGTCTTTATTCTTCTTCTTCCTTGTCATCTCCTTGTCTGTTTGCTGTCCTCTTTGTCCATTCTCCTATCGGTTTTACTCGGAAAGACTTAGCGCATAACAGTTCTCTGACTCGCCGAAAACAAATTTAATGCGCTCGGCTTGACTTGCTTAACGGCAAAGTAACGCATTTTCTCTCATATGACAGACAACAATAGTTGCTGTCTGAACGTTTAATGATGATGAAGAGCAGGAGGAGGAGGCGGAAGAAGAAGAAGAAGTAGAAGAAGAAGAAGAAGTAGAAGAAGAAGAAGAAGAAGAAGAAGAAGAAGAAGAAGAAGAAGAAGAAGAAGAAGAGAAGAAGAAGAGAAGAGAGAAACAAAACTGTCAACAAAAAAACAACAGCAACAATAACGAATCCAGAAAGAAAAGTAAAAAAACAAAAAAAACAAAAAATGAAGACAATTTGGATTTCTTTACCCCCTATCAAAGACAATTTTGAAATAACTTCACTTAGCATGTGGTTCTTTTCAAAAACCCAAGTGACCGGGGGAAAAAAAACGTAAATTCAAGTGGTACGGGCACGTCACACAAACATTTAAACTGGCCAAGACTGTCCTACAGGGAACAGTAAGGGGAGGGAGACGAGGATGCAGACAGGGGGAACGATGGGAAGACAACATCAGAGAGTGGACCGGGCTTGACTACTACTACTACTACTACTACTACTACTACTACTACTATTACTACTACTACTACTACTCGAACTGCAAAAGCAGGTGTACTGTGTACTTTACCTGTGTTTTCTGTTGTGACGGTTCCAGGAGCGGTTGGTCCTGTATCGAGAAAGACAGGCTTCATACCAATAACTGATAACTACGATCATAATCATAAGATAATGTGTTCGTGTGTCACATTTTCATATTGTGTTTTGTGTTAATACACACACTAACACAACACACACACACACACACACACACACACACACACACACACACACACACACACACACACACACACACACACAATGCTGTGTGTTTAACTTGGTTTAAACATCGTGTCAAAATTCCCAAAGTAGGACATAAAACCATCTTTTACAGAAAATTTAATAACTTCAACGAACAAGACTTTCTTTCAGACTTGATAAATTCGCCATTCCAAGACATATATCAAATCAGAGACCCCAACGAAGCTGCAGAATTCTGGATTACCACATTTATTTCAGTGTATGATAGGCATGCCCCCTTCATCAAAAAAAGAGTTAAAGAAAAAATAAAACCTCCTTGGATAACAAAAGACATAGAGTCAGAAATGCGCTTAAGAGACTATTTGAAAACCCATGGTACAAAAGAAGAATTTAAAATGCAAAGAAACAAAGTAACTTCACTAAAACGGAGATCAAAACGTGATTACTTTCAAAAACTGTTAATTACAACTACCGACTCTCGCCAGGTATGGAAAGCCATCAATATTTTATGTAATAGACCTATATCAAAAAGCCAAAAGACAGTTAAAGACATAACAGCTGATGAACTGAACACCCATTTCTCAAACATCGCTACTAAAATCATATCATGTGATAAGTCAAATGAAAATGATCTCCAATACTTAGAACAATATATTGAATCAAAAGAAATTAAATTCCCAGTTGAATTATTGCCAATGACAATTAAAGACGTGTTGGAAAGTCTATCTCTCAAAAAAAATTCCAGAACACGTGACCTTGACAATCTGGATGGAAAAATATTGAACCTTTCTGGTCCTATTATAGCTGAAACACTGACATATCTATATAACTTGTGTATAGATAAAAGCAACATTCCTCTCATATTTAAAAAGGCAAAAGTCATACCAGTCCACAAATCTGGAGATTCTTCTTGTCCTTCAAATTACAGACAATTTCAATCCTATCGGTCTTATCCAAACCCATTGAAAAACATATCCAAAAATCTTTATATTCCTACTTTGTTAACAACAACCTAATAAATGAAGATCAGTCAGGCTTTCGCAAAAACTATTCTTGTCACACAGCTCTAACTCAACTAACAGACAGTCTCTTACACAACATAAATGAAAATAACTATACAGGCCTAATTTTTGTTGACTTTGAAAAAGCATTTGATGTAATTAATCACTCCCTGCTAGTGCGTAAACTTCACCTATACAAACTAACACCTGAAATAATCAATCTTTTAAAAAGTTTTTTGTTAGATAGACAGCAGTTGGTAACTGCAAATAATCAAACATCAGAATTAATATCTATTAGATATGGAGTACCACAAGGATCAATATTGGGTCCTCTTTTGTTCTCAATATATGTAAATGACTTACCCTTATTTCTAGATTGTAGCTGTGAAATGTTTGCTGATGACACATCCCTCTATTGTAGTGATACTGACCCCCACAGACTAACACTCAAACTTCAAAACAATATCAACAAATTGATTACTTGGACTCAATTAAACCATATGTCCTTAAATGCTCAAAAAACTAAAAGTATGTACGTACTAGCACGACAAAAGAGGCAAAAAATGAAAAGTAAATTTCAACCTCTGTTGATAGATCAAAAAATCATTGAAGAAGTCGACTCACACAAAATTCTGGGTGTAATTATCGACAATAATCTTACTTGGACTGACCATGTGATGGCACAAGGAAAACGTCTTACAAACAAGGTACGTCAGCTATCAAAAATAAAACACTTTCTAGATAGTCATTCACGCAAACTCTTTTTTTGTGGACACATCTTGCCTATAGTTGACTATGCCTCATCTCTTTGGGACAACTGCAGTGAAACTAATTTGAAATTCATCCATCGATTATATAAAAGAGCGCTAAAACTTGTCCTATTAAAATCAAGCTCCCTAACCATCAATGATTATAAGCTAACAAATATTCTTACATTTCAAAACAGGCTTTATCTCAATAAAGCTCTATTTGTACAAAAAGTTGTCAATGGAAATGCCCCTCCCAAGATCACCAATAGATTCAAAATTAATGAGCACAGGCATAACCATCTACTAACATTTCCCAGACCCAGAAACAATCTTTACAAAACAAGCTTCCTATATTCAGGTAGTGATTTATGGAACAAGCTCCCAAAACATTTAAAATGTATCAAAAATAAAAATCAGTTCAAAAATCAGTTGAAAAATCACTTAATGCGCTTATGCAAAAATGTTTAAGAACTACACATCAATCCAATCAACCATACTTAGAACAGACTAAAGATATTGATACTCTCTGCTAACCCCGAAAAATCTTTCACGTGTGGCTCACTGTGACTGAAAAAGCTACACTTTGCTTGCTATATATGTATGTGGAAGGGGGAAAAGGTGGAGAAAGGGTTGTTGTTTTTTTGTATTTTTTTTTTTAAATATAATTTAATTTTGAACAGGATAGGGAATAAGTGATGTATGTAAACACGTGTATATTCTGCAAATTCACAAGGAGAAAACCAAACCACTGATTTGACGACTAGATTGGATTTTTTTTTTTTTTTCACTTACCCAGTTTAATAGTTTCAGGATAAATATTTATTTTTTATTTTATTTTATTAATTAAACTAATGAGACTATTAGCACTATTATATTTATATTATTTTGATAAGTGGAAAGGCCTTACTTTTTTGTTCTGGTTGTTGTTGTGTATGTTTTTTGTTGTGTTTTGTTTGTTTTTTGTTTGTTTGTTTGTTTGAATGTTTGTTTGTTTGTTTTTGTTCATATGTGTAGGGTTTTTTATTTATGAAATATAATCATAAATCATTATTATAATTTTTCTGGTTGCTGTTTGTGTTTTCCCCCTTCCTCTTGATACCCCCTCCCCACCCGTTCCACCCCCCCCCTCCAAATTTTTTTCTTTTTTGAGTGTGTGGGTTTTTTTGTGTGTGTTTTTTTGGGGGGGTTGTGTTTGTTTGTTTGCTTGTTTTTTTTGTTTGTTTTTTGCTTTAGTTTTGTTTTGCTTGGTTTTTTTTTTTTCTCGTTCATTATGCTTGTTTGGTTCTCTGTTGCTTTTGTTTGTTTATTAGTTTTTTGGTTAGTTTGAATGTTTGTTAGTGTATATGTTATTTCCTCTCAGTGGAGATTGGTATTATCATATGTATTGTTGCGTTTGTTTTTCGGGGTTTTATTTTTGTTTTTTTGTTTGTTTGTTTTGTTTTGTTTTGTTTTTTCTTTTCTTCCTCATAACATAAGTATGAATTGAAGTGTGGAGATAATGTAATCTAACATAAGTTGCTTATTGACATTTTATGGATTTTTTTAATTATTTTTATTTATTTATTTATTTTTATTTTTTATTTTTAAGTCTTAAATAATGGTTGGTGACATTGTATTGATATAAGCTGTTGACACCATATGATTTAAAAAAAAAAAAATTTAAATGTGTGCATGCCCATATGTTTGTTATGTTATTCCACTCAGTGGTGATGGGTATTATCATATGGTATTGTTGCTTTAGTTGTTTTTTCTTTTCTTTCCTTCTAATATATAATCCGTGTGGATTGGTTTTTTGATGTTTTGGTCTGATTGTTTGTTTTTTGGTAAGTCTTAAATAATGGTTGGTGACATTGTATTGATATAAGCTGTTTGACACCATATGATTAAAAAAATTTTTTTTTTTTTTTTAAATGTGTGCATGTCCATATGTTTGTTATGTTATTCCACTCAGTGGTGATGGGTATTATCATATGGTATTGTTGCTTTAGTTGTTTTTTCTTTTCTTCCTTCTAATATATAATCCGTGTGGATTGGTTTTTTGATGTTTTGGTTTGATTGTTTGTTTTTTGGTGTGTTTTTATGTGTTTTTTGTTTGTTTGTTTGTTTTTGTTTTTCTTTTGTTTGATTCTATGTTTGTTAGCGTATATGTTATTTCCTCTCAGTGATGATGGGTATTATCATAAGGTATCGTTGTTTGTTGTTTTTTTCCTTATCTTCTTTTACAAATATAAAGTATGAATTGAAGTATAGAGATATTGTAATCTGACATAAATTGCTTATAGATTTTTTTTTTTATTTTACTTATTTATTTTTAAAAATTTTTTGTTGTTGTTGTTGTATTTATTCATTTTTTTTAAAATTTGTTTTTTATTATTATTATTATTATTATTATTATTATTATTATTATTATTATTATTAAGTCTTAATGTTGTTTGGTTACATTGTAATTGATATAAGCTGTTGTGTGTGTGTGTGTGTGTGTGTGTGTGTGTGTGTGTGTGTGTGTGTGTGTGTGTGTGTGTGTGTGTGTGTGTGTGTGTGTGTGTGTTTGTTGGGGGTTTTTTTTGACACTATATGATTTTTTAAAAAAGACTTTAAATGTGTGCATGTACCTACGAGTATACGAGCTGAGTGGAAGAGCGCAAACCGGTGTGTGTGTGTGTGTGTGTGTGTGTGTGTGTGTGTGTGTGTGTGTGTGTGTGTGTGTGTGTGTGTGTGTGTGTGTGTAGATGCACGGGTGGTGTGTGTGTGTGTGTGTGTGTGTGTGTGTGTGTGTGTGTGTGTGTGTGTGTGTGTGTGTATGGGTGTGTGGGTGTATATGCATATGTGTGTATGGCTTTCGAGTAGATTTTAAAAAAAAAAATTTTTTTTATTCATTTATTTTATTTATTTATTTTATTTATTTTATTTTCTCTTTTGGTTGTTGTTATAGTAGTTGCTTGTATTATTTATAGGCATAGTTTATTTTAAAGTTGTTGAAATCATGTTAGCAAGTTAATGTTGGTGAAATGTTTGTTGTTGTTGTTTTAATTGTTTGTTTGCTTTTTCCCTTTTCTTTCTTTCGTTGGTTTTTTTTTTTTGTTTGTTTGCTAGGGATTTTCTACTTTGTTTTTTGTTGGTTTTTTGTTTTGTTTAGGATTTGATTTTTGCTATTGTTTTGATATTTTTCTTTTTTTTCTTTAGATAGATGGCTTGATGGAAAAAAGCAGATCGCTGCTTACTCAATGTACCATCTGGAAATAAAAATTATTTGATTGATTGATTGATTGACACACACACACACACACACACACACACCACCACACCACCACCACTACCACCACCAACACCACCACCACCATACCACACCATACCACACCACACCACATCACACCACGACACGACACGACACGACACACACACAACACACACATACACACACACACACACACACACACACACACACACACACACACACACACACACACACACACAAACACACATACACACACACACACACACACACACACACACACACACACACACACACACACACACACACACACACACACACACACACCAAGAAGGTCAGACAAAATTTGGATACTGACACATCTTGCACTCACACCATTTAGGAACTTATTTTAGAATGTCTCAAAGCAAATACCAACCAACAGTCTATTCCTGGGTGCCCAAGTCCACGGTCTGGCTTTGCCTTCATTATTGTATATCTATCAGTGTCCAGTTTCCAAGTACGGTTGTCCCGTGATGGCTCGAACCCGGGCTATCAGATTACGAGCTCAACTCTCTAACCACTTAATCTAAAGGTTGCGGGTTCGATCCCAGCTTTCGGGTATGGCGTTGTGCCCTTGGAAAAGGCACTTTACGGCTATTTTCTCACCCCACCCAGGTGTGAAAGGGGTACCAACCTTGTGTTGGGGGTTAACCCTGCGATAGACTGGCGTCCTATCCAGGGGGGA
>CM060344.1:6164276-6169276 GCA_030674155.1 Stramonita haemastoma
GGACTCCAACTCCCCGATTTTTCCTCAGGGATGGTGTCTAAACACGACACCTGTGTGCATGCTGGTTTGTTATAATTTTGTCATCCGCTCCTACCGGCACACGATGGCCTACTCTTCCGAAGGGTGGAACGGGGTTTTAACGTGTGCGCAAGATGTTCTGCGTGCATTCGGACACGGGGCCTCGGTTTCGAGTCTCATCCGAATGACTTTATATATATATATTATATAATCATATATATATATATATATATATTATATATATATATATATATATATATATATATAATATATAATATATATATATATAACCTATCCATCTAGCTATCTAGCTATCTAGCTATCTGTCTGTCTGTCTGTCTATCTGTTTGTCTCTCTATCTGTCTATCTATCTATCTATCTGTCTGTCTATCTGTCTATCTTTCTATCTATCTACCTATTTATCTGTCTGTCTGTCTATCTATCTACCCATCCATCCGTTTGTCCGTCCATCCATCTATTACTGCATGTAGCGACAGGAGCATCGAGTGTTGTCCTTCTCGAGAGACTGACCAAGTTAAAGTTAACTTGAAAGTTAAAACCAAAGTCAACATTTTATGTCTAGCTGGTGGTAGGTTAAATAAGCAATGCATCTCCTTTATTTTCTCGTTTCCCCGTGGGGATGCTAGGGGCCTGTTAATATAAATGGCACCCTCACTTTCTGAAAATTCTGTGCTAGGATTTCCCTCTTTTCTATCCCTCTCTTTGTTTCTTCCTTGTTCCTTTTCTTCTCATCACCTTTTCGTTTATTTTCTGCCTTCTTTGTCCATTCTTCTGCCTTTTTCCCCAGAAAGGCTTAACAGATTTTTTTTTCTCCCATGCTGAAGGCGGATGTGCTGGGCCTGACTTGTCAGGCGCTTAATGGCAGCGCAACGCTTTTCCGCTTTGATTACAGTTCAATAGTTGCTGTCTGAGCGTTCGACGACGAAGAAGAAGAAATTTTATCAAGTCATCTAAAGATTGATAGTGTGAAAGTTCAAATCCAAACCAAAACAAAAACAAAAAAGGAATTTTCAGATGGTACGTTGAATAAGCAATACTTTCCCTTTATTTTCTTAAATCATGTAGAGATGAATAGTGTAAAAGTTAAGATCGAAGTTATATTTTTATTTCCAGGTGGTACATTGAATAAGCAATGCATGTGGGTTTGGTTTTGGTTTGTTTTATTTTTGTTTTTGTTTTGGGGGTTTGGGGGGGGGGTGTTTGTTTTTTGCTTCAAGCCATCTTCACCTTCACCTGTCCCCTCGTCCTACGGTCCGTGGGGGCACCACTGAAGATTTTGCTACCAGCTTCTTTAACTCTTCAGAACAAAAACATCTTCAGAAGTAACATGTAGACAGGGGAATCGGGTTTTGCTCTTTCTGAGAGAAGAATAAAGTGAAGGTTAAAATCAAAATCAACTGTTTTTTATTGTAATATTTTCAGATGGTACGTTGAATAAACAATGCGTCTGCATTTCCTTTGCCTCAAGCCTTCTATCTAAGAACAAAAACCTGTAGGCATCCGTCAGTCTCGGAAGACTATAGAGTTGCGCTCTAGATTCTAGAGTAAGTGTGGAGTAAGTGGGTAAGTATGTATGGAGGGCAAGCTGTTACCCATGCGGCAGACCCCCCCCCCCCCTCTCTCTCTCTCTCTCTCTCTCTCTCTCTCTCTCTCTCTCTCTCTCTCTCTCTCTCTCTCTCTCTCTTTCTTTCTCTCTCTCTCCACGTCACTGGAATGGTCCATTGGAAAGAGCAATCGCCAATTCGAATGGTTTCAGAACCGTCGTAGGAGCCGCCAGAAGGTTGCCATTATAGGCCTACAGCCATAAAGACGTACCCGCATTCCAACTTCAGGGATAAAAACTCTGATGAAAACCAAACCATACTTACAGAAAGGCAGCAAGTTGGTCAGCAGAACAGTTGGAGAAATCGAAGGGGTTGCCGCGGAATTCCCGGGGCGGTATACCGAAGGCGAAGGACTGAACGAAGAACTGATCCGGACAGCTGTTTCCCGCTCCGTCCGTTTCGATTCCCATCCTGAAACAAAAGCCGGACCAAGTTCCAAAAAAGCAGTCGAATAATATGCGAAAAAAAATAGACAATGCCGGCACAGAGACAGAGATTCTTCGGATGAAACTATAAACCGTGGCCCCGAGTACAAAAAAACGCACGCATAACATCTTTTCACACACGTTAAATCCTGTTCCGCTTTTGTGAAGGTGTTGGTCATTGTGTGCTGATAGGAACAGATGAGAAGATTTACAAAACTGCATATACACAGGGTTTGGATGTGAAAAAGTACACGCGTGCTTATTCCATTATCTTCGGTATATATAGAAGATTAAAAAGATCAATAAATAAGATAAACAAGTAAATAAGTAAGTATATAAAATAAACAATCCCACGTCGAAAACTAGAATTTACCATATAAATAAAAACAATTCACTGTCTCCCTGTAAGGCCGCCAGGAGCCTGTCAGTATAAACTGTAGCATCCCCATCTTCTGCAAATTATGTGTTGGAAATTCCCTCTTTTCTATCACTTCTTTGTCTCTTCTGTCTTATTTAGTTTTTGCCTTCTTGGGAAAGTTTTGTGTATTTTTCCCAGACAATAAAGACTGAGAAGATAAGAATTCTCTCCCACGAAGAAGTCTGATGCGCTGGTCCTGACTTGTCAGGCGCTTAACGGTAGCGTAACGCATTTTTGTTCATATGACAGACAGCAAAAGTTGTTGTATGAACGTTCGACGAAGAAAAAAAAAGCCGTAAACAGTACAGTACAGTACAGTACAGTACAGTACAGTACAGTACAGTACAGTACAGTACAGTACAGTACAGTACAGTACAGTACACTACACTACACTACACTACACTACACTACACACTACACACACACACCACACGACACCACACGACACCACACGACACGACGCTACACGACACGACACAACACAACACTACAATACTATACAATACAATACAAAACAAGACAAGACAAGACAAGACAATACAATACAATATAATACAATACAATACAATACAATACAATTCAATACAATACAGTTGTCAACGCACTTGCTTTTCCCCAAGCAAAGGTTAAGCAGCGTTGAGCATGCTTACCAAGTCGATGGGTGACCGTTTGCGCGCACTGACTTCAGTACAGTCCCCCCCCCCCCCCAGTTCACCCAGCTGTAAATAGGTACCTGCCCTCTAAAGCAGCGAGGGAGAGGAGATGGGCGCCGCCCTCAATAAATGTGCTGGCCCCCAGAGGAGCTGAGGTCTCTGATGCTTCGCTCCCCTACAACCGCATAGGTTATGGGGCACCTTTACCTTTTTACTATACAACACACTGCAATACACTACAATACAATACAAATTACAGTCATACAGCCAACAGATCCTTCGGATAAGACTATAAAACCGAGGCCCCGTGTGTGAACGCACGCAGAACATCTTGCGCACACGTTTAATCCTGTTCCGCTTTTCGTAAGAGTAGGCCATCGTGTGCCGATGGGAACAGATGACATTTACAAATCTGCATACACACGGGGACTGGATGTAAAAAAAAAAAGCACAAGAGTGCTATCCCATTATCCTCGATATAAAAGAATGAAATAAAAAATATATATATATACAAGAAAGAAAGAAAACTCACGCAAAGGCAATGCTTTTGGTTATGGCCAGAGCAGTCCTCTCCAAGCAGAAGTTCTCCACTATTCCTTGTCTGAACACTAGGCACATCTGGTCCGAGAAACTCCTCACTAAACACACAACACACACAACACACACACACACACACACACACAACACACACAAACCATACACACACACACCACATATATGCACACACGCACACACACATATGCACACACACACATACACATATACACATATACACATACACACATATGCACACACACATACACATATGCACACACACACACACACACACACATATGCACACACACACACACACACACACGTACACACACACATATATACATACACGCAAGCACATAAACATATACGAACACAACACGTACACACATGTACACACACGTACACACACACACATACACACACACATACACACACACACACACATACACACACACACACACACACACACACACACACACACACACACACACACACACACACACACACACACACACACACATGGATTCAAGGTTTAATTCCTTTCACCCCTTTTGTGGAATAGAGAATAACAAAAATGTCAACAGATGATAAATCTAATATCAATACGCCCAAAAAAATGATATCAATACTAACGTAACTGAACAGCAACAGTTCATCACAAAATGACAAATAAACAGCATTAAAACTTCAAAACATCTTGAAAGTATATCATTTTATCTAAATAATTATACACAGTGTACATACACAGACACAGACACAGACACACAGACACATAGACACACACAGACACACACAGACACATAGACACACACACACACACACACACACACACACACACACACACACACACACACACACACACACACACACACACACACAGAGAGAGAGAGAGAGAGAGAGAGAGAGAGAGAGAGAGAGAGAGAGAGAGAGAGAGAGAGAGAGAGAGAAGAGAGAGAGAGAGAGAGAGAGACAAAGACAGAAATAGTTGGGGGGGGTTAAAACAAGAAGGAGGAGAAGGGAGTGAAAATAAATCAAAGATGAAAAAGATAATGGAAGAGAAGGAAAAAAAAAAAGGGATATGACAATCAAGTGCACGGAGAAGAAGAGGAGGCGGAGGAAGAGGAGGAGGAGGAAGAAGGAAGAAGGAAGAAGAAGAAGAAGAAGAAGAAGAAGAAGAAGAAGAAGAAGAAGAAGAAGAAGAAGAAGAAGAAGAAGAAGAAGAAGAGAGAGGAGGAGGAGGAGGAGGAGGAAGAGGGGAGGGGGAGGAGGATGAAGAACAGGAGGATGAAAAGGAGGAGGAGAAGGAGGAGGAGGAGGAGAAATT
>CM060344.1:6174276-6176776 GCA_030674155.1 Stramonita haemastoma
CTGTGCATTCTTCTTCTTTGCATTCTTCTTCTTTTCCTTTCCTTCTTCTGTGCATTATTCTTCTTTGCATTTTTCGTTATATTCTTCTTCTTCCTCCCCCCCCCCCCCCCCCCCCCGCCCCCCTCCTCCATTTCACCATCATCCTCTTCTTTTTATTTCGAGAATAATGGTATAAACACCCGATGTGGGTTTTTTGTTTAATTTTTACATCCAGGCCCTGTTTGCATGCCATTTAGTAAATTTTGCGATTCATTCCCATTGGCACAATTGGCCTACTCTTCCAAAAGATAGACCTAGTTTTTAACTTGTACGCAAGATGTTCTCCGTGCGTTCGCACATGGAACTTCGGTTCATAGTTTCATGCAAAGGATTTCAGTTTTTGTGAGTCATTATTGAGCAAATGTTTAAATCCAAATGCGTTGGTTTAGTTTGTTGTCATTGTCACAGTTCGAATTATTATGGAAAAAGACATTGCCAAAATGATGAACTCATGTCTCCTAGCTACCTGATGTTTTAGTTAATCGTTTTTTGTTTGGGTATGGTAGTTTTGAACGTTTTTTTTTGTTGTTGTTGTTGCTCGGTATATATTGTATTGTACTTTGCTGTGTTGTAATTTCTTTTCTTATATTCTCCTGTTTACAAGCCCGTGAAGCTACTTTTTGTACATACTACATGCACTCAACCCTACATCTGTATGCATGCAACTACATCATGAAAACAACAACAAAACTCTCTCCATCTTTCTTTCTTTCTTTTTTCTTTGTTCTTTCAGTGTCAACTAAACCGTTTATATCTTTTTCATTTTGTATAATTATGTAACCAAAAAACGAATTTTAAAAATTTTGAAAAAACAAAAACCCCTCTCTCCATCTTACCATTCGCAGTGACAGAAACCGAGAGAATGGCCAGTAAAATCAGCAGCAGGACATGTAAAAGCGAGCCATGAGCAGACATGATATGCCAGTGGCCGGTTCAAGCGATGGACTCTCCGATCCCCACTTTGCCTTCCCCCGTTCTCTAAGCCAGACACAGCAATCATGCTAGGCCTAGTCTGGCCCGTGACACGGTCCCATAATTCCTTCCCTCGGGGACCCGGATGTTAGAGTGAACATGGCTGTCAACTTCGGAGCATTTTTATGTGTTTCCGCCACAGTTGGGGGAGGGAGGGGGGGGGGACCCAGTTTTATAAAAACACGTGTTGCCATAAGGATTGCACCATATGTTGCAAGAACACCCAGAGAGATGTTTATGGTTTAGGGGATGGGTAGGGTTTAGAAGCTTACAGGTGGGATTATATTGTCATTGAGAAGGTAGGTTAATGGGTAAAGGGGGTTTAGGTGTAAAATCTCATGGGTACATGCCAGTTTCACCACCACCCCCTAACCCACCACCACCACCACCATCACCACCCAGCTACCCCTCTTGGGGGTTAATTTCCAATTCTTCTGCAACACCTGTGTCAGCCACCGACACAAATGCAACATCTGGGGGGGGGGGGGTTGTTTGTTTGTTTTTCTCTGCTTTTGAATTATTCCTTTTCCTGATCATTTTGTGGTGATCCAGTACATGCCGTAAATAATTATCATTAAATTATGTAAAATTTCTCCATTGGTGAATCTCAGAGATTTTATTTTTAAAGATCTAGTCATGGAATGTGTGTGTGTGTGTGTGTGTGTGTGTGTGTGTGTGTGTGTGTGTGTGTGTGTGTGTGTGTATGTGGAAGGAGAGTCTATCTATCTATCTATCTATCTATCTATCTATCTATCTATCTATCTATCTGTCTGTCTGTCTGTCTGTCTGTCTGTCTGTCTGTCTGTCTGTCTGTCTGTCTATCTGTCTGTCTGTCTATCTATCTATCTGTGTCTATCTATCCATCTATCTATCTATCTATTATCTATCTATCTATCTATCTATATCTATCTAATCTATCTGTGTGTGTGTATGAGTGTGTGTGTGTGTGTGTAGTGTGTGTGTGTGTGTGGTATGTGTGTGTGTTGTGTGTGGTGTGTGTGTGTGTGTATGAGTGTGTGTTGAGTGTGTGTGTGTGTGTGTTGTGTGTGTGTGGTGTGTGTGTGTGTGTGTTGTGTGTGTGTGTGTGTGTGTGTGTGTGTGTGTGTGTGTGTGTGTGTGTGTGTGTGTTCTTCGTATGCCTCTACAGGAGATTTATTTTCATTGTGTATTTTTTAATACTTATTGCTCAACGAAGTTAGCAGGATAGTGCAGTTGGGAATATTTGCATTATAGGATTTAATGGGAACAAAGACAAAACTGGTGTAAATGCACCGAGTGACAGAAGTTGTTAAAAACGCTGTACCAATGCATGCACTAACAGCAAAGCAGCTGAGAAAATGTCAAAAGTAAAACTTCAAGGGGTGTCAAGTCAAGTCAAGTCAAGACAAGTCAAGTCAAACTTTTATTTCCAGATGGTACATTGAGTAAGCAGTGCAGTTGTTGTTTTTCATGAAGCCATCCATCTAAGGTGTGTGTGTGTGTGTGTGTG
>CM060344.1:6184276-6191776 GCA_030674155.1 Stramonita haemastoma
TTACATTTGATTTGGAAGATGATTGTTTATTTGTTATTTGATTTATGGCCCTCCAAATAATTTTTTAGTTTTGTTTGGAAGACAGTAAATCTTAGAAATATTTCTTTTTTTCTTGACGTTTCTGTGAGTTTATGGCGTTTCGTAATCTTTTTGACTCTTCATGATATTTATGTTTTTTTAATAAATCTCTAAGATAGCATGCTTCTTCTAGTTCTTTTGTAATCCAAGGCGGTTTGGGGACATGTTTGACCCTTATGGTTTTAAGTGGAGCATGTTTGTTGTAGATTTCAGTGAAGGTTTTTATCCAGAATTCAATGGCCCTGTCTGGATCAGTAATGTTTAATGTTTCTGAGAGCATAGAGTTACTTAGATCGAGAAGGAAAAGCTGTTCATGAGAGAGAGAGAGAGAGAGAGAGAGAGAGAGAGAGAGAGAGAGAGAGAGAGAGAGAGAGAGAGAGAGAGAGAGAGAGAGAGAGAGAGAGAGAGAGAGAGAGAGAGCATATCAACAATTTTCTTAATGTGAGATTCAAACTGAAGAAATGATAGATAAATACATTTAAAACTAAGACACGGAACAACACAGTCTGTAGTCAGACTGCAAAATAAAATAAGAAAGAAGACAGAACGAAATTTAAAATAAACACCCCCCCCCCCCCCCCCCAATAAAAAAGTATATATATATATATATATATATATATATATATATATATATATATATATATATATATATATATTAATATCATAGTAAAAAAAAAAAACCAAGAGAGGAAAGGGGGAGGCAGTTTAAGAAAATTATGTAACCCAGGCTCTTATCCTTTCGCTGGGTACATAAAAAAGAAATAATTAGTTTCGAATACTTCCGTACAAAGGAAAAAGGACAAAATCAGAAATGGCCGTTGTACAGATTTATTGATGCTAAAATCTCTTGAAATTGTCTGGTTGAGGGAAAAGTAGTGGAGGAAAAATAAGCGCAGGTAACTGCTTACAACTTCTCAACCATTTTCAAAATGATTTATCACAGATTCAATATAAAAAAAATCACAATAATGTCTTTCAATGGCAGCATTTTAGGCTTCTTTTTTTTTTTTTAGTAAGAACCATGCCTTTGGCCTGACCTGACCCGAGAACATTGAAACTGTGTGGTGGTAAAACAATTCAATGTCCCAAAATCAAACTAACTCAAGAGCCACAAGAGAGAAGGGGGGAAGTTTGGGTTTTTTTCCAGGAATTCATGAGAGGGGTGGTGTTGGGGGGGAGCTATAAGTAAAACAACCAAGCAGTGTAATGCTGCTGCTTTTTTCTTTAATTGTTTAATTTGTCGTAATTGGCGAATTAAAAGGGAACAGGATGGCTCAGTGGTCAGAGCACTCACTCTTTTTAAGCTGAGGTCAAGGCAAGGCAAGGCAAGGCAAATTCTTTTATTCGAGGATAATAGATAAGCACTCGTGTGCTTTTTTACATCCAGTCCCCGTCAACAGCATTGAGCGTGGGTGCCAAGTGGGATGGGTGACCGTTACCTTGTCTTGGCTTCAGTACAGTCCCCCTGTTCACCCAGCTGTAAATGGGTACCTGCCCTCTTTAGGGTCAGGGAAGGTAAAGCAGCGAGGGAGGGGAGATGGGCGCCGCCCTCGTTATGCTGGCCCCTAGAGAAGCTGAGGACTCTGATGCCTCGCTCCCCAACGACAGAATAGGTTGTAGGACACCTTTACCTTAACAATAAATTGTACAGGTTAAAAAAACAAAAATGGTGTTTCTTTGCTGCTGCTGTTGCTGTTGCTGCTGCTGCTGCTGCTGTTGTTGTTGTTATTGTTGTTGCTGCTGCTGTTGTTGTTGATATTGTTGTTGCTGCTGCTGTTGTTGTTGATATTGTTGTTGCTGCTGCTGTTGTTGTTATTGTTGTTGCTGCTGCTGTTGTTGTTGATATTGTTGTTGCTGCTGCTGTTGTTGTTATTGTTGTTGCTGTTGCTGTTGTTATTGTTGTTGTTGCTGCTGCTGTTATTGTTGATATTGTTGTTGCTGCTGCTGTTGTTGTTATTGTTGTTGTTGCTGCTGTTGTTGTTGATATTGCTGCTGCTGCTGCTGCTGTTGTTATTGTTGTTGCTGCTGCTGTTGTTGTTGTTATTGTTGTTGTTGTTGCTGCTGCTGCTGCTGCTGTTGTTCGTTCCCCATCTCAACAACCTGGGGGTCATCCAGAGTATGTTTTCGTGCAACAATATGTTACTGTTTTGTTCAGTAAGTTTTTTGCTTTTTGACATTCAGTGTTTTATACCAGAATATAAATAAACAAAAAGAAATGACAGATTCAATAAAGCATCTATACAAGTTCTGCAAAACTTTTAACATTTTACCTAAAGCTTCCCGAGCTTTTGAAGAAACAAAAAGTGAAAATGTTATTTCTTATGTGTCACACCTGTATCATCAGTAGTAAAGATTAGATAAAATCTTCCACAAGGTAGGCAGGCCTACGGTGGATCGGGGGAGTACGGGTAACGCACACACCTGGAATGCGAAAAGTGCGAGTTTTATCCATGTGAGAGCCTGAAAATTTACCCTGTCTGCCAGACCCTGGCTAGTGGTCTAGGTGCTATTCTTTTAGGTGAAACGATAACCTGATGTCCCGTGTAAACGTAAAAGAAGCCACAACAACAACAACAATAATTATTCTTTACTGTATAGATTCTGTTGAGGGGAAATGCAGCTTTTTTAAGGGAGAAAAAAAAAAACACACTTGCAAATTTTTTTTTTAAGCACAATTGGTGGCGCTGCTCTTGTGGCGACGTGCTCTATCCAGTATAGAGCATCCCAAATTTTACTCAGAGAAATTAACTGTGACTAAAAGTTATATTCAAGACCCAGACAGTGGTATTTTTTTTCAACCTTTAGTATGGATCACTTTCTAACTAACACACACACACGCGCGCGCGCGCGCGTCAAAATGTTTGCTTCTGATGTCTTATTTAGATAAAGTTTACATTCGTTTTGACACAAGTTTATCAAATTATTATCTTGAGCGTGAAATGCTAACGTCTATCTGTCAAAGTCAAAAGTCAATTTTTTTTTCAGTTGGTACATTGAGTAAGCAATAAATTTGCTCTTTTTTGAGTGCGTGCGTGCGCTTGTGTGTGAGTGTGGTGTGTGTATGTGTGTGTGCGTGCGTGTGTGCGTGCGTGCGTGTGTGCGCGCGTGACGTGTGTGTGTGTGTGTGTGTGTGTCGTGTGTGTGTGTGTGTGTGTGTGTGTGTGTGTGGTGTGTGTGTGTGTGTGTGTGTGTGTGTGTGTGTGGTGGTTGGGGGGAGGGGGGTGGGGGGTTGGACACGGTTGGGAGAAATTGTAGGGGGGGGGGGGGGTTGGGGAGTATTAAGGGGGTGGACAGAGTTAAAGGAAAAAGTGAAGGGGGGGGGGGAATTGAGGGGAATAGTGGGGGTGGTGGACAGGGTAGGGTGAGGGGAATTGTGTGTGCGTGTTTATGTGTGTGTGGGAGTGGGGGGAGGAGGAGGGGTACAGGGTTGGGGGGAATAGAGGTGGCGTACAGAGCTGGGGAAAAATGGAGTGTGTGTGTGTCGAGGGGGCGGGGGGGGGGGGCGGGGGCGGGTGGTTGGACTGGATTAGCGGAGAAAAGTGTGTGGTGTGTGTGGTGTGTGTTGTGTGTGTGTGTGTGTGTGTGTGTGTGTGTGTGTGTGTGTGTGTGTGTGAGCACGCGCGTGTGTGTGTGTGTGTGTGTGTGTATGTCAACCTCATGTGCAGACCTGCCAGAGTGCCTTAACTCCAATCGGGTATAATATACACATGCAGATTGAGAAGATCAAACTATGCACTTTAAAGATCCTATAACCCATGTCAGCGTTCAGTGTGTTATGGAAACATGAACATACCCAGCACACACACAGAGGTCGGAATACGGCTACCTTCACGGTGGGCAAGAACGGTTGCATGACACAGAAACCTTCACCATTGGTGAATCTCAGAGTCCTTCAGATGACTCCTTCGGATAAGACTATAAACCGAGGCCCCGTGTGCGAACGCACGCAGAACATCTTGCGCACACGTTCAATCCTGTTCCGCTTTTCGTAAGAGTAGGCCATTGTGTGCCTGTGGGAACAGATGGTATTTACAAAACCGCATACACACGGGGACTGGATGGAAAAAAAAACCAAGAGTACTTATTCCATTATCTTCGATATTAAAGAATGAAAGAAAAATCCCGGAGCTTTAGCCTAAGAACAAAACAAAACGAGTCACACAAAAAAAAAAACAAAAAAAAAAAAGATTTTGAATGGGGACAGGTTGCCAGTCTTTTCTAAGGTGATGATATCCCCGAGGTCCCGCGTGCAAAACCTATTCAGTGCACATAAAAGAACCCAGGGCAACAAAGAGATATCCCTGGTAAACATTCCATAGAAACAAAGTTACTGTGATAAAGGGAGGGGGATAGGGGAGGGGGGGGGTAAACGCATACACACACACGCACGCGCGCACGCACGCACGCAACACACACACACACACACACACATTCATTATTCCCATCATCATTGTCATCATTATCATTACCATCATCATTGTTATCATCATTATTGTTGTTGCTAGATCTATTCCTCTTATTCTGAATATCATTATTATCAACAATACAAATACATCACTGAAATTTCTCTGAATAAAAAGGTCGGGTGTGCAATTAAATCCTTTTTTTTTTAATTAATTATTCACCACATCCGGATAACAAAATTTACAAAACTGCATACACAGGGGAACTGGTTGTTAAATAGCACAAGAGTGCTCATTCCATTCTCCTCCAAATAAAAGAAAAAAATAAATGATAGATAAAAATCTATATTTTTATTATTATTATTATCATCATCATCATCATCATCATCATCATCATCATCATCATCATTATTCAGGATATATCACTAAACTATCTCCGAAAAGAAAGTTCGGCGTGCAATTTAATCCAAAATAATAATTATCATTATCATCAATTAGTAATTGCATCCTGGTCAAAGGGAGATAAACAGTCACAGCCACTGCCTTTCCAGATTCGTGTCCCTTTTTCAGAAAACCCTCCACAATCACTGTTTTATTAATTCTACATAATTTAGGAAGTTTACTTTATTTATGCTCTCCTGCACACACACACACACACACACACACACACACACACACACACACACCACACACACACACACACACACACACACACACTCTCTCTCTCTCTCTCTCTCTCTCTCTCTCTCTCTCTCCATACTTTCACCCAGCCCCCACCCCACCCCCCACCCCTTTTTTTTTTTTTTTTTTTCCCCCAACATCAAACGATGTTGATCAATGTCATGCTGCAGTGTGTATTCCATTTGAGTGGAAAAATTGCCTTCTATATCTAGCAGGTATATCAGGATTCAGAGACTTTTGCAACAGGGCAGTTGTTGTGTTGGGCTAGGTGGATTGGAGTTTTGAACCAATTCTCGATACTATATTTTCGTTTGCTTTTCATTTATTATTCTTTGTCACTGTATCTTTTTGTGTTTAGTATCATATTAATATTTAGTGTGTGATTGGTTATATTGATTTAGCAAAATTTGTTGCATTTTAGTTTTTCTTAAAATATTTTTTTCCCAATTTATATGCTTTATTATTTTTTATGACTATATGATCTATGTAAAAACGGGACTGGATTCAAAAAGTTGTTTATTATAACACATTCATTCCTTACAGATTTTGATTTGTGTTGATATTTAAGTTTTCGAAATTGTATTATAGCTTATTTTGTTTTAAAAAAATTGATAATCGTCTCCTATTTTGATAGATCTTATATACATACATATATAAAAACAATCAATCTTAACATGTCTCTAACTTTAGACAAGTGGCCCACAAAGCAAGGCCTCCGTGTAGGCTACCTGAATATCAACAATGCAACAAACAAAAAAGATGATATTTCGACCATACTGCACAACGATGGGAATCAATTTTATTTGTTTTGCCTTGCTGAATCTCGACTCTCACCACACGTAACTGACACATGCATGAATATCCCAGGATATCAGATCTTTCGACAGGATCCAAACAAGCCCAAGTCCACTGGGTTATTAACATATTTTGCTTCTTCACTGAGTTGTAAAAGACTATACAACTTTGATGTTTATGACATTGAATCGATTTGGATTGAAATAAAATTAAAACACAATAGTCCAATATTAATAGGATTCATATACAGAAATCCTTCGGAAACCACAGAATGGTTTGAAAAATTCAACTCTCTTATGGATGAAGTGACACTTTTAAACTATGAAACAATTATTCTTGGGGATTTTAACATCGATTTATTAAAACCCAAGCCTAAATGGAGTCACAACATTACTATGCATGGCCTGGAACAACTAATAGACAAACCAACTCGGGTAACAGATAACTCTAGAACTTTGATAGATCATATCTATACTACTACAAAACAAAACATAGCAGAAGTATGTGCCCCCTCCTGTGGATGCAGTGATCACAATTCTGTGTGTTTTACTTGGTTTAAACATCGTGTCAAAATTCCCAAAGTAGGACATAAAACCATCTTTTACAGAAAATTTAATAACTTCAGCGAACAAGACTTTCTTTCAGACTTGATAAACTCGCCATTCCAAAACATTTATCAAATCAGAGACCCCAACGAAGCTGCAGAATTCTGGATTACCACATTTATAATCAGTGTATGATAGGCATGCCCCCTTCATCAAAAAAAGAGTTAAAGAAAAAATTAAACCTCCTTGGATAACAAAAGACATAGAGTCTGAAATGCGCTTAAGAGACCATTTGAAAACCCATGGTACAAAAGATGAATTTAAAATGCAAAGAAACAAAGTAACTTCACTAAAACGCAGATCAAAACGTGATTACTTTCAAAAACTGTTAATCACAACTACCGACTCTCGCCAGGTATGGAAAGCCATCAATATTTTAAATAATAGACCTATATCAAAAAGCCAAAAGACAGTTAAAGACATAACAGCTGATGAACTGAACACCCATTTCTCAAACATCGCTACTAAAATCATATCATGCGATAAGTCAAATGAAAATGACCTCCAATACTTAGAACAATATATTGATTCAAAAGAAATTAAATTCCCGGTTGAATTATTGCCAATGACAATTAAAGACGTGTTGAAAAGTCTATCTCTCAACAAAAATTCCAGAACACGTGACCTTGACAATCTGGATGGAAAAATATTGAAACTTTCTGGTCCTATTATAGCTGAAACACTGACATAATTATCTATATAACTTGTGCATAGATAAAAGCAACTTTCCTCTCATATTTAAAAAGGCAAAAGTCATACCTGTCCACAAATCTGGAGATTCCTCTTGTCCTTCAAACTACAGACCAATTTCAATCCTATCGGTCTTATCTAAACCCATCGAAAAACATATCCAAAAATCTTTATATTCCTACTTTGTTAACAACAATCTAATAAATGAAGATCAGTCAGGCTTTCGTAAAAACTATTCTTGTCACACA
>CM060344.1:6199276-6231776 GCA_030674155.1 Stramonita haemastoma
CATGCTATCTTTACAGCCAGAAAGTACAGAAGCCCTGAATAAGTAAATACAAAACAAGTTTGCAAGTTTTATAGCTGAGGGACTTGTGCAAAACAGCTTGTAAACTTTACAGCTGAGGGACTTGTGCAAAGCTTATATTTTTCTCCGAAAAAAAGTCAGTTGGAAAGTCAAGTGCCAGTGGTATGTGCTCACCATTAAAATTTAAGGTACACACACATTTTATCACTTTGCACAGGGATGTTATGAAATACAGGAAAAACAGAAGCAACATTGGTGACAGAAAACCTTTTTCTAAAAAAAAATAAACGTGTCACATTTTCTCCACACTTTCAGACAGGCAAGCTTATTCTGTCAACACATTAAGAGTAATTACATTGAGCTGGGTTTAAGTTAATCCACATGTACATTTGGAGTTGGGATTATAGAAGAACTGGGTTCTGTACCCAAAAAAAGCCTTTTTCAATTCAATGAAGTGTACTAACAGCAACAACAACAAAAACCCGATATGTACAACCCAAAAGCAACAACAACAAAAAGAACAGCCTACTGGTGTTTTTCACTCACCCTTTTGTGGAACTAAAATCAACTGGAAAGCAGCTTCAATTGCAACATAAAATGATCCACATAAAAACTAAATTGGATCCTAGAGTAATACTTAATTGGGGGGGGGGGGGACAGCAACTAAACAGGAGGGGGCATTAACTGCATAACAAAACAAATCCACCACGCAAAACCCTTTTACAAAAATTTTACCAAAAAATGGCAAGTTACAGACATGATTAAACCTTGTCATTTAGGTCAATATGATCAAGAAGTGTTACAAGCTACACACATACACCATCCATTTGAAGATGAAAAGTTTTGAGATTCTGGTTGCTTGCAACTAAACAAATAACACCCAGACAACCAGATAAGGCTAAAAAAAAAAAAAAAAAAAAAAATTCAAACCTCCAAAATATATATCAAAACATCAAATGTAAAACAAAAACATAACTGAACATGTAAAATGTTAAAACAATGCAACTCATTCAAGAAAAAATGTTTGAAAAAAAAAAAAAGTGTTCTAATGGATCCCATTTACCAGTATTACCAAGCAACCCCCTGGTGGAAGAGAAACCACACGACAAACTCCTGTCCATTAATAATAATAATAATGATAATAAAAATAATAATAATAATAATAATAATAACAACAATAATAATAATAATAATCTATGGGATTTATATAGCGCTTAAATCTTGTAGAGTACACAAATCAAAGCGCTTTGATCTAATCTATAGGTATAGTAGGTAACATTAGTCATTACAGCTGGGGAACAGATAAGCCAGAGACAGGCACACACCTCGTGATCAACACCATAAAGTCTTGAAACTTTTGACAATGTATGTCCAGCTATGTTGGAATAATGATCTATAGGTAAAGTGGGGAACAAAACAGTTAATACCCAAACTCTAATCTATATGTATAGAGGGTAACAAAACAGTTAATACCCAAACTCTAATCTATAGGTATAGAGGGTAACAAAACAGTTAATACCCAAACTCTACAGGTATGGTGGGTAACAAAACAGTTAATACCCAAACTCTATATGTATAGAGGGTAACAAAACAGTTAATACCCAAACTCTACAGGTATGGTGGGTAACAAAACAGTTAATACCCAAACTCTATATGTATAGAGGGTAACAAAACAGTTAATACCCAAACTCTAATCTATAAGTATAGTGGGTAACAAAACAGTTAATACCCAAACTCTAATCTATAGGTATAGAAAATAAAATAAAATAAAATAAAACAGTTAATACCCAAACTTTATAGGTATTACTATAGAAGGTAACAAAACAGTTAATACATAAACTAATCTATAGGTATAGAGGGTAACAAAACAGTTAGTACCCAAACTCTACAGGTATAGTGGATAACAAAACAAGTTAATACCCAAACTCTACCATCTACATGGGAAAATAAACATCTGCAGTACTTTGGTACTTAGTACTTCGCACTGAATACATTTACAAAAAAAAAAGCAAAACAAAAGCAAGACTAAAAGGAACAGGCTTTTTTTAAGTGATGGGAGTCTCAGAAAACTACAAAATGTTTCAATACAAAATATCAAAAATGTGATCAATATTTTTTTTTAATTTAAAAAAAAGGAAATGGCAATAACTTTAGATTTAAAACTAACTAAACAAACATTCCTTCAAGAAATCCATTTTCCTTCTAATTCAAAAAAATATATATACAGGCAAGGTTCTATACAACCGCATATAAACAGTTTACAACCAAACATTTTCCAAAAAAATTTTATAAAAAAAAAAAATTGTACTTGTACACAAGGCAGGTTTTTCCTAAAACAAAACAGTTAATAACTGAACTCTATAGACATAGTGGGTAACAAAACAGTTAATACCCAAACTCTACCATCTACATGGGAAAATAAACATCGACAGTACTTTGGTACTTAGTACTTCGCACTGAATACATTTACAACAAAACAAAGAAAAAAGCAACACTAAAAGGAACAGGCTTTTTTTTTTTTTTTTTTTTAAGTGATGGGAGTCTCAGAAAACTACACGAAATGTTTCAATACAAAATGTCAAAGATGTGATCTATTTAAATTATTTTAAAAAAAGGGAAAGGCAATAGCTTTAGATTCAAGACTAACTAAACAAGCATTTCTTCAAGAAATGCTTTTTCCTTCTAATTAAAAAAAAAAAAAAAAAAAAAATACAGGCAAGGTTCCGTACAACTGCAAATAAATAGTTTACAACCAATTTTTTATTTTTTGTTATTTTCTACTTGTACACAAAACATTTAATACCCAAACCCTAATTTATAGGTATAGAAAATAAAATAAAATAAAATAAAACAAAACGGTTAATACCCAAACTCTAATCTATAGGTATAGAAGGTAACAAAACAGTAAATACCCAAACTTTACAGGTATTACTATAGAAGGTAACAAAACAGTTAATACATAAACTAATCTATAGGTATAGTAGGTAACAAAACAGTTAATACCCAAACTCTATAGGTATAGTGGGTAACAAAACAGTTAATACCCAAACTCTACCATCTACATGGGAAAATAAACATCGACAGTACTTTGGTACTTAGTACTTCGCACTGAATACATTTACAACAAAACAAAGAAAAAAGCAACACTAAAAGGAACAGGCTTTTTTTTTTTTTTTTTTTTTAAGTGATGGAGTCTCAGAAAACTACACGAAATGTTTCAATACAAAATGTCAAAGATGTGATCTATTTAAATTATTTTAAAAAAAGGGAAAGGCAATAGCTTTAGATTCAAGACTAACTAAACAAGCATTTCTTCAAGAAATGCTTTTTCCTTCTAATTTAAAAAAAAAAAAAAAAAAAAAAATACAGGCAAGGTTCCGTACAACTGCAAATAAATAGTTTACAACCAATTTTTTATTTTTTGTTATTTTCTACTTGTACACAAAACATTTAATACCCAAACCCTAATTTATAGGTATAGAAAATAAAATAAAATAAAATAAAACAAAACGGTTAATACCCAAACACTAATCTATAGGTATAGAAGGTAACAAAACAGTAAATACCCAAACTTTACAGGTATTACTATAGAAGGTAACAAAACAGTTAATACATAAACTAATCTATAGGTATAGAGGGTAACAAAACAGTCAATACCCAAACTCTACAGGTATAGCAGGTAACAAAACAGTTAATACCCAAACTCTACAGGTATAGCAGGTAACAAAACAGTTAATACCCAAACTCTACCATCTACAAAGGAAAATAAACATCAGCAGTACTTTGGTACTCAGTACTTCGCACTGAATACATTTACAACAAAACAAAAGAAAAAAGCAAGACTAAAAGGAACAGGCTTTTTTTTTTAAGTGATGGGACTCTCAGAAAACTACGCAATGTTTCAATACAAAATATCAAAGATGTGATCAATTTATAAAAAAAAAAAAAAAAAAAAAGGAAATGGCAATAACTTTAGATTTAAGACTAACTGTAAACAAGCATTCCTTCAAGAAATCCATTTTCCTTCTAATTCAAAAATATATATATACAGGCAAGGTTCCATACAACTGCATATAAACAGTTTACAACCAAGCATTTTTTCTTTTAAATAAAAATAATTTGTACTTGTACACAAGGCAGGTTTTTCCTAAAACAAAACAGTTAATACCCAAACTCTATAGGTATAGATGGTAACAAAACAGTTAATACCCAAACTCTATAGGTATAGATGGTAACAAAACAGTTAATACCCAAACTCTATAGGTATAGATGGTAACAAAACAGTTAATACCCAAACTCTATAGGTATAGTGGGTAACAAAACAGTTAATACCCAAACTCTATAGGTATAGTGGGTAACAAAACAGTTAATACCCAAACTCTATAGGTATAGTGGGTAACAAAACAGTTAATACCCAAACTCTATAGGTATAGTGGGTAACAAAACAGTTAATACCCAAACTCTATAGGTATAGTGGGTAACAAAACAGTTAATACCCAAACTCTATAGGTATAGTGGGTAACAAAACAGTTAATACCCAAACTCTATAGGTATAGTGGCTAACAAAACAGTTAATACCCAAACTCTATAGGTATAGAGGGTAACAAAACAGTTAATACCCAAACTCTATAGGTATAGTGGGTAACAAAACAGTTAATACCCAAACTCTATAGGTATAGTGGGTAACAAAACAGTTAATACCCAAATTCTATAGGTATAGTGGGTAACAAAACAGTTAATACCCAAACTCTATAGGTACAGTAGGTAACAAAACTGTTAATACCCAAATCTATAGGTATAGTGGGTAACAAAACAGTTAATACCCAAACTCTATAGGTATAGTAGGTAACAAAACAGTTAATACCCAAACTCTATTAGGTATAGTAGGTAACAAAACAGTTAATACCCAAACTCTAATCTATAGGTATAGTAGGTAACAAAACAGTTAATACCCAAACTCTAATCTATAGGTATAGTAGGTAACAAAACAGTTAATACCCAAACTCTATAGGTATATGTAGGTAACAAAACAGTTAATACCCAAACTCTATAGGTATAGTAGGTAACAAAACAGTTAATACCCAAACTCTAATCTATAGGTATAGTAGGTAACAAAACAGTTAATACCCAAACTCTAATCTATAGGTATAGTAGGTAACAAAACAGTTAATACCCAAACTCTACAGGTATAGTGGGTAACAAAACAGTTAATACCCAAACTCTACCATCTACATGGGAAAATAAACATCTGCAGTACTTTGGTACTCAGTATTCGCACTGAATACATTTACCAAAAAAACAAAGAAAAAAGCAAGACTAAAAGGAACAGGCTTTTTTTTTTTTTTTTTTTAAGTGATGGGAGTCTCAGAAAACTACACGAAATGTTTCAATACAAAATGTCAAAGATGTGATCAATTTTTTTTTTTTTTTTTAAAGGGAAAGGCAATAGCTTTAGATTCAAGACTAACTGTAAACAAGCTTTCCTTCAAGAAATGCTTTTTCCTTCTAATTTAATAAAAAAAATATATATATATATAAAAAAATACAGGCAAGGTTCCGTACAATTGCACATAAACAGTTTACAACCATTTTTTTTTTTCTACTTGTACACAAGGCAGGTTTTTGCTAAAATAAAACAGTGAATACCCAAAATCTAATCTATAGGTATAGAAGATTAAAAAAAAAAAAAACCCAGTTAATACCCAAACTTTATAGGTATAGAAGGTAACAAAAAACGTTAATACCCAAACTCTACAGGTATAGCATGTAACAAAACAGTTAATACCCAAACTCTACAGGTATAGCAGGTAACAAAACAGTTAATACCCAAACTCTACAGGTATAGCAGGTAACAAAACAGTTAATACCCAAGCTCTACCATCTACAAAGGAAAATGAACATCGGCAGTATTTTGATACTCAGTACTTCGCACTGAATACATTTACCAAAAAAAATTTTTTTTTAAGCAAGACTAAAGGGAACAGGCTTTTTTTTGTTTGTTTTTAAGTGATGGGAGTCTCAGAAAACTACACTAAATGTTTCAATACAAAATATCAAAGATGTGATCAATTTTTTAAGAAATAATAAAAAGGGAAAAGCAATAGCTTTAGATTTAAGACTAACTGTAAACAAGCATTTCTTCAAGAAATTCGTTTCCCTTCTAATTTAAAAAAAAACAAAACAATAATACAGGCAATGTTCTGTACAACTGCATATAAACAGTTTACAACCAAACTTTTTTTTAAAAACCATTTTCTACTTGTACACAAGGCAGGTTTTTACTGAAAACAGTAAATACCGAAACTCTAATCTATAGGTATAGAAGGTAACAAAACAGTTAATACCCAAACTCTATAGGTATAGTGTGTAACTAAACAGTTAATGCCCAAACTCTAATCTATAGGTATAGAAGGTAACAAAACGGTTAATACTCAAACTCTATAGGTATGGTAGGTAACAAAATAGATACCTAAATTCTATAGGTATAGTGGGTAACAAAACAGTTAATACCCAAACTCTGTAGGTATAGTGGGTAACAAAACAGTTAATACCCAAACTCTGTAGGTATAGTGGGTAACAAAACAGTCAATACCCAAACTCTGTAGGTATAGTGGGTAACAAAACAGTTAATACCCAAACTCTGTAGGTATAGTGGGTAACAAAACAGTTAATACCCAAACTCTATAGGTATAGTGGGTAACAAAACAGTTAATACCCAAACTCTGTAGGTATAGTGGGTAACAAAACAGTCAATACCCAAACTCTGTAGGTATAGTGGGTAACATAACAGTCAATACCCAAACTCTGTAGGTATAGTGGGTAACAAAACAGTCAATACCAAACTCTGTAGGTATAGTGGGTAACAAAACAGTTAATACCCAAACTCTACAGGTATAGTGGGTAACAAAACAGTCAATACCCAAACTCTGTAGGTATAGTGGGTAACAAAACAGTTAATACCCAAACTCTACCATCTACATGGGAAAATGAGCATCAGCAGTACTTTGGTACTCAGTACTTCGCACTGAATACATTTACACAAAAAAAATTAATAAAAAGAAGAAAAAGAAAGAAAAAATCAAGAATAAAAGGAACAGGGGTGGGTTGTTTTTTTAGTGATGGGAGTCTCAGAAAACTATGCTAACTGTTTCAATACAAAATGTCAAAGATGTGATCTTTTTTCAAAAAAAAAAAAAAAGAAAAGGCAAAGGCAATTGCTTTAGATTCAAGACTAACTAAACAAGCATTCCTTCAAGAAATGCATGTTCCTTCTAATTTAAAAAAAAAAAAATACAGCCAAGGTTCCCTACAACTGCATATAAACAGTTTACAACCAAACTTTTTTTTTTAAACCATTTTGTAATTGTACACAAGAAAAGGTTTTTGCTAAAACAAAACAGTTAATACCCAAACTAATCTATAGGTATAGTGGTTAACAAAACAGTTAATACCCAAACTCTATAGGTACAGTGGGTAACAAAATAGATACCTAAATTCTATAGGTATAGAGGGTAACAAAACAGTTAATACCCAAACTCTACCATCTACATGGGAAAATAAACATCAGCAGTACTTTGGTACTCAGTACTTCGCACTGAATACATTTACAACAAAACAAAAGAAAAAAGCAAGACTAAAAGGAACAGGCTTATTTTGTTTTTTTTAAGTGATGGGAGTCTCAGAAAACTACGTGAAATGTTTCAATATAAAATATCAAAGATCTGATCAGGTTTTTTTGGGTTTTTTTTAAAGGAAAAGACAATAGCTTTAGATTCAAGACTAACTGTAAACAAGCTTTCCTTCAAGAAATGCGTTTTTCTTCTAATTTTGTTTTTTTAATACAGGCAAGGTTCTGTACAACTGTATATAAACAGTTTACAACCAAACATTTAAAAAAAAAAATTAAAAAAAACCACTTTCTACTTGTACACAAGGCAGGTGTTTGCTTAAACAAAACAGTTAATACCCAGACTCTAATCTATAGGTATAGAAGATTAAATAATAAAAAATAATACCCTAAGTCTAATCTATAGGTATAGAAAATAAAAAAAATTTTTAAACTGTTAATACCTGAACTCTAATGTATAGGTATAGAAGGTAACAAAACAGTTAATACCCAAACTCTATAGGTATAGTGGGTAACAAAACAGTTAATACCCAAACTCTATAGGTATAGTGGGTAACAAAACAGTTAATACCCAAACTCTATAGGTATAGTGGGTAACAAAACAGTTAATACCCAAACTCTATAGGTACAGCAGGTAACAAACAGTAAACACTCAAACTCTATAGGTATAGAAGATATTAAAAAAAAAGTTAATACCCAGACTAATCTATAGGTATAGAAGATAAATAAATAAATAAATACCCAAACTCTAATCTATAGTTATAGAAGATTAAAAAAAAAAGTAATTTTAAAACCCAGTTAAAACCCAAACTTTATAGGTAAAGTGGGTAACAAAACAGTTAATACCCAAACTCTAAGTATAGGTACAGAAGATCCAAAAAAAAAAGGTAATACTCAAACTCTAATCTATAGGTATAGAAAATAAAATTTTAGGTATAGAAGATAAAAGAAAAAAACAGTTATACCAAACTCTAATCTATAGGTATAGAAGGTAACAAAAAACAATATCCAAACTAATCTACAGGTATAGGTGGTAACAAAACAGTCAATACCCAAACTCTATCTATAGGTATAGTGGGTAACATAACAGTTAATACATAAACTCTATTGGTATAGAGGGTAACAAAACAGTTAATACCCAAACTCTATAGGTATAGAGGGTAACAAAACTGTTAATACCCAAACTCTATAGGTATAGTGGGTAACATAACAGTTAATACAAAAACTCTATTGGTATAGAGGGTAACAAAACAGTTAATACCCAAACTCTATAGGTATAGAGGGTAACAAAACAGTCAATACCCAAACTCTATCTATAGGTATAGTGGGTAACATAACAGTTAATACATGAACTCTATTGGTATAGAGGGTAACAAAACAGTTAATACCCAAACTCTATTGGTATAGAGGGTAACAAAACTGTTAATACCCATACTCTAATCTATAGGTATAGTGGGTAACAAAACAGTTAATACCCAAACTCTATAGTATAGTGGGTAAACATAACAGTTAATACATAAACTCTATTGGTATAGAGGGTAACAAAACAGTTAATACCCAAACTCTATAGGTATAGAGGGTAACAAAACTGTTAATACCCAAACTCTATAGGTATAGTGGGTAACATAACAGTTAATACATAAACTCTATTGGTATAGAGGGTAACAAAACAGTTAATACCCAAACTCTATAGGTATAGAGGGTAACAAAACAGTCAATACCCAAACTCTATCTATAGGTATAGTGGGTAACATAACAGTTAATACATGAACTCTATTGGTTATAGAGGGTAACAAAACAGTTAATACCCAAACTCTATTGGTATAGAGGGTAACAAAACTGTTAATACCCATACTCTAATCTATAGGTATAGTGGGTAACAAAACAGTTAATACCCAAACTCTATAGGTATAGTGGGTAACAAAACAGTTAATACCCAAACTCTACCATCTACAAAGAAAAATAAACATCGACAGTACTTTGGTACTTAGTACTTCGCACTGAATACATTTAAAACAAAAAAAACACAAAAAAGCAAGACTAAAAGGAACAGGCTTTTTTAAAGTGATGGGAGTCTCAGAAAACTATGCTAAATGTTTCAATACAAAATAAAGATGTGATCAATTTTTTTTTTTTTTTTTAAGGAAAAGGCGATAGCTTTAGATTCAAGACTAACTGTAACCAAGCATTTCTTCAAGAAATGTGGTTTCCTTCCGATTTTACAAACAAACAAAAAATACAGGCAAGGTTCCATACAACTGCTTATAAACAGTTTACAACCAATTTAAAACAAAAAATTTCTACTTGTACACAAGGCAGGTTTTTGCTAAAACAAAACAGTTAATACCCAAACTCTAATCTATAGGTATAGTGGGTAAAAGAAACAGTTAATACCCAAACTTTATAGGTATAGAAGATAAAATAAAAGTTAATACCCAAACTCTAATCTATATTATAGAAGATTAAAAAAAAAATTTAAAACAGTGAATACCCCAAACTCTATAGGTATAGAGGGTAACAAAACAGTTAATACCCAAACTCTACAGGTACAGTGGGTAACAAAACAGTTAATACCCAAACTCTACAGTATAGAGGGTAACAAAACAGTTAATACCCAAACTCTACAGGTATAGAGGTAACAAAACAGTTAATACCCAAACTCTTACAGGTATAGAGGGTAACAAAACAGTCAATACCCAAACTCTACCATCTACATGGAAAATAAACATCAGCAGTACTTTGGTACTCAGTACTTCCCACTGAATATTTACAAAAACAAAAAACAAAAAACAAAAAAAAAAAAAAAAAACAAAAGCAAGAATAAAAGGAACAGGCTTTTTTTTTTTAAGTGATGGGAGTCTCAGAAACCTATGCTAAATGTTTCAATACAAAATGTCAAAGATGTGATCAATTTTTTTTTTTTAAAGAAAAAGACAATAGCTTTAGATTCAAGACCAACTGTAAACAAGTATTTCTTCAAGAAAGCTTTTTCCTTCTAATTTAAAAAAAAAATACAGGCAAGGTTCCGTACAACTGCATTATAAACAGTTTACAATCAATTTTTTTTTTTTTAATTCTACTTGTACACAAGGCAGGCTATTGCTAAAACAAAAACAGTTAATACCCAAACTCTAATCTATAGGTATCGAAGATAAAAAAAAAATTAACAAAAAGTGAATACCCAAATCTAATCTATAGGTATAGTGGATAACAAAACAGTAAATACATACACTCTATTCTATAGGTACAGAAGATTAAAAAAAAAACCAGTTAATACCCAAACTCTAATCTATAGGTATACAAGGTAACAAAAAAATGTTAATACCCAAACTCTATAGGTATAGTGGGTAACAAAACAGTTAATACCCAAACTCTATAGGTATAGTGGGTAACAAAACAGTTAATACCCAAACTCTATAGGTATAGTGGGTAACAAAACAGTTAATACCCAAACTCTATAGGTATAGTGGGTAACAAAACAGTTAATACCCAAACTCTATAGGTATAGTGGGTAACAAAACAGTTAATACCCAAACTCTATAGGTATAGTGGGTAACAAAACAGTTAATACCCAAACTCTAATTTAAAAACAGTTACTAGTAATGGGTAACAAAACAGTTAATACCAAACTCTATATATGGGTAACAAACAGTAATACTCTAAATCTATAGGTATAGTGGGTAACAAAACAAGTTAATACCCAAACTCTATAGGTATAGTGGGTAACTAAACAGTTAATACCCAAACTCTATAGGTATAGTGGGTAACTAAAACAGTTAATACCCAAACTCTACCATCTACATGGGAAAATGAGCATCAGCAGTACTTTGGTACTCAATATTTCAAACTTGAATACATTTACAAACAAAAAACAAACAAAAAACAAAAAAAATCAATAAAAGGACAGGATTTTTTTTTAAGTGATGGGAGTCTCAGAAAACTATGCTAACTGTTTCAATACAAAATGTCAAAGATGTGATCAATTTTTTTAAAAAAAAAAAAAAAAAAGGAAAGGCAATAGCTTTAGATTAAGACCAACTAAACAAGCATTCGTTCGAGAAATACATTTTCCTTCTAATTTAAAAAAAATACAGGCAAGGTTTCATACAACTGCATATAAACAGTTTACAACCAAACATTTTAAAAGAAAAAAAATCTGCTAAACCATTTTCTATTTGTACACAAGGCAGATTTTTGCTAAACTTCTACTTTTACACAAAAAGGTTTTGCTAAACCATTTCTACTAGTACTTTTACACAAAACAGGTTTTAGCTAAACCATTTTCTACTAGTACTTTTACACAAAACAGGTTTTTGCTAAACCATTTCTACTGTTACACAAGGTAGGTTTTTGCTAACCATTTCCTACTGTTACACAAGGTAGGGTTTTGCTAAACCATTTCCTACTGTTACACAAGGTAGGTTTTTTGCTAAACCATTTCCTACTGTTACACAAGGTAGGTTTTTGCTAAAACCAATTTCTACTGTTACACCAAGGTAGGTTTTTGCTAAACCATTTCTACTTACACAAGTAGGTTTTTGCTAACCATTTTCTACTGTTACACAAGTAGGTTTTTGCTAAACCATTTTCTACTAGTACTTTACACAAACAGTTTTTGCTGAACTATTTTCTACTTGTTCACAAAGCAGGTTTGTAAACCATTTTCTACTTTTACACAAGGCAGGTTTCATGAGAGCACAAAAGCCAGAAGAAAGGCGAACAACAAAAAACAACAACCTGTACCATACTGTATCACCACAGTCATCTGCTAAAATACACTATGCCACAACATTTGCTACACTGGAAAAATGGACACAACAGATATGGTACAAAGCTTGACAAATGAAGACAAAAGTCAAGCAAACATTTGACAATGAAAGCTGATCAATGTAAAAATCATAAGTCTTGACCCCCCCCCCCCAAAAAATATAAAATAAAAAATTTAAGGGGCCTCCAACCCGTTTTCCCACTTATTTCTTCTTCCATTTTTCTTTTTCTTTTTTCATCTTTTATTCTGTCCATTATTTAAAAATACAACTATTGGGCCCCCAAACTCCAAATTCATTTTTCCCTTTTTTTCTTGTTAGATTAAATGCACAACAATGCTGTGACAGAGTACAGTTGTGTCGAGAAGAAAAATCAAAGTGTACGGGAGAGATGCAGACAAGTAGTCTCTTAACAGGCTGGGAGTGACATAACCCGGGTAATGGGCATGTCCCTGACTTATGGCAAAGCAGAAGCCAAGAAGGAAATAAGGTAACAGGAGGTTTTAATACACGATTCCTGCAATTTTGTACACATTATGGAATGAAAAGTAAATTTTCTTTCTTATAACAGTTTATAAAATAAAATAAAGGGGGAGGGAATGCCTTTTCTGATATAAGGTTGTTGGATAAGATGTACTTCTTTTGTATTTTTATTTTAAGTGACATTCCAATACTCCGTTAATAAGATGTACACTTTTTAATATTTAAAACAAAAATTGTTTAATGAAACATTCCAATACTCCCTTGACCATCTTTTCTAAAGTTATGATCATTACAAATACAAATCCAATGATTTAAAAATATATTCTTTAAACCACAAACACAAAACTTTACATAATTTCAGTAACTGATATTTTTCATGTAACAACCCCTTCTCTAAAAAAAATTTTTTTTTTAAAAAGGCAACATACACAAACACATGGTAGTGCAACTTTTCTACTGGTTGCACAACATTGCATACACTGGTGCTGACAATGCCTGTGGTATACCCTTCCGTAGATTCCTGCAGTACAAATACTTCCTACACACATGCATGCACCGAGGTACCGTGTGTGAATGCACGCAGAGATGTACATTAAACCCATTTCATTTTAGGAAGTGTAGGCCATTGTGTGCCGGTGGGAATATGACAAAATTTACGAAACTGCATGCACACGGGAACTGCATGTAAAAAAGCACACAAGTGCTTATTTCATTATCCTAAAAAAAAATTTTTTTTTTTTTAATTTATAAAAAAAAATGCATTCACGCACACACACACACACACACCACTCTCACGCGTACTAACCTGAACATACATTCTACATCTCCATTTTAGTAAAGCCCCTTTTCTGCGATGCATCCTCACCATTTCCCAATAACTTCCCCCAATGATTCTTCAGTTATGTAATCTAAAACCAGGGTCCCTTATTTTTTTTAAATAAACTTTCTAAAATCCACCCCCTTCACAGTTATTCAAACACACATTCTATAACAAACCCTCACTTTTATTTTTAAATAAACTTTCTAAAATCCACCCCCTTCCAGTTATTCAAACACATTCTAAAACAAACCCCTCACTTTTATTTTAAATAAACTTTCTAAAACCCACCCCCTTCACAGTTATTTAATCACACATTCTAAAACCACCCTCCATACTTCCTTGTTTAAATAAACTGTTTCTAAATTGCCTCCTCCCAAACCCCCACCCTCTCCTGAATTCAAAGTTGACTGTCCGCCCCCTATCCTTTAATCAATTACACCTCTTCCCCTATTCCGATAAAACCAGAACATTCTAAACCCCCACCCTCTCCTGAATTCAAAGTTGGACTGCCTTCCCCCGACTCTTCATCATTACACCTCTTCCCCCATTCTTATATACTGGAACATTATAACCCTCCCCCCCCCCCCCCTCCCCACTTTCTAAGCACACAATTGTCAAATTTCCCCCACCTCCACTGCTATCCTATTTTCCCAGCCCAGCCTATCTTATCTCAGACGGTGCTAATTATAGCAGAAACTGACAGCTTTTGGACTTTGAAGTTTCACTCCCTTTATTTTGTTTTTTCTCAGTTTTTTCTTCTTCACGCCTTTCTTGATGTAACAGTGTAGAAAATCGCGGGGTGAAAAAAAGGAGGGGTGTGCTAATTTCAGCACAGGATCCAGTTGTGCTGGCTTTGTGCGCTGTGAGCATCCCGTTTCAATTTCTGGCATTCCTTATCCTCCTTCCACAAACACTGAGGAATAAATGTGTAGCCCAGGTGTCAGCACATACCACTGTCCACCTGCCTTTTGTGTCCCTAACACCGAGGAATAAATGTTTAGCCCATGTGTCAGCACATACCACTGTCCACCTGCCTTTTGTGTCCACATGTGGGGCCAGGGTTAGAGTCAAGGTTAGTGTTAGTGTTAGTGTTAAAAAACGAGTTAACAGCGGGGAAAGGGCCGTCTGTCAGCTGGTCGTCTGATTGTTAGCATGCTTGTGGACACAATGGCACTTGGACAAATGGTACGTAGCGTAGACACAAAGGCACTTGACAAATGGTACTAGCTGTAGACACAATGGACGCAATCTAAAGTGGTATGGAGCTTTAAATCGGGATCGCAAGTTTCAACAGCTAGGGCTGAGCATTGGATTTCAGTGTCCACAATTTCCAGTTTTGCTGTCAGTGTTTTTTCATTGCTTGGTTAGAGTTCCGAGGTTTATCAAAGGTGAAACTTTGGTGTATGCAATTCCCACCATTAAGGTTGGTGCATTCCAACTGACTTAGAATCTAAACCTACCAATTTTGCTATAGTCCACTAGGGGATATACCTCCCTGCTCTTTCTGAACTACTGTCGCGGGTTCTTTTGACGTGCACAAGTCTATAAGCAAATGGGTCCGATTGGTTTAGAGTCTCCTGTGAAAGACTTGACATTCATTAAATTTTCCAGATCATTTGGGAAGAAAGGCTAGGCTGGGAATTGAACCCAGATCCTCCCGTTTACTAAGGTTAAAAAACGTCTAACCCGTCCCGTTTACCAAGGTAAAAAACGTCTAACCCAACCCGTTTACTAAGGTAAACGTCTAACGTCCCGTTTACTAAGGTTAAAAAAAACATCTAACCCGTCCCGTTTACTAAAGTAAAATAATGTCTAATGTCCCATTTACTAAGGTAAAAAAAAAAAGTCTAACCCGTCCCGTTTACTAAGGTAAAAAAACGTCTAACCCGTCCTGTTTACTAAAGTAAAAAAACGTCTAACGTCCCATTTACTAAGGTAAAAAAACGTCTAACCCATCCGGTTACTAAGGTAAAAAAAAAAAGGCCTAACCTGTCCGGTTACTAAGTTAAAAAACGTCTAACCCGTCCGGTTACTAAGGTAAAAAAAACGTCTAACCCGTCCCGTTTACTAAGGTAAAAAAACATCTAACCCGTCCCAGTTACTAAGGTAAAAAAACGTCTAACCTGTCCCGGTTACTAAGGTAAAAAAACGTCTAACCCGTCCCAGTTACTAAGGTAAAAAAAAACGTCTAAACCCTGTCCCGGTTACTAAGGTAAAAAAAAAGTCTAACCCTCCGTACTGTAAAAGTCTAACCCTCTGCACCTGCTCCTTTTCAAAATGATTTCTGGCCTAAGACATTTTTGAACAAGTTGCATCTTTTTTTTTTTTTTAAAAAGCCCCCCAAAAAACCAGGTCAGAAAAACCCAGTAAGCCCTTTTTTTCAAAAACCCGCACTGCTGTGAATCCAATGTGCATCCACACCCCTCCTTAACCCTTTCCTTCCTCAACTCCTCTTAACCCAATGACTCCTCCCCAGAACTAGCCCCCCCCCCCCCCCCCCCCCCCCACCACACACACACACACACACACACACACACACACACACACACACACACACAACCACCTCACTAAAAAATTATAGAACACTAAAGTTTTGCAAAATAAAACCAAAGAAAAAGTATACACCACTACTAAATCTGATGTACTTGATACTGCAGTAAACTATGGAACAATATACCTCTGGCAAGTCCGATTTGTTCACAACACTGGGACACTTTGTTACCAATTCTGCCAACATTACAAAACGATTTAAAGAGGATTTTAAGTGTCATTTTACTGTCTAGATATTTTTGAAAATCATGAAGTTGGTGATCGAGTATTTTTACAGTCATTTCACTGAAAATCAGTAAATTGATAGAGGATATTTTTCAACTGTTTCACCATCAATATATTTCTAAAAAACATAGTTGATTAACCGAGTATTTTTATGGTCATTTCACTGAAAATCAGTCAGTTGATGTACAGAAAATTTTTTAATTGTTTCACTGTCTTGACATTTATGAAAATCGCAGGAAGTTGATGTACAGAGAATATTTTTCAACTATTTACCGACTAGATATTTCTGAAAAATCAAAAAGTTGATGATTTACTGAGGATTTTTACTGTCATTTCACTGATAATCAGCAAGTTTATGTACAGAGAATTTTTATTGTCTTTTTACTATCTGGATATTTCTGAAAATTGGGAAGTTGATATTACTGAGGATTTTTCTGGTCAAGGTAACATTGTTAAAATGACAAGATTAACAGAGGATTTTTGCTGTCAATTCACTGTCTTGACATTTCTGAAAATCACGCAAGTTGATTACAGAGGATTTTCAAAACATTCTTTGTTTCATTGTCTAGATATTTCTGAAAATCAGTCAACGGATAATTTATAGAAGATTTTTCTTTTGTTTCTCTCCAGATGATTTTTTACTGTCATTTCACAGTCTGGACATTTCTAAAAATCAGTTTAGTTGATATACAGGGGATTCATACTGTTGTTATTTCTATAACTCACTAAGTTGATGATGAACAGAGGATTTTTACAGTCATTTCACTGTCTAGATATTTGAAAAAATTACTGAGTTGATGATGTGCAGAAGATATTTACAGTCAGTTCACTGTCTAGACATTTAAAAAAAATCACAAAGTTGATGATGTGCAGATGATGTTTACAGTCACTTCACTGTCTAGATATTTTTAAAAAATCACTAAGTTCATGATGTACAGAAGATGTTTAGTCATTTCACTGTGCAGACATTTCAAAAAATTACTGAGTCGATGATGTACAGAAGATGTTTACAGTCACTTCACTGTCTAGATATTTTTAAAAAATCACTAAGTTCATGATGTGCAGAAGATGTTTACAGTCATTTCACTCTGAAGACATTTCTGAAAATCACTCGACTCACTGAGGATGTTTACAGTCATTTCACTCTGAAGACATTTCTGAAAATCAGGAAGCCGAGGACGTTGTACAGGATGACGTGTACAGGATGACGTGTACAGGATGACGTGTACAGGATGACGTGTACAGGATGACGTGTACAGGATGACTGTACAGGATGACGTGTACAGGATGACGTGTACAGGATGACGTGTACAGGATGACATGTACAGGATGACTGTACAGGATGACATTACAGGATGACATGTACAGGATGACATGTACAGGATGACATGTACAGGATGACATAGCCCCAGCTCCAGATCTGTCCTTTGGCACTGGACTCCAGCACAACAGCTCCTGAAAGCAGAGATCAGTAACCTGGAGAATCCTCATACATTTATTTCTTCATGTATTAGAATGATTTCATAAAGCAGAGATCAGCAATCTGGAGAATCCTCATACATTTATTTCTTCATGTATTAGAATGATTTCATAAAGCAGAGATCAGCAATCTGGAGAATCCTCATACATTTATTTCTTCATGTATTAGAATGATTTCATAAAGAACAGATCAGCAATCTGGAGAATCCTCATACATTTATTTCTTCATGTATTAGAATGATTTCATAAAGAACAGATCAGTAACCTGGAGAATCCTCATACATTTATTTCTTTTGTATTAGAATGATTTCATAAAGCAGAGAGCAGTAACCTGGAGAATCCTCATACATTTATTTCTTCATGTATTAGAATGATTTCATAAAGCACAGATCAGTAATCTGGAGAATCCTCATACATTTATTTCTTCATGTATTAGAATGATTTCATCTCTTTACTTTGAATAAGATTTTTTTTCATGAAATCAGAAGTGAGAACGGGAAAAAAGGAAGGAAATGCAATGGGGGTCTAGGGGCCAAGGCAGTCCTCAGTAAGGTCAAAGGGCAAAGAGGGAGGAGAGGGGGGGGGAGGAGGCTTGTAGGGGCCAGAGGGGGAAAACCCTGTAAACTGAAGACTGAATTTTGACATCTGAAATGCTTTGAAACTTGGCAGTGTCAGGTGAATTAAGGATGGGGATTTTTACAATCTCTCAGGTCAACTTTAATGCAGATCTGCCAGTGCCTTAATTCCCTTCAGGTAAACACACATTAAGATGATCAAATGTGCACACTGAATATCCTTTTATTTATGTCTGTTTGGTTATAAAAACACAAATACACCCAGCATTCCGTCCCCAAAGCTGGAGTGCAGCTACCTTCATGGTGGAAAACAATACAGGGGGGATTTTCAAACATTTCCAATACTGAAAATTTATTTTTGTTGCTATAGCCAGCACTTAGTCTTGGCCAAACATAAAAAAATACTCCAGCTTTAAGTAATTACAGGGATTTTCAAACATTTCCAATACTGAAAATTTATTTTTGTTGCTATAAGCCAGCACTTAGTCTTGGCCAAACATAAAAAAATACTCCCAGGCTTTAAGTGAACACCCAAAGTACACACAAAATGAAGAAAGCAAAACAACCAACCTTCCCGAGTGAAAATGAATATTAAATGGATGAGAAAGGGAGAGGGTGAACACCCCCCCCCCCCCCCTTTTATTTTTAAAAGTAGGGATCAGGGGGCTTACGGCTGAAGCATTTCTAATAATAATAATAATAATAATAATAATAATAATAATAATAAATGGAATTTATATAGCGCTATATCTTGCAAAAACAAATAAAGCGCTTAAAAAATAATTTAAATAATTTAAAATAATTTAATTTAAAAGATCTTGATAAAATATCTCCTGAAATTAATAGCAAATAAAAATCATGTCTGAAATAATATCTTAGAACCGTTTACAGTGTAAAATTCAAAATGTGTGAGATCATTACCATGTATGTACCTGAAGACTTTTAGCCCATTATATATGTATTGGGTTTGTAGAGGTCTACCCCAATGCCATAAAATTCAAAGAGTTTTCAGCCTGAGCTTTTAAGAAATTTAAGGGTGCGATTTATGCTGTATTAAATGTGTAGCCTACCTATGCAAAGCTCTACCTACCACTGTCACCAGTAATAAAATTGGCAATACATATTTTCCATGTATATGAGAAAGTGTGTGTGCGTGTGCTGTGTGTGCGTGTGTGTGTGTGTGTGTGTAAATCCACTCACAGACTTGAATAGCAGTCTTGTCCTATACAATTATATCTTAGACAGGCACGTGTCAGACTTTACTTTGGCAAACAATACATTACCTTACCTAGATGTCGAGACAAGTGTGAGGTAAACTTGGTTCCACTTCATGCAGGCAGGCAGGCAGGAGGCAGGCAGGCAGGCAGGCAGGCAGGCAGGTAAGCAGGCAGGCAGGCAGGCAGGCAGGCAGGCAGGCAGGCAGGCAAAACGTCTGATGTGGGGTGGTGCAAAAGATTTCACCGGCAGATTTTGTAGACAATCCAATTCTACCAGATAGCACTGAAACAGGTAAAAAAAAATAATACAGGCCTTCTGGAAAAAAAAACAATATTCTAATTTTCAAACTGCATTTATTCTGCATGTGATTGATTCAGAGAAAAAAATATTCAATTTTCAAACTGTAAATATTCTTCAAGGTTTACATGCAAGTGATTTAGAGAAAAAAATATTTTACATTAATTTTCAAACTGCAAATATTTTGCATGGTTTACATGCAAGTGCTTTAGAGAGAAAAGATATTCTAATTTTCAAACTGCAAATATTATTTTCAAACTGCATTTATTCTGTATGTGTGATTTACAGAAGAAAATATTCCAATTTTCAAACTGCACATATTCTGCATGTGCGATTTAAAGAAAAATTCTAATTTTTAAACTGCATGTATTCTGCATGTCTACAGGCGAGTGATTTAGAAAAAAAAATTACAATTTTTAAACTGCATGTATTCTGCATGTCTACAGTACATGCGAATGATTTAGAAAAAAAATAAATCATAATTTTTAAACTGCATGTATTCTGCATGTCTACATGCGAGTGATTTAGAAAAAAAAATTATAATTTTCAAACTGCGTGTATTCTGCATGTCTACATGTGAGTGATTTTCTAACCTGGCTTTCATTAAGTATGTGACGTGCTGGAACCACCATCACCTCCATGTAGTTTGACATGACATCAGGGTGTATGTCAGGGTGTATGTCAGGTGTATGTCAGGTGTATGTCAGGGTGACATCAGGGGTGTGTGGCTGTAGGAAGGCAAAGGGTTCAGTTTGGACTGTCAAGCAGTACGCCCCCTCTCATCTTGATCTGCTCCATGTGTAGACAGGCACAGCATGCAGGCAGTATGCCCCTCTCATCTTGATCTGCTCCATGTGTAGACAGGCACAGCATGCAGGCAGTATGCCCCCTCTCATCTTGATCTGCTCCATGTGTAGACAGGCACAGCATGCAGGCAGTACGCCCCCTCTCATCTTGATCTGCTCCATGTGTAGACAGGCACAGCATGCAGGCTGTAAGCCCTCTCATCTTGATCTGCTCCATGTGTAGACAGGCACAGCATGCAGGCAGTACGCCCCTCTCATCTTGATCTGCTCCATGTGTAGACAGGCACAGCATGCAGGCAGTACGCCCCTCTCATCTTGATCTGCTCCATGTGTAAAGGCACAGCAGTGCAGGCAGTAACGCTTCCCTCACATCTTGATCTGCTCCATTGTTAGAAACAGGCACAGCATGCAGCAGTACGCACCCTCTCATCTTGATTTGCTCCTATGTGTAGACAGGACAGCATGCAGGCAGTACGCCCCTTCATCTTGATCTGCTCCATGTGTAGACAGGCACAGCATGCAGCAGTACGCCCCCTCCATCTTGATCGCTCCATGTGTAAACAGGCACAGCATGCAGGCAGTACGCCCCCTACATATGCTGGATACCTGTCCATGTGTAGACAGGCACAGCATGCAGGCAGTACGCCCCCTCTCATCTTGATCTGCTCCATGTGTAGACAGGCACAGCATGCAGGCAGTACGCCCCCTCTCATCTTGATCTGCTCCATGTGTAGACAGGCACAGCATGCAGGCAGTACGCCCCCTCTCATCTTGATCTGCTCCATGTGTAGACAGGCACAGCATGCAGGCAGTACGCCCCCTCTCATCTTGATCTGCTCCATGTGTAGACAGGCACAGCATGCAGGCAGTACGCCCCCTCTCATCTTGATCTGCTCCATGTGTAGACAGGCACAGCATGCAGGCAGTACGCCCCCTCTCATCTTGATCTGCTCCATGTGTAGACAGGCACAGCATGCAGGCTTTGGAAGCAGCTCTGTTGACACTGAAAATTACACAAATATGAAGAATTTAAAACTATCAAACCTTTCTTCACATACGTTTACAGAACTACCAAGTACAGATAAGGTTTTCCCATAAAAAAAATTTAAAAACAAAAAAAAACAAAAAAGGCTTTCCCATCACCACTGTTGAAGAATTATCTAAACTGCTAAATTTTTATAAAGGGGAAAAGGCAGTAAAAGTAAGCAAAAATTAGTTTTTAATACACAACTGACAAAAACAGTCTATGATTTATTTCTAGGACAAAAATGGAAGGGAAAGGGTCAGTGATTTGATTTCATCACTAACAAAGATTCGACACTTTTTTTTTTTAATTTCCCTAATTTATCAAATTTGAAAGACGTTATTATTCAGGGTGTACAGGGGAGAAAAATTACACATTTTCAGAACATACTTCTCTATTCCGGATAATCATAGCATTAGCAGTGACTGTCATGTCTGCAGCAACACCAAACCATAAGCTCAATTTAAGTAAAAACCACCAAACCCAACACATCATAGGGTTCCCTCACCTTTAAGCAAATAGTGACATGAGAATAACCTGTGTGTCCTGGTGAGCACTGTTGCTTCCCTTGAGTTTTTGGCACACAGAGCCCTCAGACGCACCCTCAGGGCAACTGCCTCCCGTACAGCTGGAGACAGGACACCTGGTAACAAAACATGAACACACAAGTGGAGTAATTCACACTACAACACAGCTAGTGGTATGGAAAAGGATAACTATCAAAATGCACAATGTAAAACAGAGAAAGAAACACAAAGCCTAATAATCAAAAACTTTTGTAGTAGTAAACAAAATCTTGCTATAAATCACTTAAATTTAGTTATTTCTTCTCAATCATATTAAGTTCGGCAAAGCAATCAAATAAACAAAATGATTACACAAATAACCCAAACCCCAAAACAAAATAAAACATTTTTATTTTTATCTGGGACCGAGGTTTTCCTACACCACTGCTCTCAAGCCATGAGAGAACAGCAGGGTAGGTCCACACTCAGTGGGGAGGAGGAGGGAAAAAGAAACTGACACAAGAGGACAGAGAAAGAGATAGAAACTATAAAGATGGAGGAAGCAGTCTCTCCAACACCCTGTTCCCTTGCTCAAAACACGAGCAAGAGAAGGTTGAAGCTAACTGTTCCAGGGGAAGGGACAACAACAAAAAATTATTTTTTAAAAATTACAAAAATAACCCCAGAAGCAGAGAATAGAAAAATGCTCAGAGTTAAATGTAAGATGCTTTGAATATATCCAATACAATCAAGAGGGGAATAAATCAAGGAAAAACTTTTTTTCAGACTGTATCACTCTCTGGGAGGGAAACACAACTTACCCAAGTCGGGATCACCACTTATTTCATGGGAATTATACACTTTTCCTATAATATATATATGTATGATCTAGCAAAATACAATCTAGCAAAAATCAATCACAAATATATAGTTTTAAAAATGTAGCTGTTCAACTGTAACTCTACAAGTTTTCGAAATACTTACGCATGCAAGGTTTTCATGGAGCACATTTCATGGCCCAGACATCATCAACACCCTGAAGAGGATTCTAAAGACCTCCTTCATATATGATCCACATGGAGACTTTTAACTCAGATTAGGACCCCTGTGAAATGAAGGATGGACAGAGTGACAAAGATTGTCAGTTTAGGAAACACTAGGACTGGGAGGGGTGGCAGCGGAGTCACAGCCCCTCAGAGGTCGGTTCATGCCTTGGTGGTGGTGTGTTCGGACACCACACGCGATCACTGTCACCCAGATTGCTCTCCTGCCCCGATCCTAGCCGCATCCCCTGTTCTTTGAAGATACATTCGGTTTGGTTTTTTTAGGAAGGGGATGGGTAGCTACTTTTGGGTTTACTTGGTTTATAATACTGTTTATAGTATTAGGTTGCTAACCTGTTCTGTTTAGTTTTTTCTGAATTTTTAAATATTTTTATTCTCACTTTTATTTCTTACCTTATTTGAATCCTGTTCTGTTTTATTTTACATCTTTTAAGCAAGGAGAGTTCATCAATGCAATCCACAGAAGTTTGGTACCCAGTCATGCACAGTCCTGTAGGATCTGAAAGCATGCAACGGTATGCATGGACACTACAAGCGCTGGGGCAAACGCTATCCCCGCTTTGAAGGGACTTTTTCAAGTCTCAGATCCAAGTGAACAAAGCCCTACAGAGCCTTGTTGAAGGTTTCCTTTTTCCTCCATCCTGTATCCTTCCCTAACAGGGGCCTTGACACAGTTAAAAAATCAACCATGTTTCCATATAGTCCAGAGGTCTTTGTCTCACTGATTTATTTCACAGCGTTGTCCTCATAGAGTCTGTGGTGAGAAGACCCAAGACTGCTGCAAGATGTCAACAAACACAAACATTGTCTAATACACAGCAAAATTTTGATACGACTATATGAGAAGAGAGAGAAAGAGAAAGAGAGAGAGAGAGAAGAGAAAGAGAGAGAAGAGAGAGAGAAGAGAGAGAGAGAGAGAGAGAAAGTGAGAAGAGAGAGAGAGAGAGAGAGAGAGAGAGAGAAGGGGGGGGGGAGAGACTGGAGAGAGAAATTAAACTGAACTCTGTGTGTGTGTGTGTGTGTGTGTGTGTGTGTGTGTGTGTGTGTGTGTGTGTGTGTGTGTGTGAGAATCTTTTGAATGAATAATCTATTTTTCAAGGGTAACAAAGTAAGCATTACATACTTTTTTTCATCCGGCCCTGAGAGAGAGAGAGAGAGAGAGAGAGAGAGAGAGAGAGAGAGAGAGAGAGAGAGAGAGAGAGAGAGAGAGAGAAGACAGACAGACAGACAGACAGACAGCAGGCAGGCAGGCAGGCAGGCAGGCAGGCAGCAGGCAGCAGAGAGAGAGGAGAGAGAGAGAGAGAGAAGAGAGAGAGAGAGAGAGAGAGAGAGAGAGGAGAGAGGAGAGAGAGAGAGAGATTCTATCAATAAAAACCTGATTACATAAATTACACAATCATTACCTAGCACCAATAAAATCAAGCAGATAGGTTAATATATCTTGATAACACTGAAAACGTATCAAATAAAGCAATGAACTTAATTTGCGAACGAAAAAAAATTTCACTAACCTATTCTAGTAATCCTGGCTAATGCCAAAAAGGTAGATTGGGTTCCACGTCTCAATGGGCAAACTGAAGGGCCAATTTTGCTGTTTGTTCATCTGTACACGTAGAGGCAACTATTCTCACTCCATCCTGGCCTGTCAACGTCATTTTGAGTTGACATCTTTGCTTGATGCGTGCGAGTGAGTTTGGTCAGTTTTTCCGCGAAAATCTTTGTATTCCGCCATTATTGTTGTGAATGGTGATGTCAAAGGTTATGGCGCATGCGCATGACTCAGCGGAGTAAAGGGAGACTAATCTCTAGGAGACGACATGAGGTGAACAATAGCAAATAACGTTTTCAATTACCGGATTTTTGTTGTAAAAAAAAAAAATTGAGTTTTGGCATATGCAATCGTATTTCCTTACATAACCCCCTTTTCTAGGAAAAATACAGATGTCTACAAAAAGTTTCAGTAACTGTGCTACAACTTCTTGAAGTATGATGACCACCCATTACTGTCAAAAAAACCCAACTAAAATGAAAAAAAAATACCCACACCTAACCACTACTTTGTGTAAAGGAACCTTGCTTATGATAATACTTTTTAAACGGTCATTTGAACCACTTTGTACATGTAGCCGTCTGACCACGAAATAAAAGTGCATACAGACTTGCAGTCCATTCCAGTAAAAAAGACTGCGATCAACAAGCGGCACAAACAGTCTCCATCTCAATTTCAAACTTCCTTCGTAAGCAGGGAACATAACTCTGCTCAATTCACCGTAAAGCCACATTTGACCAATCAGCGACAAGCAAGGGAATGCCGGTATTTTACCATCAACATTTTGGAAAATGCGAGAGCTACAATTTTGACTCTACAGATTTTGCTGCTGACCACGGTTTAAATTTCACTTTTGTTTGTAATATTTCAACTCAGTACCTGATAACTGACTCAACCCGACTGAGAAAATGTATAACATACAACTTAGCTGCAACATGTTTAAAAAAACCCCGAACCCCCCCCCCCCCCCCCCCCCCAAAAAAAAAAATCTCTAGCTTGGCTGAAAGGACTAGGAGGGGATGGGAGTGGGTAGGGTACTGGTTCTCTGAACAATAGTGGAGAGGAATAATCTAGTGGGTTAAGGAATGTGAACTTTCTTAATCTATGGGCCACATAGAGCACTGTCAGTTTACTAGGAGCTGTCCATCTGAGGGAATTTTCGAGATTGTAAACCGGAATGTGGCCACCTTGTAAAAAGGGTCGCATACGCAGAATCTCACCACTGATGAACCTTGGAGTTTCAACCAAGGAATGAGGATAGGGACGGGGAAGCATAAGTCTTTTGTCTTTGACAGCATGAAAACCTACACAAGGACCAAGGGTGGGCTCTGAAAGGTTCAACTTGCGTGAACAATTACTGCAGTGCCCCAACCACTCCACAAAAATCGCAGTCACAGGAATGGGGGAGGGATAGCTTGGAAATTTTGCCCCTCTAGGATTATAGCCTATGCAAGCTTCAGTTACGTACGCGGAATACAGCCTTCTTGCTCTACGATATATTTCTATTGGAAACATGTAGTGACAACTATGTGTCAAGAAACAAGAACACCAAAACTTACCTGTAGCTTCATGTCATAATGGCAGGGCAGGAACACTGGGGAATGAATGTCTGGCCCTGTCCCTGCAGTGGTGAAGTTGTCTCTGCCACTATCAGGTGAACAATGAAGTGATTACACTGGCCTACACAGCGCCCCCTTGTGCCCCTGAGTGAGCAGTCGTTTTTCTCGTGCGTAACTGGAACTAGCACTGGCCCTGCCACGTGAAAGTTCAGTGCTCTCTCTCTCTCTCCTCTCTCTCTCTCTCTCTCTCTCTCTCTCTCTCTCTCTCTCTCTCTCTCTGTGTGTGTGTGTGTGTGTACAACGCATCACACACTTCATCATTTCAATGTACAATCGAGGGTGTACTCTGTGTGTGTGTGTGTGTGTGTGTGCATACTGTGTGCACCTACGCGAGCGGGCGAGAATGCAGCCTGAGACTATGTGTGTGTGTGTGGGGGGGGGGGGGGGGCTATTTGCACGTGCGTGCAGTCTAAAGACACCCCCCCCCTCCCGCGGTTTTTTCCCTCCATAGACAGTTTACAGTTTTTTCCTCCAAATATCTGATCGTTGTCCTCATCCAGTGCCAGCAGCTAGCTCTCTCTCTCTCTCTCTCTCTCTCTCTTGATACATTAAAAACAACAAACCACACTCCCCCCCTCTCCCCCCTCTCCCCCCCCCCCTCTCTACCACTGTTTGTGTATGGGTGTGGGTGTGTGTGTAATTGTTTTCTGTGTGGGTGTATGTGTCTGTGTGTGAGTGTATGTGAGTGTGTGTAAATCATTATCCAATTTATAAAAATGTTTTGCTAATTCTTTAAACATCTGGGATTTTTTTTTTTTTTTTTTATTGATATCATTTCTCCCCCGCCCCCTAGAAATAAGGATATTAGTGGGGGGGGGGGTCCCCTTTTATCCAAACGTATGATTTATATGACTTGAATAACTTTAGACAGATGGTGGTAGATTGATGTTTTCAGTTGTTTATTCATAATGTTCTCCTGTATGCTCTTTGTCTGTTAGCGTTTTTGTTTTGTTTTGTTTTGTTCTGCTGGGGGTTTTTTCTTCTTCTTAATAATCAAAATGATTTTTTTTATTGTGACTTCTGATTTTCGTCTTCTGAATGAGTGCATTTTTCTTACCTTATTATAATTATGTACTGTCGCATTTCTCTTACCTTATTATATGTAGTGTACTTATTTCTTGTATGTTGTTTGCTCTGCGTATAGTTTTATTGTTTAGTATCTTTTTATCTTGATGTTATCCCTGAAAAGGGCGGGACTGGATGTAAAAAAGCACATGAGTGCTTATCTATTATCCTCGAATAAAAGAATTTGCCTTGCCTTGCCTTGCCTTGTCTCTCTCTGGTTGAGACAAAACAATGGTCATTGTATTTAGAAAAGGGGGGGGGGGGAGACATGAATAAGAAGTGGTTCTAGGGTGGTAATGGATTGGAAGTAGTTAACAGCTATTGTTAGGCCTATTTCTATCTATCTATCTATCTATCTATCTATCTATCTATCTATCTATCCCTTAGTCTGGCGACCATGGGGGCACCCCTGAAGACTTGACAACCAGTTCCCTCCATTCCTCTCTCTGATCTGCCTTTCTCAAAGTTTTGTTGAGTCACAGGCCTGTCCATTGGCTGATGTTGTCCTCCCATCTCTTCCTTGGTTTGCCTCTTTTTCTTCCTCCTTGGACAATGCCTTGCAGTATTGTTTTTGCAAGCCCATTTGATCTTGTGACATGCCAGTACCATTTAAGTTTATGATTGATAGGAGGTTTTCGTAGGGACCAATGGTTTTAGGCCTTTTTAGTATTTATGATTTAAATTTACAACGATGGTTAGTGCTAAAAAAAAAAAGGTACACTCCATTTAACAACAAAAGGCAATAGTTCAGACAAATAGGGTCTTTCAAAAGTATAAAGAAATGACAGCAAACACCTATTTTAAAATCTTCGATGGGAAAATACAACCAATGATATCGCTGTATGCTGTAGAAATATTGGGAATTAACAGGTTATAACACATAGAAAAAGTCCACATGTGTGCATGTAAAAGGTTTCTAGGAGTGCCAACCAAGACACCAAATAAAATGATATGATAATGGAGATTTGGGTAGGTAACCATTCTATGTGAATTCATACGTTACTTGCCTAAGATATCGATTTAGATTATTAGAAAGGAATACAGAACTATTACTATATGAAACCTATCAAATGTTACTACAATTAGACAATAGGCCTATTGGGAAGCAGTGATGGGTATCAAATTAAGAGAAATATGACTGGTTTTAATATTGTTTGGTTACAGCAGGGTGTTGGGAATGAAACAACGTTTTTGTGTCTATTTAGGCGAAGGCTTAGGGATATGTTTGCCCAAGAATGGGCAGGCACTCTCAGAGAACGTGACAGATATCAGCCTTACACATCATTCAAGACTTTTGAAAGGGAGCAATACATTCTGGATGTTGATGTGTATTGCTTCTGCGTTGCCATTTTGCATGTTAGATTCAATGTTCTCCCACTGAATAACAATGTAAATCGCTACAAGGCTTCTAACCATGACAAAGTTTGTCCATTTTGTAAAAAATCATATTGAAAACGAACAGCACTTTTTGTTTGCCTGTCCAATGTATGATGATTTGAGGCTTAAGCTTCTAAAGGAATCGAAAGATCTTCCTTTGCACGTTTTGCTAAGAGCCACAAACCCTATCCATAGACATAATCTATCAAAGCATATGTTTCATGTAATCAAGAGATGGAAGAAAATATTTGAAGCAATAAGCTTATCATGACCTGTACTTGAATAGGACTGTGCCTACCTGAATGGGGTATCATTTTTTTTCTTTTTATGCAAAACCCAGCAAACAACTCGAATAGAAAATGGGGGGGGGGGGGGGGGGGGTTTAATGCGAATGTGCAGTACTGGTATTCAAGTCAGCAGCTTTGTCATGATAACTCCCTTGATACTAACCTAATGTAAAGTGTACATTACAAATGGTTTCTCATAGTCTAGTGGGTGTGTTTGGTTTGCTATGATTGTAAAGTACTTTTGTGTTTCTCAACTTGCTTTATTTGTATAAAAGATTGGTGCATGGGTGAGCAGCAAAATGCAGGAATAGTGCCTAATTTTTAAAAAAAAGTTAAAAGTTTTGCATTCAAGAACAAAACAAAATAATCACGAAGTAACACATAATTATTCGCAAATGTATTTTTGTAGTAAGGAAAAAAAATTACTTAAGTGTTGTGACATGAGTCTAGCATCATAAAACGAAAACAAAACCCCTCCAATATGATAGAAATAATCATATAGTATGGAAAAATTATCTCCTTGTTTTTGTATGTCCTCATGATCCGGATTATGAAAATACCAGGGAAGTGAATATTCAGCAAAAATGAATTTAATCCGCACCTTAGAATTGTTAAGTTGTACTGAAAACGCATTAATATGTATCGAATATTGAGTACTATTTATCATGTAGTGCGTTATATCGTGATGCTTTCCCAAATCTACTTTGGAATGTATTGTGGCCCAAGGCCGATGTGCAATTAAATCAGTTCAAATCTCTCTCTCTCTCTCTCTCTCTCTCTCTCTCTCTCTCTCTCTCTCTCTCTCTCTCTCTCTCTCTCTTCTCTCTCTCTCTCTCTCTCTCTCTTCATTCTTCTTCATTCTTCTGTTCCTGATCTTACCGAAGGCCCTTGCCAGTTCCTGGACAAAGTGTGTAGACTGTGGTAATCGGCACCCTTGTGACATTTATCACCAAGTCACCCTGAGAAGTGTATAAGAGTATAATTGGTACACCCACTGAACACACTTTAAAAAAATCTTTTCTTTTTTTTTTCTTTCTTTTTTAATGTTTTTTTTTTTTTTTTTTTTTTATTATTATTACTTTCTTATATTGCCAATATTGTTGTTAGTTCGATTGGACAATATCTATATAACGTGTGTGATTGTGTCTTTTGAGTACCATTGAAATTGTTGTGTCTTGAGTAACTATTGAAATCATTCATTTTTCTTTCCTTACATTTCATCATTCCCCCAGTGCCTTACTCCCATCCCCATTGTTCACCCTTTATAAAGTTTGTATTTTTTGAGTAACTATTGAAATTATTCATTTTTTTCCCCTTACATTTCATCATTCCCCCAGTGCCCTACTCCCATCCCCATTATTCACCCTTTATAAAATTGATTTTTACCTTTTCTTTGCTACACATCATTGTTAGTTCCATTGAGTTATACAGTTACATACACTGTATGTGTATCCTTACGTAACTTGAAATCAGCTTTTTTCTCTTCTTCTTACATTTCACCCTTCCCCTTATTGAGTACCCACTCCCCCTTATTCCTATTTATCCCTAATTAATTTTCACCTTTTCCAGTTTTAGACACATTATCACATTCCTAACAAAAGTCAACACAAATAGATGCATTCAAGACTCAACACGTGGCCCTCAAAGGAAGGCCTACGAATTTGCCAATTAAATATAAATCACGCAGTTAATAAAATTGATGACATATCAACACTTATTAGAAACCATGGCAAACCATTTCACATACTAGGGCTATCTGAATCAAGACTTTCGAAACACATATTAGACAGTGACTTATATATCCCAGGATATAAAATCATACGAAAGGATCCACAAAAGCAAAAAGAAACAGGAATCATCATATACATTAGTGAATCTATAACGTTCAAGCGTCTCATCCATCTAGAACATTATGATGTAGAATCTGTCTGGCTTGAAGTCTCCATGAAAGGTTCACCACCTATAGCAATGGGATTCTGCTATAGGAATCCAGCAGAAAGAAAAAATTGGATAGACAAGTTTGATGCAATGATGAACGTAGTCCTATTAGAATCCAGGGAAGTGATACTACTAGGTGATTTTAACATCGATGTAACAAAAGTAAATAATGCATGGACGCAAATTAATTCATTCAACCTTCACCAACTAGTTAGTTTACCTACAAGAGTTACACCAAATTCAAGCACTATAATTGACCACATTTACGTATCAAATCCTAAAAACATCATAGAAACATGTGTCCCTGTCTATAACTGCAGCGATCACTACCCTGTCTGTACTACTTGGTCTAAAAAAGGAACAAAAATTCCCAAACCTGGCCATAAAACCTTAACATATCGTTCCTTTGCTAAGTTCAATGAACAGCTTTTCCTTCTCGAACTAAGTAACTCTATGCTCTCAGAAACATTCAACATTACTGATCCAGACTTGGCTATCGATTTTTGGATAAAAACTTTCACTGAAATTTACAATAAACATGCTCCACTAAAAACCAGAAGGGTCAAACATGCCCCCAAACCGCCTTGGCTTACAAAAGAACTAGAAGAGGCATGCTATCTTAGAGATTTCTTAAAAAAAACATAAATATCATGAAGAGTCAAAAAGATTACGAAATGCCATAAACTCCCAGAAACGTCAAGAAAAAAAGAAATATTTCCAAGATTTACTATCTTCAAAACAAAACTCAAAAATTATTTGGAAGGCCATAAATCAAATAACGAACAAACAATCATCTTCCAAATCAAATGTAATCAAAGATGTTACTGCTGAACAACTCAACAATCACTTCATAAACGTTTCTACTAACGTTGTTAGCAATGATGATTCAAAATCCAATAACCTAAACACACTAAGACAATACTGCCAAGAAAAGCATATTCCTTCAAGACTCCACATACCATTTATTTCTATTTTTGAAGTCTATAGTCATCTAATTCACCTCAAACAATCCAGGACAAGAGGCCTCGATGGAATAGACAGCAGAATTCTAAAACTGTCAGCTCCAGTTATCACTGAGACTCTAACATATATATATAACCAATGTCTTGATAAAAACTATTTCCCCAATGCCTTCAAAACTGCTAAAGTGATCCCCATCTACAAATCTGGTGACACTTCAGATCCTTCAAACTATAGGCCAATCTCC
>CM060344.1:6236776-6294276 GCA_030674155.1 Stramonita haemastoma
CCATCAATTTACCATCATGGATGACTTGGCAAGTGGCATCTTCATAGAGCTGTTGGATGATGGTGACGAACTTTGGTGGGAAGCCATAGTGGTGCATCAGTCTCCAGATGACATCTTTGTCGACGCTGTCAAATGCCTTCTGAAAGTCGACAAAGACTATACAAGGGGGTCTGCCACTCTAGGGACTGCTCGATGATGATGCGCATTGTGGCGATCTGATCTGTGCATGATCTGTTTTGTCGGAAGCCTGCTTGTTCATCCCTGAGTGTCTTGTCTAGTGCTGTCTTCAGTCTTTCTAAGATTATTCTTGTCAGTACTTTCCCTGGGATAGACAGCAGCATGATTCCTCTCCAGTTGTTGCAGGATGACAGGTCCCCTTTCTTTGGTATTTTCACGAGGTAGCCTTTCTTCCAGTCTTCTGGCACACTCTCTTGCTCCCAGATCTTGTGTAGTAGTGGATACATCATGTCAGTTGAAGTCTGGATGTCTGCCTTCAGTGCTTCAGGGGGTATACCGTCAGGACCTGTTGCTTTGCCTGACTTTAAAGACTTTATGGCTTTGGTGATCTCATTTTTGGTGGGGGGGGGGGGGGGCGATGTTGATGCCAAGGATTTCAGTAGGTGGTGAGATATCTGGTGGGACAGATGGTGCTTGTCTGTTGAGTGTTTCTTTGAAGTGCTCTGCCCATCTTGCTCTCTGGTCCTCTTCACCTGGAATGGTATTGCCGTTCTTGTCTTTGATGGGGCAATTTGGTTTACTGTTTTTTTCCTGAGAGAGTCCTCGTGATCTCATAGAGTACCATCTGGAAATAAAAATTAGATTTGATGTGTGTGGTGTGTGTGTGTGTGTGTGTGTGTGTGTGTGTGTGTGTGTGTGTGTGTGTGTGTGTTCTATGTGTTCATTTTCTTGTCTTGTGTTTCAAGGGTGTCATTTTGGAGATGTTTATTGTTGTTCTTTCCAGCCTTTAAAGAAAATTGAAAATTCGGGGGGGGGGGGGGGGGGGGGGGGGGGGTATTAAAAAAAACTGACTTCTGATTGAGGTATTTATTGTATTTGACAGAGGGCTAGATGGAAAAAGCCTTCATGTTCGTGTCCTTTAATAAACAGATTTATCCTCTCTCTCTGTGTCTCTGTCTCTCTCTGCTTTGTTTAGTTAAAGGAGTTTTTCTTCTTATCTTGATCTTATCCCTGATAAGGGCGGGGACTGGATGTAAAAAAGCACACGAGTGCTCATTCATTATCATCGAAATAAAAAGAATGAGTGCTTATTTCATTATGGTCGTAATAAAAGAATAAAAGAAAATAAGATAAATGGCTGTGGGGGGTGGAAGGGGAAATGGTGTTGAAGGTGGGACTAAATGTTTCTTGTGTTTAGCTGATCTGTTCCACTGCTGATTTATTAGATGCATACTGCAGATTCCACATGCACACTTACTTAGGCACTTATACACAGTTCCTCCAAGGTGCATTCAATTGGGCACGAGAGTGGGGGTGGGGATGGAAGGCCCACAATGTCAAACTACCTGCTATTTCTTTTGATCTGTGATACTGCATTCAAAGGGGGGAGGGGAGGTGGAGGTGGTGTTATTAGGTAGATCTATGATAGGCTGATGATCTGGGGTGTTTTTTTTTTGACACATCAACCTTACGATCCTAAGACACTCCATGACATTGATTGACATGCTTTAGGTAGATCTTCTGGTGATGACTTGCGATATCAATGCCCATTATTATTATCATTGTTATTACTATCATTGACAATCAGTACAGTGGTAAAGGTGTGGACAACAAAAGTCAAATTTATTCAGGTGCACTGTAAAGTGATATATATATTTTTTTTTCCTTTACAATTATCTCCCATGCATTGGTATGTTTGAGTACACGCCTTTTACGATCCTCAAACATTACATCTATTGTAGGAAAAGCATTGTCCCTTCTTACAAATTTTCTTACACATAAAGGCATACTCCTCTGTAGGCAGCTTAGGTTACTCAACATCCAGGATGTACAGTAGTGAGTAGGCTCTTCAAATCATGGGGTTGCTGATTAATCACAACCCACATAAAAACGAGAGGCTTGGTTCCTTTTCAGACATCATGGGTGGCTGTACACCCAGGACGTACAGAGGAAGGTCCAGGAGGTAGGTAAAGGGTTAGTGCCCACCCTAAAGCCAGAGGTTGCTATACATCCAGGACAATAGGGTAGAGGGTTTGTGCCCACCTTAAAACCACAGGTGGTTGTACACCCAAGACATACCCCAAAAGGGTTTGTTCCCACCCAAAAGCTATGGGTGGCTGTACACCCAGTACCTACAGTAAAGGGTTTGTGCCCACCTTAAAACCATGGGTGGCAGTGCACCCATGAGGTATGGAGCATCAAAGTAGAAGTGATGCACAGCAAAGGTTAAAGGTGGATAGAGGGTCTGGGGTTTCTATCCAAGGAAGCAAAAGCAACCCCCACTCCCCCTGCCCAACAACAACAACAACAAAAAACAAACAGGAGTTGAACACTTCATCCTGTAATGCAAAAAAACACACACATATTCACACAGACAAGCACATGCAAGGAAACCTGCCTACTCACCATTGCTGTCTTACAAAAACAGATGTGTGCAATTGTACACACACACTCACACACACACACACACACACACACACACACAGGGGCAGTGGGGATAGCCTGGTGGTTAGCATGTTTCCCATAGTGTTTGTGATTTGCTGACCTGAGTTTGAATCCCATTCAAGAGGATATTTTCTGGTTGGTGTTAACATCAGTGCCGACTCCACTCCCCAAAAGTTCTCATTGTATGCTGGTGGGAATGGATGACAAAATTGACAAAACAGCATACTCACGGGGATTGGATGTAAAAAAAAACAAAAAACACCACATTAGTGTTCATTCCATTATCCTCAAAAGAAAACCAAAAAAAACCAAAAAAAAAACACATGCATTTGTGCATGCACGCACGCGTGCACACACACACACACACACACACACACACACACACACACACACACACACACACACACACACACACACACACACACACAGTTGTACAAGAAAAGCAAACTTTATTTCAAAAGAAGCCTCAAGGGTGTACATGTATGAAAGAATAGGTATGTCATATTGCATGAATAATTCAGAACATGAATCACATTCTGGCATTGTGTAGACAGAACAGTAAACAAGAAATCATCAACTGATGAACTGGTCTGTAAATACAGCTGCAGCAGTAGATAAAATGGAACAGTGATAATAGGAGATAAAATGGGACAGCTGTGACAATAGATAAAATGGGACAGCTGTGACAATAGATAAAATGGGACAGCTGTGACAATAGATAAAATGGGACAGCTGTGACAATAGATAAAATGGGACAGCTGTGAAAGTTGATAAAATGGGACAGTAATGACAGTAGATAAAATGGGACAGTTGCAGCAGCAGCAGATAAAATGGGACAGTTGTGACAGTAGATAAAATGGGACAGCTGTACAGTAGATAAAATGGGACAGTTGTAGACAAGTAGATAAAATGGGACAGCTGTGACAGTGATAAAATGGGACAGCTTATAGATAAATGGGACAGTATGACAGTAGTAAATGGACAGTGCAGTTGAAATGGGGCAGCTGTGACAGAAGATAAAATGGGACAGCTGTGACTAGATAAAATGGGACAGTAATGACAGTAGATAAAATGGGGACAGTGATGACTGTAGATAAAATGGGACAGTAATGACAGTAGATAAAATGGGACAGTAATGACTGTAGATAAAATGGGACAGCTGTGACTAGATAAAATGGGACAGTGATGACAGTAGATAAAATGGGACAGTAATGACTGTAGATAAAATGGGACAGTAATGACTGTAGATAAAATGGGACAGCTGTGACTAGATAAAATGGGACAGTGATGACAGTAGATAAAATGGGACAGTGATGACAGGAGATAAAATGGGACAGTAATGACAGTAGATAAAATGGGACAGTGATGACAGGAGATAAAATGGGACAGTAATGACAGTAGATAAAATGGGACAGCTGTAACAGTAGATAAAATGGGACAGTGATGACAGTAGATAAAATGGGACATCCATAAGACTAGCACCAAGACCACCACCACTCATGGTCTAATGGATGGGGGGAAAGCTTTGGGCCCAAATGGGGATCGAACCACCGCGCACTTCACACCTGGACTTTTACCTTTCTAGGCAGGTGCATTACCTCAAGACCACTGATCCATTTACAGAGTCGTTTTCATTAATAGAGGAATCTGGCAAAAGACTTTTCAGTGTCGCAACCCAATAACTCCTCGGGAAGGTGAGGGGGAAAAGTAACAAAGGACATCAGATACAGGTCATTAGAACTTTGATGTACCAGCTGACAGGTTGCCCGTTCAAATCCTGTGAAAGTCATGGGGATTTTTGTGACTCTGGCCGGCTCCTACCCAGAGTCAGTTTGCTGTGAGCTCACTAGGAAGACTGGGACCACACAGTTGTGCTTCATCTATTTAACAGTTGGCCGCCGCGGTAGTCGAGTGGTTAGGGCGTTGGACTCGTAATCTAAAGGTTGCGGGTTCGATCCCAGCTGTCGGCTATGGCGTTGTGCCCTTGGAAAAGGCACTTTACGGCTATTTTCTCACCCCACCCAGGTGTAAAAGGGGTACCAACCTTGTGTTGGGGGGTTAACCCTGCGATAGACTGGCGTCCTATCCAGGGGGGAGTCTATGACTCTCAGTCGCTTAGCGCCACAGAAACCGGGATAAGCACCGGCCTGATGAGCCTTAGGCTCGGGACAGACTTTTTATTTAACAGTTGAGTATTTGACACTGTTGCTCAAATTAGTATCTGACCAACCCTGCAGGTGTCTGAATCCCTCAGACCTGGTGGACACCGGGATATGTTATGATGGAAAGCAGTCTCAAAGCACATGTACTTCAATGGCAGCATTATTACACCATTCTCAGGATGGGAATGGCGTAGCTCCCCCCCCCCCCCCCCCAAAGTCTTCAAGAAAAAGAAAAGGAAGGGGAGGTAACTTATACTGAAAAAAAGAGTTCCTGACATGGACTTGGATGGGCCAATGAACACACATGCTTTCGCACATGTACACTTCCAAGTTGGCACCTTCCGCCCCTCTGTCTGGAATACTCCCTTGGACCCATTAACCAATCAGCAATCACTTAACCCCTTGATTAACCAATCAACATTCACTTAGTCCCTTGATTAACCAATCAACATTCACTTTGTCTCTTAATTAACCAATCAACATTCACTTTAACCCTTAAATAAACAATCAACATCCACTTAAACCCATGAACTAATCAAAAAGCATCTACAGGCCTACTTAAAAACAAAACAAAAAATGGCAAAAATATCTTACATCAAGCAGTTTCTTACAGTAATACATTTGACACAGTCTGAAATAGGTAAAGCAGCAAGCTTTCATACACTGACTGGTTTGTAAGCAAAAGCCGACAACAAACAAAAAAAATCAGAAATTTACCCTTTCACCGTCCAACGTCTGTCTCTCTCTCTCTCTTTATATATATAACACACACACATTGATTATATATATATATATATATATTATATATATATATATAGATAGATATATATATATATATCTTTATGTTATCCATGATAAAGGCGGGGACTGGATGTAAAAAAGCACATGGGTGCTTAATCATTATCCTCAAAATAAAAGAATTTGACTTGACTTGACTCTCTGTTTGACTTTGTAAGCCTGTAAGGTTTGATATGTTGTACTGTACTGCATGGTATGACACTGTATCATATTCTACTGAACTGTGGTGTTGTTGTTGTTGTTGTTTTTCTATTGTTTTGTATTGTCTACCCCTTTCAGTCATGGCATATTTCTCTGTGTGAAATTTAGGGTGCTTTCCCTAGGGAGAGTGCAAGAGTCCCCACAAGAGCATTTCCCCCTATTCCAAAAGAAATTGCCCATGTGCTTTTTTTGTTGTTGTTTTTGCTTGTTATTGGCTACATCTCTGAGGTTCACCAAAGGTGACATTTTTGTACATGCGCATTTTTTTTTTTTTTGCCGATCATTAAGGTAGCTGCATTCTGACTTCGAGGTTAGTGGTTAGGGTGCTGAGCTCACAATCTGTCAGCTCAGGTTTGAACCTGTTCCAAGGGGAATTTTGCCTTGGAGTTATCATCAGTGCCCACTCCACTCTCCCTGAAAGCCCTTTCTATATATATATAAGATTACAAACCGAGGTCCTGGGTGTGAACACATGCACAACATTTTGGCCATAAGTTAAAGATCTGCGAAGGCCATACTGTGCTGGTAGGAATGGATGACAATTTTTTTTTAAATAAAGAAAACACATGCACACTGGTGTCATATTTAGATATCATCTCTGAAGTTGGAATGCGGTTACATTAATGGTAGTTAAACAGTTGCATTTGTACCCAAAATCTCACAATTGGTTGACCTCAGAGCTGTAGCCAAGAACAACAACCATCCACTCCCCACCTCAACACTCACACACAATATTGAAAAAAAAGAAAAGAATATAAATTATAAAATAAGACTGCAAAACCAAAAAAAACCCCGAAGCCAACACTCAACTGAACACACTGAAAACAAAAAAAAACCCAGCTATCAATAAAAGCACCTTTGTGTCTGAACCATTTGAAAATGTTGTGCACAGAATAAGATGAATACACAGAAAAAGCAACAAAGACAACTCTCTCTCTCTCTCTCTCTCTCTCTCTCTCTCTCTCTCTCTCTCTCTCTCTCTGAGCTGGCAATTTGATGACCCGGGTTCGAGTCCGGTTGAGGAGATTTTTCTCCTGGAGTTAACATCAGTGCTGACTCCACTCTCCCCAAAAGTCCTTCGGATGAGACTTTAAACCGAGGCCCCATATGCGAACGCACGCAGAACACCTTATGCACATGTTAAATCCGGTTCCGCTTTTCGTAAGAGTAGGCCATCGTGTGCGGTGGGAACAGATGACATTTACAAAAATGCATACACACAGGGACTGGATGAAAAGAAGCACAATAGTGCTTATTCCATTATCCTCGATATAAAAGAATAAAGAATAAATCAATCTCTCTCTCTCTCTCTCTCTCTCTCTCTCTCTCTCTCTCTCTCTCTCTCTATCTCTCTTCTATCCCCTGACTCCCTGAGGAGTGGTTGGGGCACTGCACTGCACTGACTTTTTCAGACCCTGTCTCCTGGGCAAGGTGAACCTGGTGGAGCCCTTCCCTCTCCAGGTAAAGAATACATACTGGGTATGTTCACATTTTGGTGTCCCACAAAACACTGGCATGAATTACGTACAGGTTCTTGAACGTGCATGTTTGATCTTCTCTATGTATATATACACATGAAAGGTGTTAAGGCACTGGCACGTCTGTGCATGAAGTTGACCTGGGAGATTGTAAAAACCCTCCATCCTTAATAATTAACCAGATGCTGGCTGCAGCTGAGATTTGAGCCCACGACTTTTTGGACCCACAAGATTGAAGCCCGATGGTCTTAACCACTCAGCTATAGCAACCGTCAAAATTACAACAAAGGAATGGAGTGGGGGTGGGGGTGGGGATGCAACTATTAAAGACAGCGATACAGACACAGATATTCTTTGCACAGAATTTTTTTAAAAAGCAGGAATACAGAAACATTAAAGACAGCAATACACATGCAAAAAAATTTCTTTGCACAGAATTTCCCCCCCAAAAAACAGGAATATGAAAACATTAAAGACAGCAATACACACACACACACACACACAAATTCTTCGCACAGAATTTCCAAAAAAAAAAAGAGCAGGAATACAGAAACACTAAAGACAGCAATACACACACACACACACACACACACACACACACACACACACACACACACACACACACACACACACACACACACACACACACACACACACACACAAATTCTTTGCACAGAATTTCAAAAAAAAAAAAGGCAGGGGCACTATTCACACTAGCCGCCGCTGTAGTCTAGTGGTTAGGGCGTTGGACTCGTAATCTAAAGGTTGCGGGTTCAATCCCAGCTTTCGGCTATGGCGTTGTGCCCTTGGAAAAGGCACTTAACGGCTATTTTCTCACACCACCCAGGTGTAAAAGGGGTACCAACCCTGTGTTGGGGGTTAACCCTGCGATAGACTGGCGTCCTATCCAGGGGGGAGTCTATGACTCTCAGTCGCTTAACGCCACAGAAACCGGGATAAGCACCGGCCTGATGAGCCTTTGGCTCGGGACAGACTTTAACTTTAACTTTAACTATTCACACTGGAAAAAAAACTGCCCTGGAGTCTGCTGCACAGGAGTAGCAGCGTAACACACCAGCGGTCCTAAGCATCGAACCAGTAGAGCTGTGCGGTGCAGCGCGACATTCCCCACAACTTGATTCGTCCCTTGTCATCCATGCCGAACACCACCCGCCTCTCCAGACCACTGATGGTGTCGTGGTCGGTCACCACGACCTTGTCCCTCTCTGCCAGCGCCATCTGGGTGATGGCCGGTAAGGATTCGGACGGAGTCACCACCTTGACCGGAATGTTCTGACGCCTCAGCTCGCACACCATGGGAGTGTTGTCGTCAGATCGCTTCGTAGTCAGGATGAAGACGTCTTTGAACTGTAGAGATCCTGGGAAAAAAAAGGCATCCAACAGTTTTTGTTGTGAAGGTGAAAATGATTAGTGTGTGTGTGTGTTTTGCAGGAAAGTATGTTTTTGTTGTGAAGGTGAAAATGATTAGTGTGTGTGTGTGTTTTGCAGGAAAGTATGTTTTTGTTGTGAAGGTGAAAATGATTAGTGTGTGTGTGTGTTTTGCAGGAAAGTATGTTTTTGTTGTGAAGGTGAAAATGATTAGTGTGTGTGTGTGTTTTGCAGGAAAGTATGTTTTTGTTGTGAAGGTGAAAATGATTAGTGTGTGTGTGTGTTTTGCAGGAAAGTATGTTTTTGTTGTGAAGGTGAAAATGATTAGTGTGTGTGTGTGTTTTGCAGGAAAGTATGTTTTTGTTGTGAAGGTGAAAATGATTAGTGTGTGTGTGTGTTTTGCAGGAAAGTATGTTTTTGTTGTGAAGGTGAAAATGATTAGTGTGTGTGTGTGTGTTTTGCAGGAAAGTATGTTTTTGTTGTGAAGGTGAAAATGATTAGTGTGTGTGTGTGTTTTGCAGGAAAGTATGTTTTTGTTGTGAAGGTGAAAATGATTAGTGTGTGTGTGTGTTTTGCAGGAAAGTATGTTTTTGTTGTGAAGGTGAAAATGATTAGTGTGTGTGTGTGTTTTGCAGGAAAGTATGTTTTTGTTGTGAAGGTGAAAATGATTAGTGTGTGTGTGTGTTTTGCAGGAAAGTATGTTTTTGTTGTGAAGGTGAAAATGATTAGTGTGTGTGTGTGTTTTGCAGGAAAGTATGTTTTTGTTGTGAAGGTGAAAATGATTAGTGTGTGTGTGTGTGTTTTGCAGGAAAGTATGTTTTTGCAGTGTGGTTAAAGAAAATCCTTTATTTTTTCTCAGTTACAGTTCCGAAATTCCCCGAATGTGAGATGTTGAGTTCATCTGAATGTGAGATACTTTGTCCTTAAGAATACCTAGATTCAACCTATCTACCATCAGCCGCCGCTCTTTCTCTGTTTCTGGTCCATCGATCTGGAACGATCTTCCTCTCTCCCTCCGGCAAAAGCCTACTTATGACACTTTTAAATCCAACCTCAAGACACACTTATTTCAAACCTAAGTTTTTCTCCTTCCGCTTCCATCTCTTACCTGTCCCTGCCTTCAACATCCACCTGCCAAAGTGCTTAACATTTGTAGGTGTGTGTTTGCGCGCGCGTGCTGCGTGCGTGTGTGTGTGTGTGTGTATATTTGAATTTGTTAAAACTGTAGATTGTTGTTGATTGTGTGTTGTGTGGGTCAAATCGAAGCGCTTTGATTTGTTTTTGCAAGATAAAGCGCTATACAAATTCCATGTATTAACATTATTATTATTATTATTATTATTATTATTATTATTATTATTATTATTATGTTGCATACACAACTGTTTTTAACCCATCATTAAGGTAGCCATGTTCTGACGTAAGGATGTGCTGTAAAATAATCTGCATGGATAAAAAAAAAAATTCAATGTCTTCCCTTCCTGTCATCCATTTCAGGGTAATGGAAAACTATGAAAAATATCAAGAGACAAAAATCCTACTTGAACAACTTTAGTTAAAACGCACCATTCAATCACACAGTATTTCAACACAATATCACAGGACAAAAAAAAAGGTAATTCTTCATCCCTCTACCTATCTTGAATATCTCAGAACATGTTTTACATGGATCTTTCTAATAGCATCAAGCAGATGAACGACATTGACACAGAGTCTTCTTGTGTGTTAAAAAATGTTTTTTAATTGCTCAAAGTATCTGGATATTCAGCATATTATCTTGGTACCATTTTCTTTTAAGAATTTCACAGAAGAACAGACAGATAAAAAAACAAACAAACAAAAAACGTGGTACCATTTTCTTTAAGAATTTCACAGAAAGAACGGACAGATAAAAAAAAAAATGTGGTACCATTTTCTTTAAGAATTTCACAGAAAGAACAAGACAGATCCAAAACAAACAAAAAAGAAGTCAACAAACCCTTTGCCATACCTACCTCCCTGACAACCGACACGAAGCTCCCGCAACACCTGCGCGACGAGCATACCGCACTGCGCGCATTCCTGACAGGTGTCCCCCAGGTGGTCCTCCTGCCCCTTGTGCTTCAGCCACTGCATGGGGGGGCCCTCTGTCACCTGGGGCACAGGGGGCGTGGTGTACTGCAGCACAACACTGCCCAGCAGCGTGTTCTCCGACACCTGGCGATGCACGGAGGGGGGACACCTCAGGGGGTCTGTCAGGGGCTCACAATGCAGCCAGGGAGGGTTGACAGGTAGGTTGTACAGTCCTGCTGTCCACAGGGTCGCTCCTGACAGAGAGTCCAGGATGTCTTTCAGGAACTCGCGGTGCTTTCTGGAACATGGAAGATAATTGTACGCAAATTTTTTTGTTTGTTTTTTAAAGAAAGAAAGATTATTGACAGGGAAAAAAAGATTTTTTTTTCAGAAAAAAAAGATTTCTGTAAGAAAAAAAGATTTTGTAAAGAAATAAAGATTTTTTTTCAGAAAAAAATTTTTTTTAAAGATTTTTTTTTCAGAAAAAAAAGATTAAGAAAAAAAGATGTTTTTGAGGAGGTAAATTTTTTTATTCAGTACTTTTTGTTGTTGTTGTTCATCCCATAAGTCGGAATGGGGTTTACCTTCATGGTGAGTAAAAAAAATGGCTGCATATGCAAAATATTATTGTTGATGAAGTTTGGAGCTCTGGCGGATGAACCAGAGAGGGGGGGGGAAGGGGGGGGGTGGGTGGAATTGAGTACTTTTCTAGGTAGAAGACAGGAAGGAGATCTTGGTGTTGTATATAAGCACAGGAACTGCATTGCTAAGTAAAAAAACAACCAAGTATCAGTTTCAACACATGTACCATGACAATATATGATTTAGGTAGTAAATACACACACACACACACACACACACACACACACACACACACACACACACACACACATACACACACGCACACACACACACACACACACACACACACACACACACACACACACACACACGCACACGCACGCACGACACACACACACACACACACACACACACACACACACACACACACACACACACACACACACACACACACACACACAACACACACACACAGCTAATTGAGAAAATAAAACAACAACACTTTTCTACCACCCTTAGAAATAAAGCTTTTAAAAACCAACAAACAGACACTGATATTTAGACTGGCAGAAAACACACAGCTCTCAGTTTCTCCCACCCCCCACTTTCACAGCTGCTCTCATCCGCTATCCATTCCATACGATACCATCCCAGCCCATCTGGGGCTAATTATACCAGGAACTGACCACACTGAAGACTTGACAGCAACAGTGCAGAACCCCTCCCCCCACCCCCCCACCAAAAGAGGTGAAGAAAAGAAAGAGATGTGGGAGCTAAAAGGAAGGGAAGGGGACAATGAATAAGCACTCAATAAACCAACCAACCAACCAACCAACCAACCAACCAACCAACCAAGCCACTCAGTCAGTCAGTCAGCCAACCCAACCAGCCCACAAAACCAACCCAATGATCAAACACAATTGACCAACCAATACAACCAACCAACACAACCAACCAACCACCACAAACACCCACACAACCAACCCACACAACAACCAACCCACACAACCAACCCACACAACCAACCCACACAACCAACCCACACAACCAACCAACCCACACAACCAACCCACACAACCAACCCACACAACCAACCAACCCACACAACCAACCAACACAACCAACCCACACAACCAACCAACACAACCAACCAACCAACCAACACAACCAACCCACACAACCAACCCACACACCAACCAACCCACACACACCAACCAACTGACCGACCGAGCACAGAAATCACCACAGCCACTCACTTGTTCACCATTTCCACCTCATCAATGATTACAAGGAAGGGGTGGTGGCACCGCTGCCCACAGCTGCTGTTAACTCTTTCAGGGCCATGGCCGCATCCCCTGGACTTTTCTTCAGATCGTAATAGTAACAGTGAAGATTCTGCACAGCCGTTGTTGAGCCACCACACTGCCACCGCCACCACTACTGCCGCTGCTGCTGCTGCCGCCACCACCACTGGGGTTGTTGCCACCACCACCACTGCCGCCACCGCCACCACCACCACCACCACTAGCACAGCTGCTGCCACCACCACCACCACCACCGCCACCACCGCCACCAGCACCACCAGCACCACCAGCACCACCACCAGCAGTAGCAGTAGCAGACAGACTAACAAGAATCTGGCGGTGGATGACGGAGGTGATGGCGTGTGCAGGGGGCCAGATGCTGAGGAGATGCACGGGCAGTCCCTGGTTCAGCCACTGCAGGGCCTTCAGCACCAGGGTGACTGTTTTCCCCGTGCCTGGGGGACCCTGCAGGTACACGCAGCGGGGGCAGCGAAGAGTTAAGCAGGTCCACCTGAGAGGGAGAGTCAAAAAGGGGTAAAAGGGGAGATTTGTGGTTTTGTCGGTACCAGGATTCGTTTTGTGTGGTGTGGTTATTTTTTAGAGCGGGGCAGCGAAGAGTTAAGCAGTCCACCTGAGAGGGAGAGTCAAAAAGGGGTAAAAGGGGAGATTTTGTGGTTTTGTCTGGTCAGGATTTGTGTGTGTGTGGTTTTTTTTTAGGTGCGGGGCAGCGAAGAGTTAAGCATGTCCACCTGAGAGGGATTCAGAAAAGGGTAAAAGGGGAGAGGGGCTGATTTTGTTGTTTTGTCTGGTCAAGAATTTTTGTTGGTGGTGGTGCTGTGTGTGTGTTTTTTTTATGTGCGGGGCAGCGAAGAGTTAAGCATGTCCACCTGAGGGTAAAAAGGGGGCAAAAGGGGCTGATTTTGTTCTTTTGTCTGGTCAAGATTTTTTTTTTTTTTTGCTGTGTGTGGTTTTTTTTAGGTGTGGGGCAGCGAAGAGTTAAGCAGGTCTACCTGAGAGAGGGAGTCAAAAGGGGAGAGAGGGAGAGGGGTTGATTTGTGGTTTTGTCTGGTCAAGACTTTTTTTTTGTTGTGTGTTGCTGTGTGTGAGTGTTTTTGTGGTGTGATGATGATGATGATGATGATGATGATGATGATGATGATGATGATGATGATGATATGATAATAATAGCAACAACAACAACAACAACAATAATAATAATAAAGATGATACTACTACTACTACTACTACTACTACTACTACTACTACTACTACTACTATACTACTACTACACCACCCCAGTACATCTATTACTACTACTACCCCTACCAGTACTACTACTACTTCTACTATGATTATAATAATAATAATAACAACAAACAACAACAACAACAATAATAATAATATGATGATGATGATGATGATGATGATGATGATGATGATGACCACGACGATGAAGACGACGACGACAACAAATAACAATAAATGAAATCCCTTCTCTCTTCAATAAAATTCTGTTTAATCAGAATTCCAGCCAAGGAACAAACAAACAAACAAAAAGTACCCCCACAAAAACTCCAAAACAAACAAACAAACAAAAAACTACCAATATCTATCTATCTATTCTATCTATCTATTATTCTATCTATCTATCTATCTATCTATATCTATCTATCTCTCTCTCTCTCTCTCTCTCTCTCTCTCTCTCTCTCTCTCTCTCTCTCTCTCTCTCTCTCTCTCTCCCAATCATACGATTGGTTGATTTATTCACCAAATTTTGATTTTCATTGCTTTATACTTGAATTATGCATTTGGATTGATTGGTTGATCGATTCACTTTTTTTTTTTTTTTTTAAAGAGGGCAGGATGAAAACAAGCCACCATTGTGCTTAATCTTTTCCCTCAATAAAAATGTTCATTCATTCATTCATTCTCTCCATATATATCTATCTATATCTATATCTATATCTAAATATATCTATATATACATATCTATCCATCTATCTATCTATCTATCTATCTATCTATCTATCTATCTATCTATCTATCTATCTATCTATATATATGTATATATAGATATACATATATATATATATATCTCTCTCTCTCTCTCTTTTTTTAAGTTCACCTGACGGGGGTAGAGAGCCAAGCGGGAGAGGCGGAGTCCAGTTTCAGCCACGGCCTCTCCCTGTGTTCGAATCTCTTTTCGTGGAGGGCTGGTCGTGGGAATCTCTATGGTGGTGGCTGGTCCGCAAAACCTGCACCCATTTCAACAGTCTGTCATGGTGCAAACACCTCAGCTTATACACTATTTGTTCCTTTAAAATGCACAACAAAAGCACCTGGTAAATCAGTAGAGACCCCATACACTATTTCTTCCTTAAAAATGCACAACAAAAGCACCTGGTAAATCAGTAGAGACCCCATACACTATTTCTTCCTTAAAAATACACAACACAAGCACCTGGTAAATCAGTAGAGACCCCATACACTATTTCTTCCTTAAAAATGCACAACAAAAGCACCTGGTAAATCAGTAGAGACCCCATACACTATTTCTTCCTTAAAAATGCACAACAAAAGCACCTAGTAAATCAGTAGAGACCCCATACACTATTTCTTCCTTAAAAATGCACAACAAAACCACCTGGTAAATCAGTAGAGACCCCATACACTATTTCTTCCTTAAAAATGCACAACAAAAGCACCTGGTAAATCAGTAGAGACCCCAACCACTATTTCTTCCTTAAAAATGCACAACAAAACCACCTGGTAAATCAGTAGAGACCCCATACACTATTTCTTCCTTAAAAATGCACAACAAAAGCACCTGGTAAATCAGTAGAGACCCCATACACTATTTCTTCCTTAAAAATGCACAACAAAACCACATGGTAAATCAGTAGAGACCCCATACACTATTTCTTCCTTAAAAATGCACAACAAAAGCACCTAGTAAATCAGTAGAGACCCCATACACTATTTCTTCCTTAAAAATGCACAACAAAACCACATGGTAAATCAGTAGAGACCCCATACACTATTTCTTCCTTAAAAATGCACAACAAAAGCACCTAGTAAATCAGTAGAGACCCCATACACTATTTCTTCCTTAAAAATGCACAACAAAACCACCTGGTAAATCAGTAGAGACCCCATACACTATTTCTTCCTTAAAAATGCACAACAAAAGCACCTGGTAAATCAGTAGAGACCCCAACCACTATTTCTTCCTTAAAAATGCACAACAAAACCACCTGGTAAATCAGTAGAGACCCCATACACTATTTCTTCCTTAAAAATGCACAACAAAAGCACCTGGTAAATCAGTAGAGACCCCATACACTATTTCTTCCTTAAAAATGCACAACAAAAGCACCTGGTAAATCAGTAGAGACCCCATACACTATTTCTTCCTTAAAAATGCACAACAAAAGCACCTGGTAAATCAGTAGAGACCCATACACTATTTCTTCCTTAAAAATGCACAACAAAACCACCTGGTAAATCAGTAGAGACCCCATACACTATTTCTTCCTTAAAAATGCACAACAAAAGCACCTGGTAAATCAGTAGAGACCCATACACTATTTCTTCCTTAAAAATGCACAACAAAACCACCTGGTAAATCAGTAGAGACCCCATACACTATTTCTTCCTTAAAAATGCACAACAAAAGCACCTGGTAAATCAGTAGAGACCCCATACACTATTTCTTCCTTAAAAATGCACAACAAAACCACCTGGTAAATCAGTAGAGACCCCATACACTATTTCTTCCTTAAAAATGCACAACAAAAGCACCTGGTAAATCAGTAGAGACCCCATACACTATTTCTTCCTTAAAAATGCACAACAAAAGCACCTGGTAAATCAGTAGAGACCCATACACTATTTCTTCCTTAAAAATGCACAACAAAACCACCTGGTAAATCAGTAGAGACCCCATACACTATTTCTTCCTTAAAAATGCACAACAAAACCACCTGGTAAATCAGTAGAGACCCATACACTATTTCTTCCTTAAAAATGCACAACAAAAGCACCTGGTAAATCAGTAGAGACCCCATACACTATTTCTTCCTTAAAAATGCACAACAAAAGCACCTGGTAAATCAGTAGAGACCCCATACACTATTTCTTCCTTAAAAATGCACAACAAAAGCACCTGGTAAATCAGTAGAGACCCCATACACTATTTCTTCCTTAAAAATGCACAACAAAACCACTGGTAAATCAGTAGAGACCCCATACACTATTTCTTCCTTAAAAATGCACAACAAAAGCACCTGGTAAATCAGTAGAGACCCCATACACTATTTCTTCCTTAAAAATGCACAACAAAAGCACCTGGTAAATCAGTAGAGACCCCATACACTATTTCTTCCTTAAAAATGCACAACAAAAGCACCTGGTAAATCAGTAGAGACCCCATAACTATTTTCTTCCTTAAAAATGCACAACAAAACCACCTGGTAAATCAGTAGAGACCCCATACACTATTTCTTCCTTAAAAATGCACAACAAAAGCACCTGGTAAATCAGTAGAGACCCCATACACTATTTCTTCCTTAAAAATGCACAACAAAAGCACCTGGTAAATCAGTAGAGACCCCATACACTATTTCTTCCTTAAAAATGCACAACAAAACCACCTGGTAAATCAGTAGAGACCCCATACACTATTTCTTCCTTAAAAATGCACAACAAAAGCACCTGGTAAATCAGTAGAGACCCCAACCACTATTTCTTCCTTAAAAATGCACAACAAAACCACCTGGTAAATCAGTAGAGACCCCATACACTATTTCTTCCTTAAAAATGCACAACAAAAGCACCTGGTAAATCAGTAGAGACCCCATACACTATTTCTTCCTTAAAAATGCACAACAAAACCACATGGTAAATCAGTAGAGACCCCATACACTATTTCTTCCTTAAAAATGCACAACAAAAGCACCTAGTAAATCAGTAGAGACCCCATACACTATTTCTTCCTTAAAAATGCACAACAAAACCACATGGTAAATCAGTAGAGACCCCATACACTATTTCTTCCTTAAAAATGCACAACAAAAGCACCTAGTAAATCAGTAGAGACCCCATACACTATTTCTTCCTTAAAAATGCACAACAAAACCACCTGGTAAATCAGTAGAGACCCCATACACTATTTCTTCCTTAAAAATGCACAACAAAAGCACCTGGTAAATCAGTAGAGACCCCAACCACTATTTCTTCCTTAAAAATGCACAACAAAACCACCTGGTAAATCAGTAGAGACCCCATACACTATTTCTTCCTTAAAAATGCACAACAAAAGCACCTGGTAAATCAGTAGAGACCCCATACACTATTTCTTCCTTAAAAATGCACAACAAAAGCACCTGGTAAATCAGTAGAGACCCCATACACTATTTCTTCCTTAAAAATGCACAACAAAAGCACCTGGTAAATCAGTAGAGACCCCATACACTATTTCTTCCTTAAAAATGCACAACAAAAGCACCTGGTAAATCAGTAGAGACCCCATACACTATTTCTTCCTTAAAAATGCACAACAAAAGCACCTGGTAAATCAGTAGAGACCCCATACACTATTTCTTCCTTAAAAATGCACAACAAAAGCACCTGGTAAATCAAGCTGTCTACAGACCCAAAGTCTGATGTGGCTACCTTTATGGTGGGCACACACAAAAAAAACGGTTGCATATGCAAAATCTCTCCATTGGTGAACCTTAGAGCTCTAGCCGAGTCTAGAGGTAATGCACCTGTCTAGATAGCATGAATTCACAGTTTGATCCCTAGGGTTTTGGCTTGGGTTTTTTTTCATTCCTCAGTTAGAGCTCCGAGGCTGACACATGGTGAGATTTTGTGTATGTGAACAGTTTTGCCCACCATGACGGTAGCCGCACTCCAACTTCAGGGAAGTATACTGAGTGTGTTCCTGTTTCCGTAACCCACCGAAAGCTGACATGCAATGTGAGATCTTTGCATATTTGATCTTCTGCATGTGTATACATGCATACAAAGGGAATTAAGGAAACTGGAAGATTTGCATTTGAAGTTGACCTGGGAGATGGTGAAAATCCCTACCTGTAATTCACCAGATGCCACCAAGATTTGAACCTACGACTTCATGGACCCATGGGATTGAAATTGAATGATCTTAACAAGGAAGGTAAAGCAGTGATGGAGTCTGAGAGGAGATGGGCATGACCACCCTTAAGGCTTCAGTGCTTAAGGAAATACTGAAATATAACTCAGAATTTTTATCTTCTCTCATTTTTGTTGTTGTTCTTCTTCTTGTTGTTACTGATGTAGCGGAGGGTTGTAGACCATATGCTTTTTTTTTTATTCCCCAAGTTAGTGAGACTGCTCCCATGCCACTGTCCACCTTGCTCTTTCTCACAAACCTCCATTCTCTGCCCCACTTCCAACAGTCCAAACACTGCCTTCAGACCACCCTCTAAAAGAGACCCAGCAATACTATAAATACTCCATCACTTCCCAAGCAAGAAATTAAAAAAATATACATTCAATCCAACAGAGTATGCATACTAAGCAAACAAAGACAAATTTTTGTATCATCACGGAATTATTTTTTTCAACAAAAAAAAAAAAAAAAAAAAGGAAATGCACGAACACCATTTGAATAAATAAAAGAAAAAAAAAGGAAGAATAACTTCAATAAGTAAGAAAAAAGCTCATTTTTTCTCCCCCAAAGCAAGAATTCTGTACAAAAAACAAACAAACAAACCAGCCACTCTCACCTGGCCACCAGGCGACGATACACATCCCCAGACATGGCCGGGTCAGGACCACTCTTCACCACCCTCTCTTCCCACCATGCACTCAGCGACGCCATCGACCTGGCCGTTGATGACGACGCAGCAGCAGCGTTGCCGGGGTTGGAGGCTGACTGGAGTTGAGCCTTCAGGCTGCGGAGCTGATGGAAGACGGCATGTCGCACAATAGCCCAGCGGGACAGGCGAGGAGTGCTGGTGAGCAGGTGAAGGAGTTGGGGGTCGGGCATGCTGTCTTTGCACAGACACCTGGCCAGCGAGGACGGCAGGTCTGCCCCTCCCACACACTGACACAGGCTCTGACCAGCACAGGATTGATGCGATATTTTAAAATGATAATGATGATGATAATGATAATGATAATAATGATGATACTACTACTAATATACTAATAATAATAAAATATATTAATATTGAATAATATTATAATAATAATATATAATATTATATATAATATATAATATAATAATAATATAATAATAATATAATAATAATAATAATAATGATAATAATAATATAATAATATATAATATAATAATAGTAATAATATAAATAAGATATAATAATGGGAAAAATAATAAAAAAATAACAAAACCAACACACATGGAATTTATATAGCGGTATATTTTATGAAAACAAATCAAAATGTTCTGGGGTTGTTGGGTTTGTTTTGTTTTGTTTTTTTCTTTTGTCATCGTTGATCGCTCAGTCAGCAACCGTTGTTTCATTTTTATTATTATTTTTATTATTTTTTTTATTCTTTTATATCGAGGATAATGGGATAAGCACTCTTGTGCTTTTTTTTTACATCCAGTCCCCGTCTGTACACAGTTTTGTAAATTTCATCTGTTCTCACCAGCGCACCATGGCCTACTCTTACGAAAAGCAGAACAGGATTTAACAGGTGCGCAAGATGTTCTGAGTGCGTTTGCGTGCTGTTGTTGTTTGTCATGTGTGTGAAAATGTGTTGTGCTGCCATTAAGCGCATGACAAGTCTGGTGCAGCGCATCTGTCTTTAGTGTGTGTGTAGGGGGGGGGGGGGGAGGGGGGGGAGAATTGTTATCTTTGAAGTCTTTTCTAGGAAAAATGGGAAAGAGAATGGACCAAGAAGGTAGAAAATAGACAAGAGGGAGGTGACAGGAAGAAAAAGGGAATAAGGCAGAAACAAAGAGAGGGATAGAAAAGGGAATTCCTGATACAAGAGTTTCAGAAGGTGGGGATGCTATTCTTACTGACAGGCCCGCATCCCAGGGAATGTCTTTTGGATTCTTTGTACAAACTCTGCACTGACTGACAAAGCAGAATCTTGCGCACATAATCCTGTTCTGCTTTCGTAAGTAGCATGTTCTGTGGATAGATGCAATATCTACAACTGCATAACTGGACGGATGAAAAAGCACATGCGTGCTTATTCATTATCCTTAATAAGAATAAAACAAATAAAATTAAAAAAAAAAGAGTTAGCAAAACTGTACTAAAATGTATTTACAGACACTATCATGCATTTACTAACATCACAAAAGTTACATCTGAATCTATTATCATTTCATCATTGTAGAATTCAATAGCTCAGTGGGGACATAACAGTTCAGTGGTTAGAGCATTGATCTTGTGATGTGACGGCCCTGGTTCAAGCCACCACCGAGGCACCTGTGTACCACTTCCCTGAATGAGATGATAAACTGAGGTCCAGTGTCCCAACAAATGCACAACATCTTGTGCACACATCAAAAACTTATTCTCCCTTTTGGAAGAGAAACAAAGCCATTGCGTACTAGTACAGTAGGTACAGACAACAATATTTTTATAAATACCAACGTTCTGCTGGCTCCTGCGATGGTACTGGAACCATTCGTATCGGTCATTGCCTTTCCAATAGATCATTCCAGTGGTATGGAGAGGGGGGGTCTGCTGCATGGGTAACAGCTTGTCCTCCATACTTACTTACCCAGGCTTTGCGCTCTAAAGACTAGAGAGCAACTCCATGGTCTTTCAAGACTGATGGGTGCCTACTACTACTACTGCATGCATCTAGTGCTGTGTGTATAAATAATCCCTGAAGTTGGAATGCAGCTTCCTTAATGGTGGGCAAATGGCTGCAGACATACAAAAATCTCACTGTTAGTGAGCCTCAGAGCTCTAGCCGAAGAACAACAACAGCAACATTGCTGTTATTTTGATTCAACTCAACGCACTTTGACACAGGCTGACACTGAAGCAAAGAACTCGGGTTATCCAGAAACCACACCAAAAATAATGTCACCTTCAAAACTGGATTTTTTTAATTATATTCTAAAGCATCTGCGCCTCACACTAAAGGAATAACAGACAGGACAGCTATAGATAGTGTGTACAGGAACACATACATACATATCACCACAGACACACACATATATATATATATATATCACCACACACACACATATTACCACACACACACACACCTGTATCATAGCAGCTATAGATAGCATTACAGGAACAGACACACACACATAGCACCACACACACACACACACACACACACACACACACATCACCCCCCCCACACACACACACACACACACACACACAAACCAAACACACACACACACACATATCAACACACCCACACACACCCACACCCACACCCACACACACACACACACACACACACACACCACACACACACACACACACACACACACACACACACCCACATCACCCCACACACACACACACACACACCCACACACACACACACCTGCATCACAGCAGCGTCGGTCAGCAGCGCTCGCTCCAACTGGGCGGCGGTGACATGGGGCAGGATCAAGGTCACCGTGACCCTGACCCCAAGGTCGGACACCAGCTGGGTCAAGGCCGTGTGCTGGTTTCTCAGCTGCTCGACCCCTCGCTTCACCTTGTCCAGAATCATGTCGTTCTGCTCCGCCAAAGGCGCTGCTAGGAAATAGTCACCATGACCCACAGACTTCACCTCCCCAACCACCAACCCATACACAGGATGGATGACCAGGATGTCACACTCCCCGTCCTGAAGCTGGCTGGCCAAGGACTGCGTGTTAGGGAGCAGCGCCGCCATGGCAACGTCCACGGGGTTGGTCTTCTTGTCCAGGAACTTCTTGAAGAGGAGCTGGGACACCACCATCATCACCTCCCCCCTCCTCTCTGCCAGAAGCCGCAGACACGCCAGGGAGTAGCCGTGGGCAAAGTCGTCCTGAACGTCCGTGGTGATGACCCGGGAAGGCTTCAGCTTGGGGTCGTTGAAGGTGAAGGCCGTTCCTGCCACTTCCGGATCCGGGATGGGTGGGGGAGGTTTTTTTTTAGCGCGGCGTTTCTTTTGTTGCTGCTGGGCGTAGTCCAGGACTTGGACGGTGTGCCCGGCGATGTTTTCGGGGTAGAAGGGCATCTGGTTGAAGTGGAACGGGGGCACGAAGTACGTCTTGGCCTCCAGGCTGGGGAAGGCATCGGCGATGAAGGGCATCCACACTGACTCCGGGGTCTGCTGCTGAGGCGCTGCTGCTGCTGCAAGGGCTGCCTGTAAGGACAGGGATCAGAGAAAAAAAAAATTTTAATAAAAAATTTATATAAAAAAAAAAAAAAAAAAGAGAACAGGATCAGGTCAACGCTATTCACAGCATTTGGTATTTATTTTTATTTTTTTAAGTTATTTATTCTTTTATTTTGAGGATAATGGAACAAGCACTCACAGGCTTTTTTTTTTTACATCCGGTCCCTGTGTGTATACAGTTTTGTAAAATCTTGTCATCTGTTCCCACTTGTACACAATGGACTACTCTTACGAAAAACGGAACAGGGTTTAACATGTGCGCAAGATGTTCTGCGTGCGTTTGCACACGGGGCCTTGGTTTATAGTCTCATCTGAAGGACTTTTGGGGAGAGTTGTACACATAAGTTAAGGACTTTTTTTTTTTTTAAAGGTGCAATATGAGAAGTGACTGTCTTTATGAAAAAGGAAGATAAAGATGCTGTCTCTAGTTTGTTTTTTTCTCAGATTCACCTCACTACTTGAATACTTACAATAAATCTGATGGTAAAATTATGACCCTTTTATCATTTTCCAAGTTCTACTCAACTCAATGACAATTTTATCAGAATGGATCAGAGGTCAGCAACAAATTCATAATGACTATGGACAGAAAGAAAACCTTCGGCAAATGGCTGTAGTTCTGTAACAATTTTCATAGTTTTTGTTATGATGATAGTGAAATATTTTAGAACAAACTGTAAAATATCATTTTGGAGGAGTTGCAGGATGGATGCAAAATAAAATGTAAATAATGCAAAAGATAAAGTGAAGTGGGCGAGGTTTGTAGTGAGGGAATAAAAAATATAATTATAGTGTACATCTTTGAGCTTAAATGTTTAAAGTGTTACAGTCAGTAGCTACTACTTTGTTTATGCGTTTTTGCTGTCTTTTAAAAAAAAAAAGTCTCTCACTCATTCCGTTTTAAGGTTACTGTCATCATCAGCATGATGACTACTATATATTATTGCCTTTTTTTTGTATTTCTTCTCTGGTTTGTGAATATTTCATCATTTTGGTTGTGAAGCGCCTAAAGTGTGCATATTCCATGCTCTAGTTGACTTTTTGACTGCATGTTACTATAAGAATTGTTCTTGTGATTATGATTGTCATTAGATTACCAGCAGCAGCAGCAGCAGCAGCATCGTTGTCGTCGTCGTCATCTCATCATCATCATCACCATCATCACCATCATCATCACCATCATCACCACCATCATACATCACACCTATCTCATCATCATCACAGAGATTAAGTGTAGTCATTGCGGCAGTGTGACCACCACTACCAAAACCGTCACTGTCATCATCATCATCATCGTCATCATTATCATCATCATCATCATCACTATTATCATACTCATTATCAATCTTGTTATCATCATCAAGCGTGCTCACTCACCCCTGGTTGTTGGGGCAGCAGCAGCGCCATCTCCACTAAGGAAGGGAGAGAACCCCCACTTCACCCTCTTTCTCAAGGTGTCCTGAAAACAGACAAATCAAATCCATCCATCCATCCGCTCAATGACTGTAGCCAGGCAACAAGTTGCTTGTGTCCTGCTCTATCCACAGTCATACATGTAATATACACTATGCTATTTCAAACCTAAGATTTTCGCCTTCTATTTTCATCTCTTATCTGTTCCTGCCTTCAATATCTGAAATCCCCTTCACCCTGCCAAAAGTGTATAACCTTTATAAGTGTGTGCATGCGCACATGCAGGTGTTCGATTCATTTTACGTCTTTTCACAAAATGTGATATTAGACATTTGGAAAAAAAAAAAAAAAAAAAAAAAGGGGGGGGAAAAGAAATGTATGTGAGAGTGTGTTATGTGGGGAAGGGGGGTGGGGGTAGGAGGAGTTTTGGAAGTGGGGAAGGGGGTTAACTCACAAAATCTACACGGAACAGTTAAGAAAAAAAATTAAATAATAAAACACAAATGTACATATTTCTTGATACAAAATAGTAAAAATTCCAAATTCTAAACAGAATCTAACGCATGAACAACAAAACTATTTACAACCATAACCAACAAGGGAAAAATCTAATCAACAGAGGGAAATGTCTTTTAAGTCCGTAATAATCATAATAAAGAACCAATAGGACAGTGCAGTAATGATTTGAAAAATGTATACCTCAGTAATGGATCATTGAATATCTCTGATGAGGATGATGAGGTAAGAACAGGTATATAACTTTTCAGCATGCTGCATATCAATATATGATCAACAGTTATACTATGTCCACATATGCAAGATACATGCAGGTGTGTTGTGTGTGGTGTGTGTGTGTGTGTGTGTGTGTGTGTGTGTGTGTGTGTGTGTGTGTGTGTTGTGTTGGTGTGTGTGCTTTTGTGTGTGTGTGTGTGTGTGTGTGTGTGTGTGTGTGTGTGTGTGTGTGTGTGTGTGTGTGTGTGTGTGTGTGTGTGTGTGTGTGTGTGTGTGTGTGTGTGCACGTGTGCGTGCATGCGTGTGTGTGTTTATTCAAATTTTCTAAAACTATTGTTTTTGATTGCTTGTGTGTTGTGTAGGTCAAATCCAAGCACTTTGATTTGTTTTTGCAAGATATAGCGCTATGTACATTCTGTGTATTATTATCATATACACTGCAACAGCAGCAATGAATCTGTACATAGCTCATCACACATTTTCTTTCCTCAAGAACCTTTTCTATAATTTTATAAAGGTATGAAGTCCCAGCAGAGTTATCCAATTTCTGGACTGTACCATTAAAACCAGCCATTGCCACTAAAGCCTATGTTGACCAATCATTGTGTTACTGTTGTGATAGATTCTGTTGGAGATTATATTTTGAACAACTATCACCATGTACATGACAAAAGGAACAGTAAAGTGTGTGTGTTGTGTGTGTGTGTGGTGTGTGTGTGTGTGGTGTGGTGTGTGTGTGTGTGTGTTGTTGTGTGTGTGTGTTGTATGTGTGAGCATGCCTGCCGTGCATGCTGCGTGTGTGCCTCGTGTGTGTGTGTGTGTGTGTGTGTGTGTGTGTGTGTGGTGCGTGCGTGCGTTGCGTGCGTGCGTGCGTGGCGTGCGTGTGTGTGTGCGTGCTGCGTGCCTGTGTGTGTGTGTGTGTGTGTGTGTGTGTGTGCGTGTGTGCGTGTGTGCGGTGGGTGTGTGTGTGTGTGTGATGTGTGTGTGTGTGTGTGTGTGTTGTGTGAGTGTGTGCAGAGGAAGGGAGGGGGTGGCGATAATGATGTGCGTGCATTGGCACAGGACCTCGGTTTTTAATCTGATCCAAAGGACTTTCAGGGAAGTGGAATCAGTACTGATGTTAACTCCAGGGGGAAATCCCCTTGAACGAGCATCTCAGTGGTAGGCTAGCTGGAAGGAACGTGTGTGTTGTGTGTGTGTGGTGTGTGTGTGTGTGTGTGTGTGTGTGTGTGTGTGTGTGTGTGGGGTGTGTTTTACCATCTGGAAATAAAATTTTGATTTGATTTGATTTGAACCCCCGGCCATCAGATCGCGAGCGCCAAGTGCCAACACTTTAACCACCAGGCTAGCCCGTCTATCCCCATATTACCAGAGATATGGACATGAATATACTCAGCATGCAATCTGCAACCTGGATTTCTCGAAGGAAAGTTAAATCCAGTCCTGGCATCGGCAATACCGCTAGGCCTATCCACACGTGGCCTTGAACCATGTATGGGAATTGCTTTCACTAAAAATCATCAGATCCGCCAAGGATGATAAACATCTGAGCTCTAGGCTAGTACTATATTACTTACACAATGCATAAAGATCAGTCAAATAGTGCGTTAAAATGTATTTAAAAATACAAAAAACTTACGCAACTTCTTAAGTTTTGTCCCTGTGTCGGCGAAAACAAAAGTTACTTCCACCCGGAAGCGTCTGATCTTTTTCCGGAAAAAGCTCGTGGTGATTGTGCGAGAAGATGGAAAATTCAATGGTATATTCCTAGCCTTTGAAAACAGATTTTTGCGGTTTATTGATTAAAACGTCAATTCAAAATCTAGTGTACATGTTATAGGTGTGATTGTTATATTCACGTAATCGTATTAAAACTGAAAGTCTTGGCCTTTATAATCGGGAAACCCCGCTAGCATGCTCTCAGTATTATGGGTCAAGGTCAGACCTTGACCTTATGAGTGGCGGAAGTGACATTTTGACAAGGCCTACTCGTGCCTTGCTAATGTTAGCCTTGTACAGAGCCTGTTTTTACTTTCGTTCTTCAACAATAGGTTAGATTTTCCCATTACACTGTAACTGTTCGTGTACCTGTGCTGCCTACAGTTCAGTTTTCCTCTAACAAGTTCAGCAAGAAATTATGAACGGTAAGACTAAGAGTTGAATTTCAGACATTGACTCTTTTAGTAATTAATTTGTATAAAATTATGGGGACGCGATGGCTCAGTGGTCAAAGCTCTCGCTCTTCCCAAGCTAATGTTAAGCAGCTTTGAACATGGTAACCTCTTGGGTGGGCACACACACACACACACGCACGCACGCGCGCACGAGTTATACATAGGCCTAAGTGCTGACTCCACCCCCCCCCCCCCTCCCACACACATAATGTGCCGATGGAAACAGATGACAGAGAAGAGGTAGAGGTCAGGACGCTAAAGGAGAAGACATTCCATGCATACCTTATTCACATTCCATTAAGAACTTCCGAGCAACGCCTACACCACACCACACACAACACACACACACACACACACACACACACACACACACACTGGGGTTAACATAAGTGCCCACTTCACTCTTCCCCTTCCCCCTAAGCCCTTGGATGAGACTATAGAACAAGTCCTGTGTGCCAACCCAGCAGAACATCTTGCACTCACTTTAAAATCTGTTCTGCTTTTCGGAAGAGTAGACCATTGTGTGCCAGTGGGAAGAGATGACAAAATTTTCAAAACCACATACACAGGGGGACTGGATGTAAAACGAAAACCACATGAGTGCTCTATCTTTTCAGCTTCTGGTCATTGACCTGATATCTGTGCTGATGCCCTTGGTATTATTGGTCATCAGTTTGGTCTTCTCTGCATTGATTTCCATGCTGCATGTTTTAGAGGCCTTGTTCAGGTGTTCTGATAGGCTGGCAAGCTTTTGTTCTGATCCTGCTTGTCCGTCAATGTCATTTGCGAGCGGAGGTTTGTGATCGTTTTGCCACCAATGCTGACTGATATATCTGAATACAACTATTTAAATACAGCCATCTCAATAAAACTATTTAAATACAGCAATTTAAATACAACTATTTAATTACAGCCATGTAAATATAACTATTTAAATACAACCATCTAAATACAACTATTTAAATACAGCCACCTGAATACAACTATTTAAATACAGTTGTCTAAATACAGCCATCTAAAAACAGCCATCTAAGAGCAATCAACTAAATATAGGCATCTGAATACAGCCATCTAAATACAACTATTTAAATACAGCCATCTACATACAACTATTAAAATACAGCCATCAAAATACAGCTATATAAATGCAGATGCCTAAATACAACTATTCAAATGCAGCCATCTAAATACCATGGGTGATTTTCCCTGTTTAAAACAAGAGTTTTTGAACTGGCAATTTTCAGATTAAAAAAAAAAGTGAAATATTAGATCCTAGACCTTGAAACCTTTTGAAAATGACAACCTGTGACAAATGCCTTGAAATGCTTCTTAAAGTCAAAGCTTGTCCGTCAAAAGTATTTTCATCAAGATAGATGATAAACTAAAAGATACATTTCTGTGCAGAGAAAATAGATAAAAGTTTCAAATACTTGAGACTGCACGGATGAAAGGAGCAAGGACTAGCAGAGGATTGAATGTCTAAGGAGGTAAAGTCAGTTTGGCACATGCACAGTAAATGTCCGCAAGTTATCTCTTGTTTGCTGTATTGGGTGCATTATTGTCATTCAGATTTCAAAACGACAGAAGAAGGCCAAGGGGGGTGCAAGAATGTTCAAAGTTGAAGTTAACTTCCAAGAGCAGATTTGAACACTTTGCTTGAACTCAAACTGCTACAAAACGAATTTTGATGCAAGTGGTGCCTAACACTGGAGTCAAAATGAAATGAGGAGGGAGGGGATAGTGAAGGTGGTGATGATACACTGGAGATAAATGAGAACAGACATGGGGAGAAATGGATGCCTCACAAAAAAATTGTATATGTTTGTTTTATTTTTCCAATTCGAGGATAGTGGATAAGCAGTCGTGTGCTCTTTTTTTTTTACAGCTTATTCCCATGTGCTTGCAGTTTAGAAAATGTCGTTCGTTTCCACTGGCACACAATAGCCTAGCTACTCTTCCAAAAGGTGGAATAGCTTTTAACATGTGCTCACATTGTGGTGTGTGTGTGTGTGTGTGTGTGTGTGTGTGTGTGTGTGTGTGTGTGTGTGTGTGTGTGTGTGTGTGTGTGTGTGTGTGTGTGTGTGTGTGTGTGTGTGTGTGTGTGTGTAAGTGTGTGTGAATAAGTTTTTGGGTGGAGAGGAGGAGAATCATAGTTGATTTTGTAAAAGAGGTACTAAAGGGAAACTGATAATTGGAAGGAGGGGGAAAATTATGTGTGGCTAGGTTATTGGAAATAGAATTAAAAGGCTAGCAAATAAAAGTCTGTGAGAAAGGGGTAGGGTATGTATGGCTAGGTAAGTGGGAATAGAAAAGAGCTAGCACATAAAAGAGCAGGTTTTTCACACGTGATTTTACTTGGGGCTAATAACTATCTTTGTTCATCAATCTAACTTGGGTTCTTTTGGAAACAGACAAGATTTTTCAAAATTTCAGTAGGCTGGAAGTGGCTGATTTCAGACCTGGAAAATGGTAATTAAACAATAGGGAAAAGCAAGAAATAAATGTTCCTTGTTCCGTTATTTATCTACTAAATTTTGGGTATTTTGAAAATGCGCACAGCCTATTTGAAAACAAAGGTAGGCTACCAGAAACTACTGAGCTGATTCCAGAACTGCAAAACGGTCAAAGAAAATCCAATTAGTGAAGCAACAGAAACAACCATGGCCTGTTGATAGGACATGTGATTTGTGATTTAACCCTCTTCCATTCGCTTTTCTGACCAAGAAACTCCTCCTAGTATTCGGAAAATTTCAATCTTTTTCTAGTAAAACACAGTTCCTTAGTAATATACACCACCATATAAAAACTACTGATAGTAGAGTCTTGAAATTTGACAGGAATGTTCATAAGTTGTCATAGTTTACTTTGCATCAAAATTTGACAGTCCTGCTTATATATGTCGTGTTGCTGTCCCCCTTTTTGTCACCAAATCAAGGTGACAACATGTTCACTTCATGCTGTTAGTAAAATAATATGCTCTAACATGCACATCATGCACTAGTATGAGTCAAAATTTAAAAAAAAAATAGTGTCCTACCTACAGGCCCTCTGTAGGATTCCACGTCAGGGTAATCGATTGAATAATACACATCACATGAAGATTGTCACCAAGTCCATTGTCTGGGATTGTACAGTTTTTCTACATACTAAAGAGAAATAAAAAATACGCAAACACGGTACATTATTTATTCACGGGATGGATTGCGTCGTGCCTTGAACTGGGCTTTGATGTCATTGAGAAAGGGCCTGATCTTGTAGAGAGGGTCGTACTGGGGGCTGTCACGTCCAGGTGTGTCACTTGTGTCTCTCAAATGAAAATATTGATTCAGCTTCAAAAATCTTGTTTTGGGCATGACAGTACTGATCCATGAGTGAGAAAACTTGGGGTCAGTGGACCAGTACATATGTATTCTGGGCAGACGATTGATTCTCATCATTATCAGTATAGACAGGTAAGCCCTGATCTCCTCAGGTGTTGTGTCTGTCCACAAAGGATCAGAAGCCACACCTCTAGCAGCGATCTTTTGTTTGGCATACTAATTTGTCTCATCTGCCGCACTACGAAAAAAAGTTGGGGAAACAAACAGAAAAAAATAATCCAGGGGCTTGGCACTGAGCGGTAGGGGCCTAGTGTGTGTACAGGGCCTGCAGGCAACTGAAAATCTTTCACTGCCAGCGCTGTGTGCGCCGCGCGCCACGTCGTCTGCAAATTTAGTAGTGGAATGTTGTCTTCAGGGTCACTTTCTACTGCATAATCCTCATCTATTTCATCCCTTCCTTCTTCAGTTTCAATTTCAACATCAGATTCTCTATTCTGTTGTCTTTCAATCTCCTCAACTTGACGCATAATTTCGTCAATTTCATCTTCTGGAAAATCTTCCCACATTTCATCTTCGTGCTTTGCCGCCATTCTTAACTATGAGAAAATGTGTGAATGAAAATGAGAGACGCTGACTAATTTCTTGAGAATGGAGGGATGTGTGGTGCCAAAAATAGTACTGAAAAGCCATTGGGCTATCCTTACTATAGCGGGAAAAGTCACTCATGGTGTGTGTGAACTTGTTCATGCTCAGAGCGTGATGGAAAATACCCACTGGCCGCGAGCGATTCTCGGCATGCTGCGGCACGATAAAATAAATGGGGCCTTTTCCGAAAAGCCCGCTGCGGCATTAGAAAATGGGAGAGGGTTAAAGAAAACTTCCAAACCATTGTGTCAAAAGCTATGTACCATTGTGTCTATGTGCCATTGTGTCCACATGCTTGCATGCTTACTGGCAGACAAGCCAGCCGACTGACAGTCCCTTTCCCAGGTACTAATGATAATTGCTAACACTGACCTTTACATTAACCTTTATTTCTTAACCTGGCCCTACATGTGGACACAAAAGGCAGGTGGATATCATGATACAAGACGTGACACAGAAACAAACCTCCTTTGTTTATTGTGTTTTTAGGTGTGGAGGATTATTGGTCAAAGGAGGATGGGGGGTTAGGGAAAAGGGTTGCTAGCTAGACAGAAGGGGTGAGATGGATAGCTGTATGTAGGAAGGAGCATTAAGAAAAGTTATGGCGAAGTTGTTTTGTGTGAGTGAGTGTGAGAGCAAGAATAGTGAATGGGCAAACATAATTAGATAGAAAAAGGTGGGATCAAGTGGGAAATGCAGTTACCAAGATGATTTTTTTGTGTATACTCTGTGTGTGTGTGTGCGTGTGTGTGTGTGTGTGTGTGTGGTGTGTGTGCTTAAGAGAGAGAGAGAGTATGCATACTGACATACATGCATAAAAGGTCAGAAGAGTTGAAAAGTTGTTGAATTTTATTCTGAGAGGTCTGTATGAACCCTATGCATATATATAAAGGAGAAAAGGTCTTCAAGCCTGTTAGAATCACAATCCCACACATTTTGAAAGACTCCCTGATCAGGATCATATAGGAAAGCTGCCAACGTTTTTTGCTTGTTTTGTTTTTTTGACTGTGGTTATTTTTAGGCAGTGAAAGGATCTTAGATATTTTCATACATGACAGGGTTTCATTTCATGACAAAGTTTGTCTACATTAAAAAAAAAAAAAAAAAAAAAAAAGGCTTCCACTTCAGGAGGCTGCACCCCTGACCCTGTTTTAAGGAAAAAGGGGCCACACCTCTCTGTTAAGTTCATCACTGATATTCTTCATTTTAAAAAGTTGGTTGCTTTGCTCTGTTATTCATGTAGTGGGTGTTTCAGGCTTTTAGTCCTACACATTTTTGTCTGCTATGATTATCTGATAGACTTTTATGTATGTGCTGGCTATGATTAAAAAAAAAAGTTCAGTATTGGAATTTTTTTTTTTGAAAATCAGCCCTGAAATACAACTATCTAACTACAAAAAAAAACCCAACAAACACCCCCCTCCCCATACTATCTAAATACAGCCAGCTAAATATAACTATTTAAATACAACCATCTAAATACAACTATTAAAAACAGCCACCTAATTCATCATCATCATCATCCTTTACACCCAGTGGTGTGTAGGGCAGCAACAAGCTTCACCCTGCTATCTGGGCCAGCCTGGTCAATGAACCCAGGTGTTGCATGGCTCCATCTACATTCCACTGTCCTCCTCATGTTGTTCTTGGTCTTCTGCCTAATACAACCATCTAAATACAGCCATCTACAATACAACCATTTAAATACCCACCATCTGATAACTATTAAATACAACTGTCTAATACAATTATTAAATACAGCCATCTAAATAGCAACTATTTAATACACATCTAAATACACTATTAATACAACTGTCTAAAAATTTTATACGCCATCTAAATTAACAATTAAACTATTACAGCTATCTAAATACAACTATTTAAATACAACCATCTAAATACAACTAATTAAATACAGCTATCTAAATACAACTATTTAAATACAACCATCTAAATACAACCATCTAAATACAAATATTAAATACAGCCATCTAAATACAACTATTTAAATACAGTTGTCTAAATACAACTATTATTTTAAATGCAGCCACGTAAGCACAACCATCATTGGTTTTATCTCGTTTTAAGTGTGATCGATGTGGGTTTTCCCACAATGCGGGGGCCGTCCTGGGCTGACCCTTATGGTTGACCGGGGCGTCGATACAAGCAAGGACAGTTGAGTTGGTTTTATATCTCGTTTTAAACTGTACATAGTCGCACACTTTTAATATGAGTTTTAAAATGTGATGAGGTGATAGCCCTGATATGGCCTATGTGGTCGGCGGGGCTATAAGCAACATCATTGGATTGGTCATTGAAGCACAACCATGTGAAGTACAAATATCTAATCCTTCCTTCACCATCACCTGTCCCATAGTCCCGCGGATTGTGGGGGCATCACTTAAGATTTTGCAACCAGCTTCCTCCACTCCCCAAGGCCCTCCATAGCAGGTCGTTCCACCCAAGGCCTGTCCACTCTCCGATGTTGTCTTCCCATCGTTTCCTCTGTCTGCCTCTTCGTCTCCCTCCCCTTACTGTTTCCTGTAAGACTGTCTTGGCCAGTCCAGATGTTCGTGTGACGTGCCCATACCACTTTCACTTGCATTTTTTCACTGCAGTTAGGAGCTCTTCACATGGTCCGATGGCATTCTTTATTCTGGTTTTCACTTCTTCATTAGTGATGTGATCTTTGTATGAAATGCCAAGGAGTTTGCGAAATCATCCCATCTCCATTGCCGGTATCCTTTCAATGTCTGCTGTTATGGTCCATGTTTCACATGTGTACAAAAATATGGACGTGATCAGGGAACGTTATCAGTCATCAGTCTGATCTTGAAGCTGATGGCAATGTTCTTATCATTCCAGAGGACTTAAAGTTTGGTCATTGCAGCTGTGGTCTGGGCTATCCTGGAGAGAATTTCAGGTTTTGATCTTCATCTGATACTACAGCTCCCAGGTATTTGAAGCTATCAAAATACAACCATTTAAATACATTAGTATTTAAGATGGCTGTAGTTTACATGTGTGCGCGCATGCAGAAGTACACACTTGCTCACACAAAAACATGCACAGACTTCACACTGAATGATATCACTGTGTTTAATCTTCTCCCACCTAGCTTTGCAAGCACAAAGAAAACTATATCCAATCACATGATCAGGACACTGCCACGATAACCTTTTGAAAAAAAAAAAATTCACATCAAAGTCTGGCACCTTTGAAAAGCTAAAATAATCAACACATGCACATTTTGCAATGTAGTAACAGATTTGCAAATAGCACAAGAACCATCATATTTTCATATTACAACTAATACATTCTATAATAATGATCATAACATTGATCCGCACAATTCCCATACATTTCACAATAGAAAAACATCACGAAAAATTGCTCATAATCGCCGTTCAAGTCCCTTTCCAATTTTGCATTGATAAATTAGATAGATACATCTGTCACATAAAATTCAAACATTTTTATACCAATCACATTAATATAAAACATAACAAAAACAACAACAGAAAAAAAAAGAAGAAAAAAAAAGTAGACATGAGGAGAGAGAGCATGAATAATTTTTTTTTTTTAAATTGGGAGAGGGTAACAACCAGTTAAGAGAGTTAACACAAAGAAAGGAAGAAATAAAACGATGATAAAACTGAGGTCCTCCATATTTACACACATTTACACTTGTAAAATATCAACAACAAAAAAACCCCTAGCAACACAAGATTAGAATATAACAAAGTTATGTACATAAGAACACTCTCCTAGGCAAATAACACTATAAAAAAAAACACCACAAAAGAAAGGAAGAAATAAAACGATGATAAACTGAGGTCCTCCATATTTACACACATTTACACTTGTAAAATATCAACAACAAAAAACCCCTAGCAACACAAGATTAGAATATAACAAAGTTATGTACATAAGAACACTCTCCTAGCAAATAACACTATAAAAAAACACCCACAAAAGTAACCCAGAGGATAGTGCAGCATAATGGTTTTCCCCAGGGAAGACCCGAAAAACATTCACACATGGTAATGGGCTGTGAGTATGAATACTACACACTACAGAAATCTTCTGTCGTTGCTAATATAGAAAAGTAAACTATGATAAACAGTACTAGTTTTTATGAGTACAAAGCTCTGCACAAACCCACACCCTAGGAAGCAATCCATGAAGGTGGAAAAGGGGTGTTTAAAACATCATTTCTTTATTCAATGAAACAAGACAGAAAGGGTGGTGTTCAGTTTAAGGAATAAATATTTCTAGTCACTATGACAGATAGCTCAGCGGTCAGAGCACTCGCTTTCCCCCAGCCAAGGTTAAGCAGCATCAAGTGTGGTTACCAATTGGATGGATGACAGTTTGCATGCCTTAGCTTCAGTGCAGTCCCCCCAGTTCATCCAGCTGTAAATGGGTACCTGCCCTCTTTAGGGTCAGGGAAGGTAAAACAGCGAGGGAGAGGAGATGGGCGCTGCCCTCAACATGCTGGCCCCCTAGAGAAGCTGAGGTCTCTGATGCCTCTCTCCTACAACCACATAGGCTATGGGACACCTTTTACCTTTTTATGACAGATACAAAAAAGTTATTTTTTCTCCTTTCTTTGGATAAGAAAATAGGTGCATCAGGGTCACCATGTGAAGTCCTAACCAACCGCCAAGTCAATCATCTTCAACATTAAACTTCCCCAGATAGCAAAAGTGCACGCAGTCAATGAGAGATTGTAGCAGGTTGAGTTGCTATCGTTTTTCCAGACACAGAATAAGCACTCACTGCCAAGCATCTGTAATGCCTGCAGGAAAATGTTATAGTCTATGAGATCTGCGTCAAGTTTGTGCACTCTAGTTATGCACAGCCAATTCATAATGATTCACTGTGAAGCCTGAGATTGCATCTAAAAAGCTTTTTGTCAGTCTGTGAATAGAATAAGAATCCTTAAACACTAAGAGAGAGCGAGAGGCAGAGAACATTAATGAAAAAAACTAAAATGAGCTGAAAGTCAAACACGCACACACCACACACACACACACACACACACACACACACACACAGAGTGAGCTAAATAATCTCGGGGAAGACAGAAAACATGACTGCAACATAAATGGAAGGAATGTGAAATACATGACAAATGCAAATGAACAATCAGACATTTTTCATCAGACCTGGACATGATCACGAAAGTAAAACTGTCGAAAGTTACGTCCATACATGAAAATGGTACTGCATACTAGTGAGAATTAAAAACTAAAATCAAAACCAAACACACAAAAAACGGCATAAACACACATGATGCTAGTTCTACCGCACACATCAGCAGATTCACACAATGATTTCCTGATAAATCAATGTCGGTAGTGAAGTCAGAAACTGCATTCTTCATTTTATCACACGATGTGGAGGATGTGTGGGTAGCTCAGGGAAGTGATGTGTTTTGACAGGTATGTTGATGTCGTATCAAGTTAGGAATGATAAAAAGCAATACGGCTGTTTCCATGTCTGCAATGTTCAATCCCTGATTTCTTTTCTCCAGAAATCACAAGACTAAAGTTACATCAACTAACCAACCAAATGGCAGCTAATTTATAACAAAACCACCCAAAAACCTCTTAAAACAAAGGTCATGGGCCTGACTTCAAGTATAACAGACTTAAAAGTATTCAATTAAACATCCTGTGTTGTTTAATCTGATTTAAAGCCATCAAATATATTTCATACTGTAAGTAATCAAACATCTACTGTCATCTAATATGATTTAAAGCCATCAAATGGATCATGTACTGTATCTAAACATCTAATGTGTCTAGTTTAAAGCCATCAAATTTATCTCATCTGCTATAACTTAATCAGATTCAAAGCCATCCTGTTTTTTTCTACCTGCAAAGCAAAACACTTTTTGCAATAAGATAGCAAATGACTATGTATTGAGTGATTTTGCATCAAAATGCAGTTACCTGAATACTTTTCTTTAGCAATTCCCTACATTAAAGGGGAGAACCCCTCTTTCACAGCAGTACACATGCACTGCGGGGACAGGATAGCTCAGTGTACAGAGCTCACTTTCCCCCATCCAATGTTAAGCAGTGTCAAGAGTGGTTACCAGTTGGCTGGGTGACCGTTTGTGCACCTTGGCTTCAGTACAGTTCCCCCAGTTGTAAATAGTTACCTGCCCTCTTCAGGGTCAGGAAAGGTAAAGCAGCGAGGGAGAGGAGATGGGCTCCACCCTCAACATGCTGGCCCCTAGAGGAGCTGAGGTCTCTGACGCCTCGCTCCCCTACGACCACACAGGTTATGGGACACTTTTACCTTTACACATGCACTATGCACATTTCTATGCTACTGTAACCCAGAAGTGGGTGATACAGAGGGAAGGAAGTGGGTGATACAGAGGGAAGGTTAGTAGGGTTGGTTACCCTATAGCGGGTTATTCATAGGAGAAAGGTTACAGGTAAAGCACACAAAAAATTGCGTATCTTCGTCAGATTTTTGAAATTCAGAAAAATGCCACATTTCAATTGGCTGTACTAAGAAGTGCAGGAAATAAAAACCTAGATGATCCTCACAAACATGCATACACACATTACATTCCTAATCCCATGACAATATGCTGCTTCTTAAAAAAACACAACAAATAGTGGGATAAAACATGGCTATTCACAACTATGGTAAAATATACAAGCATTCATTCATTTCATCATTTTCAAATTTGAAACGTCTTTCCCGAGCTAAATAAAACTGCAGGGACATTGACAGACAGAACTAAATGATTCAACAAAACCAATAAAACACAACTGGTGAAAACAAACACGGCAAATGACGTGAACTATGAATGATTCTGATAGACTGACTAACATAAAGCTTCTGTTTGTCTTTATAAGGAGTTCATAAAACCCAGACATCTCCCCATATCGGAAAGAATCTCTTCACCTTCACAATGGAATCTGCTTCATTTTATATACAGTAATAACCATGGCAGTCGTATCTTATTCATCTGATATTTTTGAAAACCACACATGAAGAGAATACCCACAATACCATACTAATCTCACCATAATTGCAGCACGTAATTTTACACACACCTTTTCAATCATCTTTTTTCTGGCTACAAACACAGTATCATTTTGTTTGTTTAAAAAAAAAAAAAAAGGTATAAATTCATGCATACCCATGCCTCGACTGATCAGCACCATGTCCATCAAGAAATCAAAGACAAGAGGTTCAGATTGTGTGCATTTTCTTTGTGCCATCTGGGAAGTTTACATCTCGCAACAATGAAACGGCATTCTATTTTACTGAATACAAATTCACACTTCTTCCCTATCCCACACTGCACTTTGTCATCAAATAACTGAAATATTTCATCATCCAATCCTGAAACGGACTCCTTGAGGGATACATGTATACAAAGACAGTACATTTATAAAAGGTAAAATATTTTCCTGCAAAGGTTGTAGTCATTTTCAACAGAATTCACCCCCATCTCTAAGTTTGGTGAGAATGACTACAAGCTGTGATGGAGAAAAGTTTTCTGTTATTTACAAGGGTGGTGGCTGGGAATCTTGCTTCATCTTCAGGTCATTCACGGTTCAGAACTAGAAGACTCGCACAGTTAAACCTGTAAAATAATAAATAACTCATTCATGTCATCGCAAAATGTGTAGATAGTTGAGTATGTCTGATTCAAAAATATATTTCCGCCACGTCAGTATTTGTCAGTGTTTGCATTATCAAGAAAATTGTTAATATATATGAACAAAACGCAAATGAACTCCGAAGCCTGATTATACATTACCATAATTTTTTTGGAAACTCTGTCAACATCTTGCACAAGAATGGCCTTGAACAAAAATACAAATTGTAGCTCACCACACAACTTGGTGCAGTGGACTGAAGGCTGTGAGATAATGAGTTCAATCCTGCTCAGAGAGAATTCTGCTTTGTGCGAATTTTGTGGCCGACCATAGACCCACATACAAAAGAGACCATGCTCAATAGGAAGACAAGAGGGACATCTGAATACCAAATATCTGAGTATCTTCCACTCCTTCGCATGTGAATTTAACACAGTGGCTGAAATTGCTTGATCAACACTGCATACCGTTAGAGTTTGACTAAACAATGCCTGCCTGCATCTTTCAAGCCTGATGGACACCAGGGTGAGTTGTGAACAGGAAAAAAAAAGCTTTAAAAAACAGCCCTATAACACAGTCCTTAAAACAGAGCTTACCATAGTAACTCTACAATCATCATCATCGTCATCCATCATTTTGCATAAAGAAAAAAGTCTGCCTTTGATGCTAAGATCCTAGAGTGACTTCAGCTTGTAATCTCTCCTCCCTACTTCCAGTAGTGATTTCAGGTCCAATGGTTTGGGAAGGTTGATCTTTGGGCTGAATGGGACGATGGTCATTTCTTCACAGTAAATACTCTGGCTTTACAATGAAGCTGAGGTGGTCATCCAGAAATAAACAATGCCTCGCTGATGTTGGATCAGAACACTATGAAACGTTCCCCAGAAAAACGGTTAAACCCCCAACTGGCTCCAACAGAAGCACAGGACCTCCTCTGACTGGTGGTGGTGTGGAAGCCTAACGTGGTCATTCCCTGTGGAGTATGTACGTGTGAACTTTTGACTTTTGAGAGATGGATGAAACCATTGCTCCCAAACCCTGCACAGTATAGATCTGCCAACTCCTGGCTATGAGGATTGAACAGGACAAGACTGGGTGGGTGTAGCAGTTTTTATGTGCAATGAGATCACATGAAGGGGGGGGGGGGGGAGGGAGGTAGCAGCTCTGGGTTATCACAGAAAATGAGGTAGGGAAAAAAAGTTGTTGCATGTTTCTGATTCTCTCCCATAAGTTTTTTTCCCCCTCCCCTCTCTCTTCTGTTCCCTGTCTCCCTAACTTCTCTGTGTAACGTGGTAACATATATGTAGTCAATCTATATTGATATTCAAACCTGACTATTCCTTTTTCAAAAATCGAAACCAAGTCTGTATCAGATCCCAGTTAAACCAAAACAAAACAAAACAAAAAAAAACCCACCAGAGTCATGGCTACAAACAAGATTATCAAAACTACATTTGTTATGGACTACTTACATAATTGTTTATTTCAAAATGTAGATCACCAAATTTTGATGCCCTCCATATCATAATGTATATATGCCATTACTGTTAACTGACGATTAAACACTTTCAAATTACAGATCACCCATTTCTGATAACATCTATCATCAAGTATGTATACGTCATTATTGTCTATCTTCATACATAAATTTACACACCATTAAAGAAGCAACTCCATTCTGAGGATCGAGGACTGTTGTTATTCCTACATGGTAACTCCATGTATACACACAGCTGATGGAAGCAGGACATCAGTCAGCTCAGTCTCCATGTTTCACATTCACACTGAACAGCTCTGTAGTGTGTACAGACTGGCCTGTACATGTTGCTGCCACGCATTGGCATTGTTGTGTTTTATCAAGCAATAAATGACTGGCCTATAGATAAATCTGGCTGTAGTCTTGGAACATACTTAGTTATATGGCTTATGAATATTGTTTAAAAACAAAACAGCAAAACTGATGTGAACGATTTAATAGTATGCAGCTTACATGAAATTTTTGGTTTCAGTTTTCCTTCTGGTGTCAATATCAGAGGAGTATTCCATGCATGCTGACACCACATCCCAAAGCAGGCGCTGATCAATGGACCCTATAGCCGAGTGGTTAACACCAGTCAACTTTAATCCCATGGGTCCATAAAGTCATGGGTTTGAATCTTGGCAGCGTCTGATGAATTAAGGATGGGGATTTTTACGATCTCCAAAAGCAGACCTGCTAGTGCTTTAATTCCATTCACACACAGAAGATCAAATATGCACATTGAAGATCTTGTAATTCATGCTAGCCTTCAGTGGGTTACGGAAACAGGAATATACCCAGCATATATCCCCAAAGTTGGAATGTGGCTACCTTCATGCTGGGCAAAGACGGTCACATACGCTAAATCTCACCACTGGTGAACCTTGGAGCTCTAGCCCAGGAACGACAGAAAATGGGATGCTGATCAAATCATAAAACTAATCTGCCTGTGGAGCCTAGCATGCATGCTGAGTATTTTCCCGTTTCATCTTCATCGTTTAATTTTCAATGCTCATTTCATATCAAAGGAAAACGGACTCCAGTCATCTGACAGACAATAATTATAATCTACCAATTCTTAGACCCCCCCCCCCACCAAAAAAAAAACAAAAACGCATTCATTCAAGCTCTTCAAAAAAGCTCTGGTCCCAATTTTGTTGTTGAAAAAGACATCAAATATTTCATGAATATAAAAACAACAACAGAGTATAATTTACACAATCTAATGTTTCATTCAGCTGCTTGTAAGCAGGCAACCTTTATGAAATTGATGATTTTTCAGATAAAAATTCAGAATCATTTGCTTTTTGAGCCCAATGTACACATCTAAGACAGAAGACATAGCCACAGAAGTTGCATCAGGAATGTCACACACACACATGCATGCACGCACGCACGCACCACACACACACACACACAACACACACTCACACACATCCTACCATCCTGCTCACTCACACGGTCATTGACCATAGCACCATTGAACATACATTGGTGCTGTTACTACTTTTTCCCCTATGGTGGAGTCTTTCTGACTACTGTTTCCCTAAGACTGAAATTCTGAGCTGGACATTGTCTCTTTTGTTTAAATCTCTCACAGTTTGACTTTGTTTTTTTTGGTCCTTACTTTTCTGTCTTGTCTGTCGATTTCTCTGCAATAGTTTTACGCCGGTTCTTTTCTCTCCAAGCCACAAAGAAGATGGTGAATACATGTGTACCTCCTGGTTAGATTGTCAAAGAAGCGTACACTCCAATGCAAAAAAAGAAAAAAAAAAAAACATGCTCTGCATCTACGAGACAACACTGGGTCACTACCTACCAGGACAACTGCAGTCTGTACAACACTGGGTCACTACCTACCAGGACAGAACACTACCTGCCTGTGGCAGCATTCTGCATCGTGGATGCCTTCCAGCTCTCACAGCTAAGAGTGGAACTGGGCCTGCAAAGTCCTCTTCAGTTAGGAAAAAAAACAACAGCCCAACAACAACACTGTTTTGTGAATTGGAAAGACAGGCTGTTGAATGGCCAGCCTCTTGTGTCTCTTTAATCATCATGAATGGTAAGGAGTGTTGTCTGTCACCCCTGAAACTGAAAGCAGCTCTCTCACTGTGAGGGAAAACTGGATCACTACCTACCAGGACAACTGCAGTCTGTACAACACTGGGTCACTACCTACCAGGACAACTGCAGTCTGTACAACACTGGGTCACTACCTACCAGGACAACTGCAGTCTCTACAACACTGGGTCACTACCTACCAGGACAACTGCAGTCTCTACAACACTGGGTCACTACCTACCAGGACAACTGCAGTCTGTACAACACTGGGTCACTACCTACCAGGACAACTGCAGTCTGTACAACACTGGGTCACTACCTACCAGGACAACTGCAGTCTGTACAACACTGGGTCACTACTGCAGTCTGTACAACACTAGGTCACTACCTACCAGGACAACTGCAGTCTCTACAACACTGGTCACTACCTGCCAGGACAACTGCAGTCTCTACAACACTGGGTCACTACCTACCAGGACAACTGCAGTCTCAACACTGGGTCACTACCTACCAGGACAACTGCAGTCTCTACAACACTGGGTCACTACCTACCAGGTACAACTGCAGTCTCTACAACACTGGGTCACTACCTACCAGGACAACTGCAGTCTCAACACTGGGTCACTACCTACCAGGACAACTGCAGTCTCAACAACACTGGGTCACTACTGCAGTCTCTACAACACTGGGTCACTACCTACCAGGACAACTGCAGTCTCAACACTGGGTCACTACCTACCAGGACAACTGCAGTCTCAACAACACTGGGTCACTACTGCAGTCTCTACAACACTGGGTCACTACCTACCAGGACAACTGCAGTCTCAACACTGGGTCACTACCTACCAGGACAACTGCAGTCTCTACAACACTGGGTCACTACTGCAGTCTCTACAACACTGGGTCATTACTGCAGTCATTACTGCAGTCTATACAACACTGGGTCACTACCTACCAGGACAGCTGCAGCTTCTACAGAAGACACAAGTGAGGAACTAAATCTCTGCTTCTGTTCTCCTCCTCTGAAAGTGAAAGCCTGATCCATACTCCATGGATCAAACAGAAACTCTCACCTTCCTTCTTTCTTCCATTTTCTTGATCCTGAACAGAAGTTGGGAACATGTCACTTAATAGGTGTTAAATTTTTTTTTTTAGGGGGAGTACTTTTGGCTTTCCATTTCAGCAACCAATTTGATTTCTACCAACAACAACATTAAAAAAACCCAAAATGAAACAAAACAAAAAAAAGACCAGTCAGTCCCCATCTATCACAAACAATCAATCACACTGCATTGTCAAGGCTTTCAGCAAACCACTGCCACCCCACACCACTTTGGTCGATTTTCAGGAATACAATCACTGTCCTTGTTCAAAGCATCAGCACTTCTGACAGTTGACATGAGCAAAGTACAATATATAAATATTCAACCCATAAACACAGACACACGAGCCAAAGGACAACACAACAACTGTGGTCGTTTTGAAGGGAACCAAGTGATTATGAAGGAAAAAAATCTGATGAAAACTTGTCGTACATGCACTGCATAATATATGGACTCTTTGTTTTGCAAACATCTACATGATAGATCCACACTAAGAATCTTTCTCTCTTTCAAACTCAAACTCACTTGAACAAAAAATGTTCAGGATATCTCTCTTGGTGTAAAACTCATGTCAATTTTCAAAAACGGTTTGTTTGTTTTTTTGGTTGTTGTCACATACATGTCTGTGTATTAATAAACATTTCAAGATTTTTCTGTTTACTTTTTTTTCTTCTTTCCTATGGTTATTTACAATCACTTGATAAAGCGTCCACTTGATTTGTGTTTATATTAATTTGTGATTTATGCATATCAGACAAAGCCTGGATGTACATAATTCATAATGCAAAAAGTACCAAATTCATTATCTTTGAAAAAAAAAAAAAGACACATGCAAAGCATTGGTAATTTAAATGATTTTTTCTCCCCTTCCTCCCCCCCCCCAAAAAAAAAAAAGGCAATACACTGTTCATCATAAAATCAACTTCACGTCTTTGCCCGTGCTACTACGAAGACTCTCCGACTTGTCAAAATCAATGGTGGCGTAGGACAGGGGAACCATCTTTTCCTCCGCCGCTGAAGAGTGCCTGCTCCTGTTGCGCGGCGATCGCACCCCTTCCCCACAATCCCCCAGGCTGTCCGTGGAACTCAGATCCAGCTTTGCGTAGTTCAGGCCCTCCTGGCCTTCAGAGGTCACCAACCCTGACCCCGACCCTGACCCTGACCCCCCTATGTGAGGAGACTGAGGCGAGGGTTCTTTGGTGTGTGACTGCTGCTGCTGGGAGAGAGCATTGCTGGGGAAGGGGGCCTGTTGGCTGAGGTCTGCCATGCTGTGGCGCGTGTCTGTGCTGCTGTTGATGGGGGTCATGCCTGCGTCAGGGCCACTCACGCCACTGCTGCTGCTGCCACTGCCACTGCGGCCTGTCTTGCCTGCGGAATGAATATACCGTGCGGTATGTTAGTGCTGCTGGCAATGCTGTCACATTTCACAAACATTTCAAAGGGGGATGGACAGGATGGCCTAATGGTCAGAACATTGCGCTGGCAATTTTGACGACCCGGGTTCGATTCCTGTTCGGGGGGATTTTTTCCCTTGGAGTTAACATCAGTGCTGAGTCCACTCCCCCCAAAAGTCCTTTGGATGAGTCTATAAACTGAGGCCCTGTGTGCGAACGCACGCATAACATCTTGTGCACACATTAAATCCTGTTCCACTTTTCGTAAGACTAGGCCATTGTGTGCCAGTGGGAACAGATAAGATTTACAAAACAGCATACACACGGGGGACTGGATGTAAAAAAGCACATGAGTGCTTATTCCATTATCCTCGATATACAAGAATAAATAAATAAATAAAAACTAAAAATAAAGATTTATCATCTCACAAAGAGAGAAATTCATGTGGGTTACAAGCCGTGCATAAAAAAAAAAGTAAATAGGAAAAAGAAAAAAAATTATCGCAGAATAACGCAGCACAGTATGCAACCATCAAACCTCGCACACACTACAAGACAGCACCTATACCAACACCCAACAACCAACACTTTATCAAAGAGGAATTAGCTTTGGCCTTGAACAGGGGTTTTTTGGGGGGTTGCAAGGGGATCATTGTTCCTTGGCTAGAACTTTTGAGGTTTCAGCAATGGTGCGATTTTGTGTGTGCAGCTGTATTTACTCACCATGACTTTGTGGATGGCCTTGAACTAAAGTATCTGTATACTGACTGGGCGCTGTTACTAGCTGGGCTGTTTTCAGGGAGATCAAAGCATTTTGGTTTTATGCTTTATTTTCTTTGGAAGATTTTTTGTGTGTGTGAGTGCAATTTTCGCTTTGCTTTCTAAGCTTTCTTCTGTTTGCAAGGTTGGTTTGGTTTTTTTTTGGTTGTTCAATAGACTGATTGGGTTAGGGATGTCTTTGTATTTAAGCAAGTAGGTGGTCCGATTTGGGAGTTTGTTGTTTGCTTTTTTCATGGTTGAAAGGACACATGTACAACAGAAACAAAATTTCTCACATAATAAGAAAGATTACATTTCACAATCATGAAAGATTTCTATTGCACTTGTTCATAAGGATATTAAAATTAAATGCCCTGAGAGTCAAACTATTCGCAAAAAAGAACCAACCCTCCACCCCACCATTTTTTTTCACCTTCAATAATGCAAAACACTCTGGGATAAGGGCAATAGACTTTCAAGACATTGACTCACCAAAATCGCTTACCATCAATCTTATCATATCAGCAACTTAAAATTTAACATGAAAAAAAGACGGGGAGTGAGGAGCAAGAGAGAGGAGAGAGAGAGAGAGAGAGAGAGGAGAGAGAGAGAGAGAGAGAGAGAGAGAGAGAGAGAGAGAGAGAGAAGGGTGGAGGAAGCTCGACATGAGGTTTAGAACCCACCTCCAACAGACTGCGCGATTCCGATACTGCCGCTGCTGTTGTGTCGACCCCGCCCACGACCTCCCGAGGTCAAGGACGCTGAGGGCACACTGTCCGACGGCATCACCACCCCTGCCCCACAGCGGCTGGGAGAGGACTCACACGCGGTCTGACCCTGGGTGGAGGTAGTGCAAGTCTCGGTTCTGGCCGTGCCAGTGCCAGAGGCGGCACTCCCACCTGCCCGCAGTTTGTCTGCACTGGGGGGCTCATCACAAGCTTTGTTAGTGCACTCCCCCCCCACACCTGAGGCAGCAGACGTTTTCCCGCTAGACCTCCTCCTACGCCCCTCTGGCCCTGAGCCTTTCCTACCCACAGGGCCTGCTGTTGCTGCTGCTGTTGCTGCTGCTGCTACAGTTGTTGTTGCTGCTGTTGTTGTTGTTGCTGTTGTAGCTGAACTCGACAGGGACTGAGGGGCATCGCTAGGAGGTGGAGTGGAGGAGGTGTGTGGTGAAGACACTGGGTGTGTCTGGCACCAGGCTGCAGCCTTGGCCTCCACGGACTCCATGGCTGCTGCTGTGCTGCATGGCGCTGGAGAAAGCAGGGCACGATTTCCGGGACAGGGGGATGAACCCCAGCACAACTGGGCACAGGGAGGCCGGGTTTGGCGGGGTCAAAAAGCATGTAGCCGCTGTCACCTCCCACCTGCGCTGGCGGCAGGAGTACAGACGGCTCCAACTCCGGCACCGGCACAGAGGGCTGATGGGAAGAGGCCTGTGTGGAAGAAGAAGAGGAAGAGAAGGAGGGGGATGGTGCCGAACAGCAGGATGGAGGGGGCAGCACTGGAGGCACGGCTGTCAAGGACAGGGCACGCAGGAGATCCTGCGACACAAAGGTCACCGGGGCCCCGCGGCTCTCCGCCGAAGAGGACAGGGGTGCGGACTGGAACCCACACTGACCCCCACTGTTCCCTGACCCTGACACAGCTGTGCTGGTACTAGCAGAGCAGTCTTGCGACGGCCCCAGCTCACACACAGAGTCTCCCCCCCCCACCTGCTGCTGAGGAGTGAAGGGCGAGGGGACAGGCACAGGCTGGGCACTGCAGCAGCAGCAGCAGGGGGGACAGTAGCTTTCAACCACGCCTCGGCTTCCTGACACAGCTGGGGAGAAGGAGGATAGACGGGCAGAGGCCTGACCAGAGCAGACTTGCCGTGGGGAGGGAGCAGGCCGGCCCCTGAAGAGGAGGTCTGGCGCACAGGATGGGACTAGCGCCCAGACCCTGGCTGTCCTCCACACTGTGACCTGACTGTAAGACAGGAGGAGAGGGTTCGGCCACCACAGCAGGGCTGCAGTCCTCACCGCTCTTGGACCTCCTGGCCCCTCGCTTCTTCGTGGGTTTGATCACTGTGAACACCTTCCCCTGACCCCCTCCTCCCACGTTCATGGGCAGGTAACTGCTGCTGCTGGCTGGAATGGCTGGCACACGCGGGCTGGACGTGGTGGAGAAGGAGGAGGGGGGGGAGGTTGCAGGAATGTGGCCCGGCTCAAAGCCCACGTAGGCAGCGGTGTCTTCCCCTTCAGGGCGGGGGGCGCGGTTGACCTTGAAGCTGCCTGAGGAGTGGGAGGAGTCGCTGTCAGACTTGGCAGCGGTGGTGGAGGTGGTGGAGGTGGTGGTGGGGGTGAACTCGATGTACTCGTCGTTCCCGTCCAGGGAGCTGGGGGGGGTGGGCGACTTCCTGAGCAGCTTGCCGGGCCGGGAGGCGCTGATGCCAAACGTCTTGGAGAAGGAGCTCGACTTCTGCCGCGCCGCCGCTTTCGACAGGTCCTTGCTCTTCTTCCGGAAATCCCGCCCCAGGCTGCCAAACTGCTGACCCCCCGTAGTGGCGTAGAGAGCCCCTCCCCCTCCTCCCCCTCCACTTTGCTGGGAGGGATCTGGGATCTTGGAGCCGTGTTTCCCCGAGTCGCCGTGACCGTGGCGTAGAGAGAAAATCCCTCCGCGCTTCTTCCCCTCTTTGCCGGAGCCCGGCCGCTTCTTGAGGTTGGGGCTGGAGGAATCGGGCACGTTCTCCTTCCCCCCTGCACTTGTGGTGAGGGTGGGGGTGGCAGGCTGGTACATGATGTAGGTGTCCGGGTTTTCTGCGGGGGCCGGTAGTCGCGGCGAGGACTCCTTCTTCCCCACACCACCGTCCGCGGAATCGAAGTTGACGTAGACAGAGTCTCTGGCCGTGGTAGAGGAGGAGTGCACGACCTCCCCCTCAGGTAACTTCTCCCCACCAGGTGACCTGAAAGTGTGGGGGGAGCGGTGAACACCCTTGCTCATGTCCATGTAACCCTCGTGCTTCCTCAGAGACATGTCCACATACCCCTCGTGGTCCGAGGCGTGCTGGAAGCCAGCACGGGCTGGGGGGAGGGGGTGAAGCGCTTGTCCCCCCCACTCATGTCCATGTAGCCTGAGGTGGTGCCCAGCTGAGACGTCTTGGTCAGCACCTCCTGCGAGAGCTTCTTGAGGGACTCGCTGGAGGAGACCTTGAGGGAGTCGAGCGACCCCTGGGAGGCGTTGTGCGACCTCAGCACGGCTTCGTGGTTCAGACGCCCCATGCACTCGGCCAGCATCTTGTGGCGACGCATGGGCCTCGTGCCCTGCCCGTGGCTGGACGACCTTGGCCGGTGGCTCTGGGTCAGGCCGGTGTGGCCCATGCCGAAACTGGACGCGCAGGGGCGGTAGCTGTAGCTGTCGCTGGCCGTGCGCGGCCGGTAAAAGTCCAGCTCCATGAAAGCGTCAGAGTCGTCCGACTTGAGAGACATGCTGAGAGGGCTGGCCGCACTGGGGGTGGGGGACTCCATGTTGCTGCTCCTCCCTCCACTACGATGGGGGTGAGAGGGGTGGGGGTGGACGAGGTGGGGGGCGCTGCAGCTGCGGCCGTTGTCGGAGACCTTGTGCGCCCCGGACATGTCCACGTAACCGCTGGGGGTCAGAGGTTGCACGGCGGCCTTGACCGGCCGCGACCCCAGGGAGTAGGTGCGCTGCGGGGGCTGGGAGAAGTCGTTGCGGTCGTCGTCGGACAGCATGCAGCGCACGCGGTCAGGCTTCAGCTCCCCAGTGGTGGTGGTGTCTGTGGTGGGGTAGGAGCTGGCGACGAAGGGCGGGGACATGGGCACATAGCCTTCATTGCCTGAACACACACACATGACACAGCGCTGCTTGCTGATCATGGCTCTTTAAGGGGGTTCCTTAACACACACACACACACACGCACTAGTGGATAGACATTAAAACGAAGACACACAGACGCACGTACACACACACGCACGCACGCACGCACACACACCACACACACACACAATAACCGGTGGGAACAGATGACAAGATTTTACAAAACTGCATACACACACGGGGGACTGGATGTAACCCAAAAAAAAAAAAGCACACAAGTGCTTATTCCATTATCTTCGATATATAAGAATAAATAAAATAAAATAGATAAAATAAATAAGTCGCACGACGCTGCTTGCTGATCATGGCTCTTGAAGGGTTTCTTATTTTTCAAACAACCCCCCCACCCCCTTTTTTTTTTGTTTTTGTTTTAAACCAAAACATTTCCTGTCATCTCGGACAGTCCTTTCTTACAAGCCATCAGTTAAACTTCACAGATTTGTTCTACTGAGTTCATTTAAACTAATCTGTCTGATTTTAATGAAAACATGGTTCCACACAGTCATTCAGAATAAAAACCTTGATTTCACATTCCACTTTCTTGAGAAAAAAAATTGCTAAAAAATTGAATTGACTAAAAGAATATTGTCACATTTCTCCTGTATCTGACACCGACACAAAATTTTCAGACCAGACTCTTGACCCAAAAAACCCCTCTTTTTTTGTTGTCAAATCAATGTGACTACTTATTTCTCTGATCCTAAGAACCTGCTATGGAAACTGTTTAATTCCTTTCTCCTTATGGCAAGCAACCCCCCCTCCCCCCCAAAAAAAATAAACAAAAATCCCCAACAACAAAAAAAGATGAAAAGAAAAGACCAACAACAAAAACAAAGCTAACAGAACATAATTACAACAAAAGTGAAAAACAAACTCCCCCACCTCCCCACCCCACTACACACACACACACAAAACTTTACACTACACACTACACAGCAATGTTGAGCAGCGTCGAGCATGGTTACCAATGGGATGGGTGACCATTTGTGCACCTTGGCTTCAGTACAGTTCCCCCAGTTGTAAATGGGTACCTGCCCTCTTTAGGGTCAGGGTAAGGTAAAGCAGCGAGGGAGAGGAGATGGGCGCCGCCCACAATACGCTGGCCCTAAGAGAAGCTGAGGTCTCTGATGCCTCGCTCCCCTATGACAGCCTAGGTTATGGGACACCTTTACCTTACTAAAAGGTACCTTACAACACAACAGCCAGACATCAAGCTACACCATATTCACATCCACTCCATCCACTTACTTCCCCCTTCCTTGACCGGGGGCAGCATGGTGTGTGAGGTCATGTCCAGGTAGCCATGTTCCAGGTGGGGGGGGTGGATGGGGATGGGGGCGGAGGAGCACGACCTGGGGGCAGAGGTCATGGCCATGTAGGTGGCGCCCGGGTCAGGCCGACCCCCGTCCTTCACCATCTCTGCTGCTGTGAGAGAGAGAGAACGGACATCAATTATCATCACACAGACACACAAAGCATGTGAGTGCTTATCCCATTATCCTCGATATAAAATAATAAATAAAATAAAATAACAGCGTTTGTCAAAATTCACTAAAAACATAGAGCACTGCGTTATCTTCACTAGCCAACATGCTTACAGTAAAAAACAATGTCGAAGTATCAAGTTTTCTGGGACCGTCAGAAAGGCAGTAAGTAATACTCCTGTGAGTGGTTGTCCCGGGTAGTCTTTGAGGAGTCTCAAAAAGACGAAGCAACAAAGTCTGACAATCAGGTAACCACCAAACACCAGAGATGAACTCAGTTGCTTCCCTTTGATCATGAGCAGGTCACAAAGATGTGGGCTTTCATGCCACCATGCTCATCGGAATTGTGCCATGGAAAGGGGGGGAGACCCCCTTTTTTTCCCCCTCTCTCTTTTGAGGCACTTTGGAGACACTTATGTCGTTCATGGCATTCTTAATCAATTAATAAACACCTCTGTTCTACTGGACCTCTTTGGTGAGCAAGTGATTTGTTTTTCCTCGTCTTTTGCTGCCTCATCTTTTTTCATCTTTTGCCTTATCTTCAATGTCATACACCGTCAGGGTCAAGTTTTGTTGATGCCAGTGTTCTCTGATGAGTGTTTGTGGATGTACTACTTGCAGTCACCAAAGATTTCTCCGCATAAAAGTTGGGGCTAGGGAGCACCGATCCAGCAACACAAGGGGGACGGGACTGCCTAGTGGTCAGAACATAGCACTCACAATTTGACGACCCGGGTTTGATTCCCTTTCGAGGGGATTTTTCCCCTGGAGTTAACATCAGTGCTGACTCCACTCTCCCCAAAAGTCCTTCGGATGAGATTATAAACAAAGGCAAAGGCCCTGTGTGTGGACACACAGAGAACATCTTGCATACACATTAAATCCTGTTCCGCTTTTCATAAGACTAGGCCATTGTGTGCCTGTGGGAACAGATGACAAGATTTACAAAACTGCATACACACGGGGACTGGATGTAAAAAAAAAAAAAAAAGCACACGAGTGCTTATTCCATTATCCTTGATATAAAAGAATAAATAAATAAATAATAAAATAAACAAAAAGGTAGCAAAATCACAACAAAAACATAACACAAAACACACACACACACACACAAACAAAATAAAAACAAAAAACTGGTAGCGACAGATTTTTTTTTTTTCTTCTTTTTTTTGTGTGTTGTTGAGGGGAATAGCTTTTTAATTTTTTTTTTTAATAATTATTTGTTGTTATTGTTGGTGGTGTTTCCTTCTTTTTTTTTGGAGGGGGGGGGGGAGCTAATTACGACTTTTTTCTCAGGTGAAATTACCTCACATTTTTTCTTTGGAATTACTGTTTTTGTTAAGAATTGTTAGAACTGCATTTTCCTTTTTGTTCATTGTAGTTTATTAGGTAAGTAATGTTAAGGTTTTTTTATTATTTTTTTTATCAATCCATGTGTAGGCCCTAATGATCCTCTGAAATTCCATCTTCCATACATTACCAACTACGCCCTCTTCCCCTGACATTCACACACCCTTCCCCCTCTGTCTTTCTTTGTCTTTGTCTCTCTCTCCCACATTTCCGTCTAATATCACAATTTGTGAAAAGACGTTAAAAGAAACTGAACACACAAACACACACAAACACACACACATGCACACACACACACCACACACACACACACACACACACACACACACACACACACACACACACATATTAAACCTCAGTGCACTTTGTTTTACACACACACACACATATTAAACCTCAGTGCACTTTCTGTTTTCCACACACACACACACACATATTAAACCTCAGTGCACTTTCTGTTTTCCACACACACACACACATATTAAACCTCAGTGCACTTTCTGTTTTCCACACACACACAGACACACACACATATTAAACCTCAGTGCACTTTCTGTTTTCCACACACACACAGACACACACACATATTAAACCTCAGTGCACTTTCTGTTTTCCACACACACACACACACACACACACACATATTAAACCTCAGTGCACTTTCTGTTTTCCACACACACACACATATTAAACCTCAGTGCACTTTCTGTTTTCCACACACACACACACACACAACACACACATATCAAACCTCAGTGCACTTTCTGTTATCCACACACACACACACACATATTAAACCTCAGTGCACTTTCTGTTTTCCACACACACACACACATATTAAACCTCAGTGCACTTTCTGTTTTCCACACACACACACATATTAAACCTCAGTGCACTTTCTGTTTTCCACACACACACACACACACACACACACACATATCAAACCTCAGTGCACTTTCTGTTATCCACACACACACACACATATTAAACCTCAGTGCACTTTCTGTTTTCCACACACACACACACACACATATTAAACCTCAGTGCACTTTCTGTTTTCCACACACACACAGACACACACACATATTAAACCTCAGTGCACTTTCTGTTTTCCACACACACACACATATTAAACCTCAGTGCACTTTCTGTTTTCCACACACACACACACACACACATATTAAACCTCAGTGCACTTTCTGTTTTCCACACACACACACACACACACATATTAAACCTCAGTGCACTTTCTGTTTTCCACACACACACACACACACACACATATTAAACCTCAGTGCACTTTCTGTTTTCCACACACACACACACCACACACATATTAAACCTCAGTGCACTTTCTGTTTCCACAACACACACCATATTAAACCTCAGTGCACTTTCTGTTTTCCACACACACACACACACATACCTTTCTGGATGCTGGAAGCCATGTCCATGTAGCCCCTGTTGGAGGGGGTGGGGGGGGTGGCAGTGTCGGGGTTCATCTCCATGTAACACTCCCCTCCCTGGCTGTCAGCCTCGTCCCAGTCCAACTGCACTGCACCTACACACACGCACGTATGTGCACACAAGATTCAAGATTTAATTCGCCTTTCTTGGGGCATTGAGGATTTCAGAAAACAAAATCAACATAATAATTTGCATAACATATATAATTTGCATTCATAGAATACGTTCATACACAGAATTTCACAGAAATAAAAATATAGTCAACCTTTTCATTAATGTCATGCAACTTTACACTTAACTATGAATTTGCTAAGTTTTAATAACATATTTTTTTTAATAACATATTTTTATATTTTTAGCACGCATGCATGCACGCACGACACACACACACACGATAACACACACACGATAACACACACACACACACACACACACACACACACACACGATACACACACACACACACACACACACACACACACAATTAACCACAGTGTACTTTCTGTTTTTCATAGCAATCTTCTTGGAAAAACATGGGGAGTGGGACATGATGGGATAGCATAGTGGTTAATACAGCATTGCGCTTGCAAACTGACGGCCCAGGATCAAGCGATCAACAAGACACCCCTTTGAGGGGATTTTTCCCCCCTGGAGTTAACATCAGTGCTGACTCCAATCTCCCACCAGTCCTTTGGATGAGACTAGAAACCCAGGCTCTGTATGCTAATGCACACTGAACATCTTGCACACACGCTAAAACCAATTCTGCCTTTTGGAGGAGTAGGCCATTGAGTGTCAGCCAAAACTGACAACCAATTTTTTTTATTTTTTAAACCCAATAAATTAATGCATGCACACCGGTGTCATGTGGACTAATTCAAACATACTATGACCCCCTACCACTATGCACTACCACCTAGGACTACATAACTATCACCTACAACTGCTACTCCTACTACATTATCCCATAACATAACAATAAAGCATTTGACTCAGTATTCTTTCCTGTTCTGCAGAAACACCTCCCCCCCCCCCCCCTTTCTCTCTCTCTCTCTCTCTCTCTCTCTCTCTCTCTCTCTCTCTCTCTCTCCTCTCTTCCTCTCTCACACAAGAGTGTTTATCCCATTATCCTCGATAGAAAAGAATAAAATAAAATAAATAAAAAAATAAAATTCTCTCTCTTCCTGTTTACCTGGAGAAATGAGGTCAGAACTGTCATCCAGACCAAGGGAGGTGTCCCAGTCTGCCTCCTCCTGCACTGCAGGTCGCATCTTCCTGCTGCAATAACAACACCACATACCACATTATGCCACATCATGCCACATTATGCCACATCATGCCGCATCGCACCACGCCACATCATATCAGATCACACCTTGCCATATGCATGCCACATCACATTACACCATCCACATCACATCACACAATATCACATCATGCCACACCACACCCCATCACACCACGTCACATAACCCCACATCACATAAAACCCCACCACATCAAACCACATCACACTACACCACAACATGCCACCACATCAAACTACACCACACCTCACACCCCCTCATACCACATCACACTACAACACATCATACCACATCACATAACACAACACATCACAACTACTGTCAGAGAGAGAGAGAGAGAGAGAGAGAGAGAGTGTGTGTGTGTGTGTCTCTGTGTGTGTGTGTGTGTGCATGAACAAAACTATGTTTCATCAATGTTTTATACATCATATACAACACACACACATCCCCCCCCCCCCACACCTCCCCCCCCATCAACCCCACACCTCACTACACCACACAAACACAACACAACACACACACACACACACACACATCACCACACACACACCACATCAACCCACACCACACACACACACACACACAACACACACACACACCACACACACACACACACCACAACACACCACACAACACACACACACAAACACACACACACACACACACACACACACACAAACACACCACACACACACACACACACACACACACAACACAACACAACACAACACACACACACACACACACACACACACACACACACACACACACACACACACACACACAACTCACATCACACTACACCACAAACACACCCCTCAACTCACTCACTCACTCACAAGCACACACTCACAAACACACACAAAACACACACAAGGGGGGACGGATAGCCTAGTGGTCAGAACATTGCGCTGGCAATTTGATGACCCGAGTTCGAGTTCGGTTGAGGAAATTTTTCTCCTGGAGTTAACATCAGTGCCGACTCCACTCTCCCCAAAAGTCCTTCGGATGAGACTTTAAACCGAGGCCCCGTGTGCGAACGCACGCAGAACATCTTGCGCACACGTTAAATCCTTTTCCGCTTTTCGTAAGAGTAGGCCATCATGTGCCGGTGGGAACAATGATAATATTTACAAAAACTGCATACACACGGGGACCGGATGAAAAAAAGCACATGATCGCTTATTCTGTTATCCTCGATATAAAAGAATAAAAAAGAATAATAAATAAATAAAAAATAAATAAAATAAAACACTCACAGACTGTGGTCATCGCAGATGCTGGACAGACTGGGACGGGAGACTTTGGAATCGTTGCTGTTGGACCGCAAACGGTGAGCTTCCATGTTGTGTGCCTCCATGAATCTGTCACACGCAACACACACACACAATTACCACACATGTACAGTACAACATCAGTCTGTCCTCTCAATCTGTTGTACGTACCTCGCAGATTTCCAGGGTGTGTGTGGGAGGGATAGACTTAATGGTTAGACTATCTATTCGATTCCCGTTTGAGGGGATTTTTTTTCCCCTGGAGTTAACATCAGTGCTGACTCCACTCTCCCCATGACATGAGACTATGAACCGAGGACCCGTGTGTGAACGCACGCAGAACATCTTGCACATGCGTTTAATCCTGTTCTGCTTTTTGAAAGAGTAGGCAATTGGGTGCCGGTGGGAACAGATGACAAAATTTACAAAACTGCATACACATGGGGACTGGATGTAAAAAACACACAAGTGCTTATTCCACTATCTTTGATATAAAAGAATAAATAAATAAAATAAAAATAGATAAATAAATAAGTGAGAACTGTGACAGGCAGTTCATTACCAGTTCAAGTCTAGACCCTGTCACCTACAGTCACTGACGCAAACACATCTAGTTTTCCTAGCAGATCTCATTTCTGTGAGAGCATTCAGGAGTTCGGTGGTTAGACTATCAGAGTAGTGACCACCGACTTACTGCAGGACTGAGTGGGGTTCAAGTCTAGAACCTGCCCGCGTACAGTTACTGATGCAGCACACATTTGTTATCTCAGATCTGTTATGCTGATCAGGAGGGGGGCCTTAATGGTGAGAGAGAGAGACAGAGACAGACAGACAGACAGACAGACAGACAGACAGACATAGAGAGACATAGAGAGAGAGAGAGAGAGAGAGAGAGAGAGAGAGAGAGAGAGAGAGAGAGAGAGAGAGAGAGAGAGAGAGAGAGAGAGAGATAGAGAGAGAGAGACAGACAGACAGACAGACAGACAGACAGACAGACAGACAGACAGACAGACAGACCGACAGACAGAGAGA
>CM060344.1:6311776-6314276 GCA_030674155.1 Stramonita haemastoma
AGGTTCATGTTTTTGTCAGAGGGCTGTGCCTTCTGCCTAAAGGTCACCTGGCGGATGACTAAGCATATATCTATCCCTCTATCTCAGTCAACCTCGGGCTGGCTGCAAGTTGAACGTATCGACCAACTGACTTGCCAACTAACTGCCTGGCCTTCCCTTTACCACAGCGTCGTAAATAAAGCAGACAATATTGCAGCCAATAAACCTGGCCACATGAACAAACTCAAAGGTGACATTGGCAGTTGTTTTCGTGGCTGGGATAAAATGATAATAGTAATATATATGAACTCGTGGGATTTATAAAGCGATGAATCTTGTAAAGCAAGTGTAAACGCATCAAAATCCTCAAATATTTTAAGAAATGGATATGGATATCATACGAATTCCTTTTTTTTTTTTTTAATAAAGAAATTACGTTCTTCATGGCATGAATGAATAAGAAAAAAAACTGACTAGAAAGAAAAGAAAGAAAAATATAATTTATGAATTGACAAATTGGGAAAGATGGATGAATCAAGGTGTGTGTGTGTGTGTGTGTGTGTGTGTGTGTGTGTGTGTGTGTGTGTGTGTGTGTGTGTGTCTGTGTCTGTGTGTGTGAGTGTGTCTGTGTGTGTCTGTGTGTGTGAGTGTGTCTGTGTGTGTCTGTGTGTGTCTGTGTGTGTGTTGTGTCTGTACGTGCGTGCATGCGTGCGAGCGTATGTAACTATGTACAAGTGCACATCAGTTTTCATGATCACAGTGTCCTTCACTAAGATTTCATTTGAAAATGGATGCCTGCATAGAAATTAATCAAGCCTTTTTTTTCTTTTTTGAGATCAGATTTTGTTTTTCCATTGTGAAATTACGAGGTGATAAAATCACTTCCATAAGATAAGAAGCACTGAAGTGGAAATCTGCTTTCCAATTCCTATTGTGATGGAAATGAATTGAGCATGCATTACTCTCTCCTCTCTCTCTCTCTCTCTCTCTCTCTCTCTCTCTCTCTCTCTCTCTCTCTCTCCTCTGTTTTTTTTTCTTCTTCTTCATAAAATTGTCTTAAAGTAGGAGAGCTTTGTGAAAATGTTTTGATATAATTCTATAATTTTTGTTTGGGTTGCTCTCTTCTCTGCTGTCTCCTCTCTATTTTAATCTATTTGTTTTATTTAATTATAAGTGTATCTGTCTTGACATTAATGTTATGTTCAGGTCACTTGGGGAATATGTGTTTGTCGAATACCTATCTCTTTTGTTTACATGATTTATCAATGTATCCAGTGGGGGTTTATGTGTTTGATGAATGTATGTATACCTATCTCCTTTTTTAAAAATCAACCCCCACCCAATACACAACCCCAACCCCCACCCAAGCCCCCCCCCTCACCCCCCCCCCAATAACAACCCCAACCCCCCCAACCCCACCCAATACCAACCCCAACCCCCCACCCCCCCAATACACAACCCACCCCCCCCAACCCCCCCCCCCAATACACAACCCAACCCCCCCCCCCACCCCCAATACACAACCCCAACCCCCCCCCCCCAATCACAACCCAACCCCCCCCCCCCTACCAACCCCACCCCCCCAACCCCCCAACCCCCCCCCCCCCCCCCCCCAATAAACAACCCCCCCCCCCAATACCACCCCACCCCCCCCCAATACACAACCCCAACCCCCCCCCCAACCCCCCCCAATACACAACCCCAACCCACCCCAACCCACCCCCAATACACAACCCAACCCCCCCCCCCCCAATAAACAACCCCCCCCCCCAATACACAACCCCAACCCCCCCCCCAATACACAACCCCAACCCCCCCCCCACCCCCCCCAATACACAACCCCAACCCACCCCAAACCCCCCCCAATACACAACCCCACCCCACCCCAATACCCCCCCCCCCCAAAAAAAAAATAATAAAAAACCTAACTGACCGTAATGCTGGCGGCAGCCTTTCCCGTCCGTCAATACACAACCCCAACCGCCACCCAACCCCACCCTAATACACAACCCCAACCCCCCCCCCCCCCTCACCACAACACCACAACCCCCCCCTCCCCCAACCCAACCCCCCCCCCCCCACCAACCCCCCCCCCCCCCGTAACTGACCGTAATGCTGGCGGCACCCCTCCCCGTCCGTCAGGAACTCGTTCTGGTACTGCAGCATGAGGTCCAGCCAGCGGCCCAGCTCCTTCTCGTCCTCGCACAGCACGGAGAAGCACTCCTCCTTGGTGTACAGCGCGATGGCGCAGCGGTGGCGGCTGTCGGAGCGGCGGTTGATGTTGAAGCAGGTGTGCAGCTGGATGAGGCGCTTGGGCTGGTGCCCCAGCTGGTACTTCTTCTCCGTGTCGTAGTACTCCAGGCGGGCCGGCCCGCTGCTGCTGGTGGAGCGCAGCACGAAGAACTTGCGCTTCATCGTCTGTTGCAAAGAGACACACAGACATTTATTTATTTTATTTTATTTTACCCTCAATAAAGACTTCATGCAGGCACGCGCACACACACAGACATACACATTTATT
>CM060344.1:6330737-6335737 GCA_030674155.1 Stramonita haemastoma
TTTTTTTGTTTGTGCTGTGTTTTTGTTTGGGGTTTTACAAGAAGATCCATACACACACAGCAACACTAGCGACCACAGTAGTGAAAACGGAAGCAGCAGCAGTTTTATTAGCAGCAGCAGCAGCAGCAGTAGTAGTCACTACTTTAGTAGTAGTAGTAGTAGTAGTAGTAGTAGTAGAAGCGGTAATAGTAGCAGCAGCAGCAGCAGCAGCAGTAGTAGTAGTAGTAGTAGTGGTAGTAGTAGTAGTAGTAGTAGTAGTAGTAGTAGTAGTAGTAGTAGTAGTAAAGAGAAGCAGTAGCAGTTGTATAAGTAGTAGTAGAAAAGGTCGTGGTAGTAGAAGTAGTAGAGGAAAATTAAGATACTGGGGAAATGCGTTAACAAAAGCAGCAGCAACAGCAGCAGTAGTAGGCTAGTATAATGGCAATCATAGCAGCAGTAGCTGCAGCAGTAATTGCAGTAGTGGTAAGTAGAAGAGGATTGAGAGAGAGGACACAGGAAACAGATAACACACCCGCCTAAAGCACCATTACTATACGGCAGACAGAGGCAAATGAACTTTTATTTGAAGGGTCGTACCGTGGCCTAGCATAACGGTAAGTTAACTTTGTATGTATGTATGTATGTATGTATGTATGTATGTATGTATGTATGTATGTATGTATGTATGTATGTATGTATGTACGTACGTACGTACGTACGTACGTACGTACGTACGTACGTACGTACGTACGTACGTATGTATGTCTCTGTCTGTCTGTCTGTCTGTCTGTCTGTCTGTCCGTACGTACGTACGTACGTACGTACGTACGTACGTACGTACGTACGTACGTATGTATATATGTATGTATGTATGTGAGTGTGTGTGTGTGTGGTCTTTTATTTCGAGTATAATGGAATAAGCACTCATGTGCTTTTTTTAATTTTTATTTTTTATATCCAATTCCCGTGTGCATTCTGTTTTGTAAATTTTGTCTATATATATATATATATATATATATATATATATATATATATTATATATATATATATGTGTGTGTGTGTGTGTGTTGTGTGTGTGTGTGTGTGTGTGTGTGTGTGTTTCTCTGTGTGTGTGTGTGTGGAGAAGAGGAGAGAGAGAGAGGAGAGAGAGAGAGAGAGAGAGAGAGAAGAGAGAGAGAGGAGAGAGAGAGAGAGAGAGAGAGAGAAGGTAGGTAGGTGGTTGGGTGGGAGATGGGGATTGCCTCTACATCCCCCTCGATGATTATGTGTGTGTTTGTGTACCTAAAGCCCATGTACTGGTTGACCTGCGTGCGCTGTGTTCCCTCCCCATCATCCACTTATCTCTCCCTCCCCCTCCCCCTCACTTGTCCTCCCCACCTACTACGCTTATGTCGTCAACATGTATGCCTATTTTCGTAGCCTACGTGTGTGTGTGTATGTATGTATGTATGTATGTGTTATTATGTTAACTCGTCAACTTCATTCTAGATTATTACCGGCGCCATATAGCAAGGCCGTTTTGTGCATGTATACAGACCAATTGTGGGTTTTGTGGTAAAAGCACCAAATTTGCACAAATGATGTTAAGGACATACTAAAAAAATTTAGATATAGTGCCAAGCTGGATTTTTACCTTTAGGCCTATAAACTGCAAAAATCCAAGATGGCCGCCATCCGCTATGAAATATCTGTAAATTGTTATATCTTTGTAGACAGTTGAGACAAGAACATGGATGAGGAGTCTTTTGGTATGTTTTTAAACATGAGAAATGTAATGGAAATGTTATTCATTTGATATAATGTATATAAAGCCACATATTGGCCAGTTTTATGTCCGTTTTTAAGATGGACAAGATCCGATTTGTGAATATCCATGAGCAGTCACTATATCTAGAATGTAGATGTGGACTATCATAAAATTTCATAGTCACTGTCATTGTGGTCACAGTTCTCATTGCAATGACAAAATGATGTACATTTATGGCATCTTTGCATAGTCCCCTACACCCTTTCTTGCACTCACATCGCAGCAATTCAGAACATGACGCCATCGCTTGTGGCAGCATGAGCAGTCACTATGTCCAGAATGTAGAATGCAGATGTGGGTTCTCATCATCCCTAGTCACAATCATTGTGTCACAGTTCCCACTGCACTGATAGAGTGATGTACATTCAACAGCAGCCCTGATACACCTGCATAGCCCCCTACACCCTTTCTTGCACCCACATCTCAGCAATGCAGAACATGACACCACCACTTCTGGCAACATTGTCGCTGCCAGCCTTGTGTTGCACTCTTTCGCCAACCATACATCTCTGGAGACGGAAGAACTGGAGAACAGACCAGTGCCTGTCCCCACACATGTCCACTTTGGCATATTGCCCGTTTTGTGTGGTGTAGCAGGGCAGCTCCTGTTGGTGGTATGTTGTCGATGGATCTACCTTTGGTAGTGAAGATATGTTTCCTGGCTGAGTTCACGGTAGTTTCTGTGCAAGTGTGGTCATACAGAAGTACAACATATTTCTCCAACACGGACATACAGTCATCATTGAATGCCAATGGATCCACAAACAAGGCAGAAAATACAGATGTGACCTCATCAAAAGACTTCCATGTGTCGAGTGCAGTCTTTTCCCCCTTGCCAGCAAACGACAACACAATGTCACAACCCATAAAGGAATGGAACATGGGAAGTGCACATGCTTTTTCACTACCAAGTTCTTTGGCGATGTCATGTGCAGGTGTCTACCTGAGGTGTTTGCCAGTGCTAAAGGCAACCCAAATTTCAGTGTCTTCAAGGCATGCAACAGCCGAAACTTCCAGAATGAGAACATCTGTGCCCACTGTACGCAGCTTAATTTTTCAATATCCTTTGTTTGCTGAATCGACTGCATGAAGAAGCATTCCGGTGTCTGCCTCTTCATGTGTACATGGTGCAAAAGATGAAATGTCCTGGTGAATGTGAGAACACAGTACATTCTGACCACATGTTGCTTGTATACTCTCTTCACAGCTGTATGCATCGTAAGCTTTGTGCAACAGCATTGCTAATGCACTAGCTGTAACTTGGGTGTGCATGTTTTGTCCGTGTGACATGGGCTGCTGTCAGGAATGAATCAGCTGTTCCAGGTGTAGCAATATTTGCTTGGGCCAAAGCATGCGTCCATCCACTGCCATGGAGCAAATCTCCAAGAGTGACAAAGGACGCCATTCCCATATGTAAGCCACCTAGTAGAACGACAAACTTCTCTTCCCCATACTCATTTGGCCAGCACCATTGAATCTGTTTAGCAATTGCAAACAATGGTTGATCTACTGTCAACACAGGCACCTGTCCAGGATTCAGAAGGTGTACAGCTTGTTGTATGACATCCATCGCATGGCGAATCATTGCCACAAACTTTGAGTCATTTGGGAACAGTAGCAGAAGAGATCCGATAGTGACCTCAAAGTCACGTGATTGCTGCTTATTAGAATGGAATGCCTCCCAACAGATTGGATCATCAACACTCTGGACCCCTTCACTTAATGTATTGTTTTGCCACTTTTTCTCATCGTCCATGGCAGTGTCAACAAGTTCACAGTCACTGATCAGTGTACCCTAAATGGAAGGGATAATCGGATCTTTCTTTGCTGTCACCAGGTTCAGTGTTGCATATGATTGAGGAAGTGGTGGTATCTGTTTGCTAGGAAGATCTAGATCTGGTTGCATTTCTGACTTGTGATGCATAATTTAATCGGATTCTGTTTCCCTGTTTTGGAAAAGCGAAATGCCTGTGCCATGAAAGGCACCGTGAGCAGTTGTTGAGCTTGAGTTGTGGTTTAGAGTATCAATAACAGCTGTGGGGAACATATTTTTTCACAGGTTAAGGGGGCAGACAGCCCCTTTGGATTCTTACTGCTGGGCTGCTGAAATGGCCATGTCCATGGATATGTCAAGAACTCTGTTATAAGAAATTGATGAGCCCAAGTGGAACAAGGTGTCTACACATTTTCGCTTATGTGTATGTCCATGTATCATCATACCCAGCAGATATATTGGTAAAGGAGTCTCCCTGCTTTTGCTATGGTGTATACCAGTGGACCCTCTCTGTCTTCTCACAGAGCTATTGTATTGCAGTAATTGAGCAATACTCAATGCTGCATGTCTGGATTCATCACTCTCTCTTTTCGTAAAATTTGGCCCATTCAAGATCATGCTAACCAGTGAAACAAGTGACTTGGGCACAGATTCTTTTCGGCAACCCTGTGGGAATGAAGTACCATCAAATTGTGAACAATCTCTGATCATACCTGGTAGAATTAGAGTTGGTGGAATGAATACGTCCAGTTATCTCGACTCCCAACTCTACCAGTCAGTCCCTGTAAAGCTTCACAAGATCTTCCACCTTGAAGACAGGTGCGGTGTCTTTTGCATCCATCTTTCTGTCCCCTATGTATCCCATGAGCTCCACCAAAGCTAAGTGGAGTGAGCAATAAAGTTACAGGTGGGGATCTGGGGCTGCCGTCAGGGTCCACAAACAACATGAGTTTTGTAACATAAATTTGGCCAGTATGCTGCTTTACATGCATTTTATCAACTAAACAATGCTTCCATTAAAATCTGCATGTCTCAAAACATATAAAAAGACTCCTTATTTATGTTATTGTGTCAACTATTTATAAAGTTATGACAATTTATAGATATTTCATTTCAGATGGTGGCCATCTTGGATTTTTAAGATTTATGGGCTTCTGGGAAAAAATTCAGCTTGGCACTATATCTTAATTTATTTAGTATGTCCTTAGCCTTATTTGTGCAAATTTTGGTGCTTTTACCACAAAACCCACAATTGTTTCACATATCTGCAGGGCTAATACACCGTAACGGCTATCGTCTGCTGTTGAGGTCTGATGAATCTGTCTCTTTGTCTGTTTGTTTGTCTGCCTGTCTTGTCCTGTCTTGTCTTGTCTGTGTCTGTCTCTGTCTGTCTGCCTGCCTGTCTCAGTGTCTGTCTGTCCTGTCCTGTCTGTCTGTCTC
>CM060344.1:6355954-6358454 GCA_030674155.1 Stramonita haemastoma
GCCGTAAAGTGCCATTTCCAAGGGCACAACGCCATAGCCGAAAGCTGGGATCGAACCCGCAACTTTAGATTACGAGTCCAACGCCCTAACCACTAGACTACAGCGGCGGCTCGTCGAAACATATTACACACGTATTTTTCCATCAATTCAGCATAAATTGCAGCAACACGTCCATATTTCCTATTTTAAAAAAAAAGCTCGTTGTAAACTACTATTTGTTGTACTCGGATTCCGGGTGTTGCTGCTATGTTATGTTAACGTATCACCCAAAAAAAAAATTTTTTTTTTAAAGATTAAATCAATCAGTAAACAACAATAAACTATAAAAAAAAGGGGGGGGGTGGAGAAAACTTGCTAGGTGTCCTTTCAACTTACCCCCTAGTTCTCACTACACACACACACACACACACACACACACACACACACACACACACACACACACACACACACACACACACACACACACACACACCCACCACCACACAACCACCACCCGGCTTTTGTTTTTCTTCGTGGTTGTTGTTTTTGTTTGTTTGTTAGGGGGGGGGGGGTTCGAGAGGGGGGGGGGGGTTGTCATCTGCTTGCTGTAGATGTTGGTGGTGGTGGTGATGTTGTTGTTGTTGTTGTTGATGACGAAGGTGTTGTTTCGTTGTCACTCCCATTGGCACCATTTTATCATCGCTGTTTTCGACATTTGTTTTTGTCTTTTTGTTGTTATTGCCGTCGTTGTGATGGCTATCGCTATTGTCTGTCTCATTGTTGTCGATATTGTTGTGACAACAATCGCTGAATGGAGTTCCCAAACGACTGGCAAACAACTTTGTGTTTTGATCGTGAATTGATGGCGGCCAATAAAATAAAATTTAAAGCCCTGTTCACAAATCCGCTGTTGAATATACACACATATATATGCAAAAACAGAGCGCGCGCATGAACGCACACAACTATAATCGCGTGCGCGCGCACGCACACACACGCACGCACACACACACTCCACACACACACACACACACAACATAATATATATATATATATATATAAAACTTTATATATATATATATATATATATATATATATATATATATATATATATATATATATATATATATATATATATATATATATAATCACAGAGGTCCCGTGTATGATCGTGAAGAATGCACTCAGAACATCTTGCGTTCACGGTAATACCTGCTCCGCGTTGCGGAAAAGTAGGCCATAAGCCATTGTTTGCCATGGGAACGAACTGCAAAATTTAGCATGCACACGGAAACCGGAGTAAAAAGAAAATAGAAAAAATATATATATCTTATACATATATTTAAAGAAAAAAGCGCAGCAGCGCTAATTCCATTGTCTTAGAAATAAAAGAATTTTAAATTTGGAAGATCGAGCAAAACTGTGAGAAAGGTAGTGAAAGTTCATTCTTTCAAACGAAAAGTGCCCTATTTCTCTTTTACTTTTTTCTTCGAAAGGTACCACATAACAGCAGGTGGAGCTTCTATCACCACCGGGACCTCTGATGAAGGCTTATCCAGAGCCGAAACTCGAGTCAGGTCAGGCCAAAGGCATGGTTCTGACCAAAAAAATGCCTAATATGTTGCCATTAAAAGACATTATTTCCTACAGTTTATTTTTCATTTTCTTTTTTTTTTTTTAATTGAATCTTTGATAAGTCAATTTCAAAATGACTGAGAATTTGTAAGTGGTTACCTGCACTTGTTTTCCTCCACTACTTTTTCCTCAATAGTACTTTTCTCTTCGTTCCGTTTCATCCTACATTCTCTCTCTCTCTCTCTCTCTCTCTCTCTCTCTCTCTCTCTCTCTCTCTCTCTCTCTCTCTCTCTCTCTCTTTTTGCCCGCCCCCCCCCCGTCTCTCTCTCTGTCTGATCAATACAAGCTGCAAGTATATCTCACCCAGGCTATGCATCAAACAAACAAATCGATCTGTCTGTGAGCACTGCATGGTGTCGCATTATAAAGTGTAGTAGTAGTAGTGGTGTGTGTGTGTGTGTGTGTACGTGTGCGTGTATGTGTGTGTGCGCGCGCGTGTGCGTGCGTGCGTGTGCACACGCGTCTGTACACAGATTGTGTGTGAATGTGACTTGTGCACCTGTGTGTGTGTGTGTGTGTGTGTGTGTGTGTGTGTGTGTGTGTGTGTGTGTGTGTGTGTGTGTGTGTGTGTGCACGCGCGCGTATGTATGTATGTATATAATATATATATATATATATATATATATATATATATATATATATATATATATGTTTGTGAGTGCGCACGCGTGTGTTTGTGTTTTATTTATTTATTTTGTATACATGTATGTGTGTGCATGAGACACATACGCACACCAATACACACAGTGTGCGTGCACGCACCCACAGCTGCATGTGTGTATGTGGGCCAGTGTGCACGTATACACGTTTGCCTGCATCCATGCACGAGAGTTTGTGAGCATGAATCTATCTATATCTATCTATCTATCTATCTATCTATCTATCT
>CM060344.1:6363454-6365954 GCA_030674155.1 Stramonita haemastoma
CTGAGGATGAGTTACAGTCCCTAATTGTAAATCTTCACAGTAGGGCTTTACTATATCACCATCATCATCATAAACAACAACAACAACAAACCTGCACGTGTATACACGGAGATAAGTTACAGTCCCTAATTGTAAATCTTCACAGTAGGGCTTTACTATAACACCATCATAATCATAAACAACAACAACAACAAACCTGCACGTGTATACACGGAGATAAGTTACAGTCCCTAATTGTAAATCTTCACAGTAGGGCTTTACTATAACACCATCATAATCATAAACAACAACAACAACAAACCTGCACGTGTATACACGGAGATAAGTTACAGTCCCTAATTGTAAATCTTCACAGTAGGGCTTTACTATAACACCATCATAATCATAAACAACAACAACAACAAACCTGCACGTGTATACACTGAGATAGTTACAGCTCCCTAATTGTAATCTTCACAGTAGGGCTTTACTATAACACCATCATAATCATAAACAACAACAACAACAAACCTGCACTGTATACAACGGAGAATAAGTTACCGTCCCAATTAAATCTCACAGTAGGCGTTACTATAACACCATCAAATCATAAACAACACAACAACATAACTTGCACTGTATACACGGAGATAAGTTACAGTCCCTAATTGTAAATCTTCACAGTAGGGCTTTACTATAACACCATCATAATCATAAACAACAACAACAACAAACCTGCACGTGTATACACTGAGGATGAGTTACAGTCCCTAATTGTAAATCTTCACAGTGGGGCTTTACTATAACACCATCATCATCATAAACAACAACAACAACAAACCTGCACGTGTATACACTGAGGATGAGTTACACTCCCTAATTGTAAGTCTTCACAGTAGGGCTTTACTATAACACCATCATCATCATCAACAACAACAACAACAACAACAACAACAACACAACAACAACAACAACAACATGTGCTCTTCCAACTCCCACACCCTGCAGGCAGAGACGTTATGTAAAGGGCACAGCATGCACGCAATGTGATCATGCCAGAAGATGGCGAGCTCAAGTCTTGAATGTTTTCGAAATGGGATTCGCCCCCCACCCCCCACCCCCTACCCCCTCGGGCAAAAGGTGATGACGATGGTGGGGCTTAGGGCACGACACTGAGCAGGGAATAATCTTGATTTTTTTTTTCTCATCGGCTATCAATAACGTGTCATAGACATCAAACACTCTGTATGTATGTATTTTTGGGTGTGTGTGTGTGTGTGTGTGTGTGTGTGTGTGTGTGTGTGTGTGTGTGTGTGTGTGTGTGTGTGTGGTGTTTTGTGTGTGTGTGTGTATGTGTGTATGTTGTGTAGTGTGGTGTGTGCGTGTGTAGTGTGTGTGGTGGTCTGGTGTGTGAGGTGTGGTCTGTGTGTGTGCGTGTGTGCGTGTGTGCGCGTGCGTGTGTGCGTGCGTGTGCGCGAGTGTGTGTGTGTGTGCATGTTTGTGTGCATGCTTGCTTCCCTGTGTGCGTACACCCAAATGAGAAAGAGGCGCGCGCACGCGAGTGCGTGTGCGCGTGTGCATGCAAGCGTTCATGTGAGCGTAAGTCCTTCGGATGAGACTTTAAACCGAGGTCCCGTGTGCGAACGCACGCAGAACATCTTGCGCACACGTTAAATCCTGTTCCGCTTTTCGTAAGAGTAGGCCATCGTGTGCCGGTGGGAACAGATGACAATATTTACAAAACTGCATACACACGGGGACCGGATGAAAAAAAGCACAGGATTGCTTATTCTGTTATCCTCGATATAAAAGAATAAATAAATAAATGTGCTTGCTCGCATGTGTGCTTGCGTGCGTGTGTGCACAGACGCGCATGAGACAAGAGAGAAAGGTTATTGATCTTCCCGCCCCTTCCCTCTCCACCCCTCGCTTTCCCGCCCACCACATTCCACTTGGAATGTTTCACAGTCAAACCTGCTGTGAATGACATTGACAGTCAGGGTGTGTGTGTGTGTACATGTGTGTGTACGTTTTGTTTTTTGTTTTGTTTTGTTTAATGTCCTTCACTACTTGGTGATATAGACACACCCGCATTCTCTCTCTCTCTCTCTCCTCTCTCTCTCTCTCTCTCTCTCTCTCTCTCTCTCTCTCTCTCCCCTCCCCCCCCTCTCTCTCTCTCTCAGATATATATATATATATATATATATATATATATATATATATATATATATATATATATATATATATATATATATATATATATATATATAACTACAGAAGAGATCTTACTGGGGAAGAATATATAACCTCAGCAACTGATGTTATGAACTGCTGAGAGTCATACAAAACTTCTTGAACAGTGGCATATCTTTTTTTAATATCTAATCCTCTCCTTTTAAAAAGGTCAATAAGAATTGGGCAATCAAACAATAAGTGGTGGATTGAAAGAGGTTGAGAACAGCAACATGACACGTTTTTAGAATATTTGGTATTCCATGCATTCAACCTCAGTTTATATATT
>CM060344.1:6380954-6388454 GCA_030674155.1 Stramonita haemastoma
TATATATATATAATATATATATATATATATATATATATATATATTATATATACAATCTCAGTGGAGATTATTAGCTTATAGCATATTTTTTCTCGTTAATTTATGTCACACAAAATTCTTAAAGGCTGGTCTGAGAATCTTTTCCATCTCTGTTGCTTTTTTTTGTTTCTGACCCTTACCATTTCCCCGGCAGCAACTGAATATCTTCTCCTCAACTCGATAGGCTAGTACCAACCATGTGGAGCTATACCATCCACCGAAACACAACAATCAGTATTGAATAAGACCTGGGAGAGGTCCTTTACTCGCCTTTCCCTATACTGAAGTTGTCAAATCAGTTCAACCCTGGACCGAGCCCAAGTTCCAGCCACCGCCAAACGCCTGTTCAAGATTTTTGGGGGGCTTTTTTTATTTTTTTAAAAAATCTTTTTTGGGGGGGAAAGAAAAGGGGAGGATGGATTAAGAAGGCAGAAAACAAAACAGGGCGTGACAGGATGAAAAGGAACAATACAGAAACAGAGAAAGAGTTCTTCTTCTTCTTCTTCTTCTTCTTCTTCTTCTTCTTCTTCTTCTTCTTCTTCTTCTTCGTCTTCTTCTTCTTCTTCTTCTTCTTCATCGAACGCTCAGACAGCAACTATTGTCTGTTATATGAGAGAAAATACGTTACACTGCCGTTAAGAGCATGATAAGTCAGGCCCAGCGCATCCGACTTCGACATGGGAGACAACTGATCTTTAAAAAAAAATTTGGGGGGGGGGGGAGGGCAGGAGATTGGACCAAGAAAGGCAGAAAAGAGACAAGAAGGAGGTGACAGGTAGAATAAAGAACAAGGCAGAAACAAAGACAGTGATACAAATGGAAAAATTTCTCTGCACAGAATTTCCAGAAAGTGGGGATGCTTTTTATATTGAAAGAGCCCCTGGCATCCCCATGGGGGAGGGAGAAAGGGATAGATCCTAGCACAGAATTTTCAGAGAAGGTGGGGATGCTGTTTAAACTGACAGGCCCCCAGCATCCTCACAGGGGAACTAGATGTGTATGGATTCACTCAGAGCTCTAGCTGAGGAACAAAACAACAACAACAACAACAACAACAAAACCAAACGCAACAACAAACAACCAATAAAACTCCCAAACAAACAAAAACACCCATCTTTCGTAAAAAGAGTAGGCCAGCTATCGTCAGCAGGATAGATGATACAAAACTACCTAGCATGCAGTCTAAGATATGGACAGCTTTGAGCTCCGCCAGATTCGACCTGCTCAAGATGCTGCCTACATTTCCCCCCCCCCTGTATCCCAAATAACTCCACAAAATAATAAGGGAGAAATAAAGGCAGAGGTGGCTTAACAATCTGACAAGAGTCACGGAAGTCAGGATATGGCTAGCTCAGGAATGAAAAAAAAAAAAAAGCCTCGGTTAGAGCTCAGAGGTTCACCAAAGGTCAGATTTTATGTATGCGACCGTTTTTCACCCACCATTAAAATTAACGAATCTTCAAGTGCAGAGAGGTTCTAAGGGACGTAGTACTCTACCACAATGGCTAAGAGAGAGGACGGCGAAGTGTATGGTTGTCTCCCTTACTTGCTGCCTCCTGAAGAGTGTGTTGTGTTGTGTTGTGTTGTGTTGTGTTGTGTTGTGTTGTGTTGTGTTGTTGTTTGCGTTGCGTTGCATACCCCTTTAAGACACAGCAGTTTTGTTTTTTTGGCGTGAAATGCGGGCTGCTCTCCCCATGGAGAGCGTGTTGCCACAAAAGCAGCGCCACACATTTTTTAAAAAATAAAGTTCTCCAACTGTTTTCCTCAAAATCAGAATTTTTACAAGGAATTGTCAAGGTTTTTTTCCCAAGGAAAACTCTTTTTTGCTCTGTTGTTGTTGTTGTGTTGTTGTTGTTTACTTATTTTTTGGCTTTTTTGCTTGTTGTTGTGTTTTGTTGTTCTTTCCCCCCCCCTTTTTTTTGTTACCAGCGCTAGATGTGTGTTACACACAGGGTCTTGGTTTATCGTCTCATTTGAAAGACTAGCACCCTGACCACCACTTAAGGTCTAATGGATAGGGGGAAAGTTCGGGCTCAAACGGGGATCGAACCTGCGACTTTTCAATTTTTAGATGGGTGTGTTTGTTACCTAAACATAACCTGTTTCTCTACATGAAACTCCTTCTCCTCTCTTTATCTTCTCACTATGTGCGTCGTGGTCGTCGTCGTGGTCGTCGTCTTCATCGTTGTCTTCATTGTCATCATCATCATAATCATCATCATTATTTCTTTATCAACAGCAGCAGCAGCAGCAGCAGCAGTAGTATAGTAGTAGTAGTAGTATAGTAGTAGTAGTAGTAGTAGTAGTAGTAGTAGTAGTAGTAGTAGTAGTAGTAGTAGTAGTAGTGGTGGTGGTGGTGGTGGTGGTGGTGGTGGTATTACTGCTTTTATAACTAATGTTGTTGTTGCTGTTTTTCTTATTATTATGGTCATCATCATCATCATCATCATCATCATCATCATCATCATCATCTATCATCATCATCATCATCATCGTTAACATTGCCGATGATGTTGCTCTTATTATCATTGGTTGTTGTTCTCGAGTTGTATAAGTATGTGTGTGGCTAGCGTTGTTATCGTCATTATTGCATTGTACTGAATTGCATTGCATTGTATCGTGGATGGAGTTACCGAAATCTGGAGGACTGAAAAGAGAAGGACTGAAGAAGAAGGGGAATGAAGAAAGGGATGAAGAGGATGAAGGAGAAGGTGAGAGAGAGGGAGAGACGAAGGTAGAGAGGGTAGTGAAGAAGAAGGGGAAAAAATGAGATGAAGGGGATGAAGACAGAAGGGATGAAGACAGAAGGGAGAAGAAAGAGGGGATGAAGACGAGAAAGGGGATGAAGAGCAGAAGGGGATGAAGAGAGGGGGGAGAGAAGGGGATGAAGAGAGAGGATAGAGAAGGGGATAGAAGGGGATGAGAAGAAGGGATGAAGACAGAAGGGGATGGAAGACAGAGAGGGGATGAAGAGAGAAGGGGATGAAGACAGAGGAGAAGAGAAGGGGATGAAGACAGAAGGGGATGGAAGAAGAAGGGGATGACAGAAGGTGAAGGGATGAAGATAGAAGGGGATGAAGAGTGAAGAAGAGGGATGAAGGACAGAAGGGGATGAAGACAGAAGGGTAAGAAGAACGAAGGGGGATGAGAAGAAGGGGAGGTGAAGAGAGAAGAGGGATGAAGAGAAGGGGATGAGAGAGGGATGAAGAGAGAGGGATGAAGACGAGAAGGGATGAGAAGGGGATGAAGACAGAAGGGGGAGAGAGACAGAAGGGATAGACAGAAGGGGATGAAGAAGAAGGGATGAAGCAGAGAAGGGGATGAGAGAAGAGAGGGAGATGAAAGAAGGTAAGACAAGGGAGACAGAGAAAGAAGGGGGAATGAAGAGGGATGAAGAAGAAGGGATGAAGAAAAAGAAGGGGACAAATGAAGAGAGATAGGGGATGAAGAGAGTAGAAGGGGATGAAGAACAGGGATGAGAGAAGGGATGAAGACAGAAGGGGATGAAGACAGAAGGGGATGAAGAAGAAGGGGATGAACAGAAGGGGATGAAGACAGAAGGGATGAGAAGAGGGATGAAGACAGAAGGGGATGAAGAAGAAGGGGATGAAGACAGAAGGGGATGAAGAGAGGGATGAGAGAAGACAGAAGGGGATGAAGAAAGGATGGAGGGGATGAGAAAAAGGATGAAGAGAAGGGATGGACGAAGGATGAAGACAGAAGGGGATGAAGAAGAGAAGAAGGGATGAAGACAGAGAAGGGAGAGAAGAAGGATGAAAGAAGGGTGAAGCAGAAGGATGAAGAAAAAGGGATGAAGACAGAAGGGATGAAGACAGAAGGGGATGAAGAAGAAGGGATGAAGAAGAAGGGATGAAGACAGAAGGGGATGAAGAAGAAGGGGATGAAGACAGAAGGGATGAGAAGAAGGGGATGAAGACAGAAGGGTGAAGACGAAGGGATGAAGAAGAAGGAGATAAGACAGAAGGGATGAAGAAGAAGGGATAAGAAGAAGGGGAAGACAGAAGGGAGAAGAAGAAGGATGAAGACAGAAGGGATGAGACAGAAGGGATGAAGAAGAGGGATGAAGACAGAGGGGATGAAAAGAAGGGATGAAGACAGAAGGGATGAAGACGAAGGGAGAAGAAAGGGATGAAGACAGAAGGGGATGAAGAGAAGGGATGAAGAGAAGGGGATGAAGAAGAAGGGATGAAGAAGATGAAGAAGAAGGGGATGAAGAAGAAGGGGATGAAGAGAGAAGGGGATGAAGACAGAAGGGGATGAAGACAGAAGGGGATGAAGAAGAAGGGAGGGTGAAGACAGAAGGGGATGAAGAGAGAAGGGATGAAGAGAGAAGGATGAAGACAGAAGGGATGAAGACAGAGGAGAGAGTAGAAGTAAGACAGAAGGGGATGAAGAGAGAAGGGGATGAAGACAGAAGGGGATGAAGAGAGGAGGGGATGAAGACAGAAGGGATGAAGAGAGGGGATGAAGACAGAAGGGGATGAAGACTGAAGGGATGAAGACTGAAGACAGAAGGGGATGAAGAGAGAAGGGGATGAAGAGAGAAGGGGATGAAGACAGAAGGGGATGAAGAGAGGAGGGGATGAAGAGAGAAGGGGATGAAGAGAGAAGGGGATGAAGAGAGAAGGGGATGAAGAGAGAAGGGGATGAAGCGAGAAGGGGATGAAGAGAGGAGGGATGAAGAGAGAAGGGGATGAAGAGAGGAGGGATGAAGAGAGAGGGGATGAAGAGAGAAGGGGATAAGAGAGAGGGGATGAAGACAGAAGGGATGAAGAGAGAAGGGATGAAGACAGAAGGGGATGAAGATAGGAGGGGATGAAGACAGAAGGGGATAGAAGGGGATGAAGAGAGGAGGGGATGAAGACAGAAGGGGATGAAGCGAGAAGGGGATGAAGAGAGGAGGGGATAGAAGGGGATGAAGACAGAAGGGGATGAAGACAGAAGGGGATGAAGAGAGAAGGGGATGAAGACAGAAGGGGATAGAAGGGGATGAAGATAGAAGGGGATGAAGAGAGAAGGGGATGAAGACAGAAGGACTGAAGACAGAAGGGGATAGAAGGGGATGAAGACAGAAGATAGAAGGGGATGAAGACAGAAGGGGATAGAAGGGATGAAGACAGAAGATAGAAGGGGATGAAGACAGAAGGGGATAGAAAGGGGATGAAGACAGAAGATAGAAGGGGATGAAGACAGAAGGGGATGAAGACAGAAGGGGATGAAGAGAGAAGGGGATGAAGACAGAAGGACTGAAGGCAGCTGACAGGGTATGCATCAGCAGATACCATCAAGGATGATGTCGCCAACAGGTAAATAGGTACATGAATGTGCTGTGTCGTGTCGTGTCGTGTCGTGTCGTGTCGTGTCGTGTCGTGTCGTGTCGTGTCGTGTCGTGTCGTGTCGTGTCGTGTCGTGTTGTGTGTGTAGTGGTATGCATTGCATTGCATTGTATTACATTGATTGTATTTCATTGATGTAGTGTAGTGTAGTGTAGTGTAGTGTAGTGTAGTGTAGTGTAGTGTAGTGTTGTGTAGTGTAGTGTTGAGTGTAGTGTAGTGTAGTGTAGTGTAGTGTAGTGTAGTGTAGTGTAGTGTAGTGTAGTACAGTGCAGTGCAGTGCAGTGCAGTGCAGTGCAGTGTAGTGTAGTGTAGTGTAGTGTAGTGTAGTGTAGTGTAGTGTAGTGTAGTGTAGTGTAGTGTAGTGTAGTGTCGTGGAGTGGAGTGGAGTGGAGTGGAGTGGAGTGGAGTGGAGTGTATGGTTTGGTTTGGTCTGGTATTGCATTGCATTGCATTGCATTGTATTACATTGAATTGTATTTCATTGAGTGTAGTGTAGTGTGGTGTAGTGTAGTGTAGTGTAGTGTAGTGTAGTGTAGTGTAGTGTAGTGTAGTGTAGTGTCGTGTCGTGTCGTGTCGTGTCGTGTCGTGTCGTGTCGTGTCGTGTCGTGTCGTGTCGTGTAGTGTAGTGTAGTGAAGTGTAGTCTAGCGTAGTGTAGTGTGGTGTGGTGTGGTGTGGTGTGGTGTGGTGTGTAGTGTAGTGTAGTGTAGTGTAGTGTAGTGTAGTGTAGTGTAGTGTAGTGTAGTGTAGTGTAGTGTAGTGTAGTGCAATGCATTGCATTGCATTGCATTGAGTTCCATTGAACTGCATTCCATTGCAATGTATTGTATTGCATTGAATTGAATTGCATTGAATTGTATTGCATTGCAATGTATTGCTAGGCATTGCACTGTACCGTATTGCATGGTATTGCATTGTGTTGTACTGTGTTGCATAGTGTTGTGTTGTATTGTATTTTATGGCATTGTGTTGTACTGTATTGTATTGTATTGTATTATGTTGTATTGCATCGTCTGCCACATTCAGTCACTGCAGATATGTCGACGTGAAATTCGGGCTGCTGTTCCTGGGGAGAGCGGGTCGCCAAAAGAGCAGACGTTTTGTCGCTGTTTTCTTGAATGATTTTTTTTTTCTTGTTAGCATGTGTGTTTGTTTCCCTTTTTGTCAACAGAATTTTGCAGGAGACAACTCTGCCGTGGGTTCTTATACGTGTGCTAAATGTATATTGCACAACGGGACCTCAGTTTATCATCTCAAGTGATCCTACTGGGAGAAAAATGGTTTCGATCAACCAAATGCATGAGCCACTTCCTGGTCTAAAGTAACGCTCACTACCAGAGTAGTGCCCCTTCGTGCTGAAAAATGTTGCCGCTAAATTTGTTGGGTTTTTTTACCCTCTGGTTTTGTCTATATATTTGTTCTCTTCTCATTTAATGTTATTCATTAAACCGGTTGGAAGATACACCAACGGAAAACACTCACGATGTGCTTGGTGTATATTTTTGTCCTAGCGAGAAAAAAAATATATTCTCCGATCGTTATGTGCAGTTGAAGAAAAGTATAAATGCTGCGTACATATAGAAAACAAGTTTCGACGCCATGGTGGAACCTCATGTGTTCAAACTGAAGAATGACACTATGCTCTCTCTCTCTCTCTCTCTCTCTCTCTCTCTCTCTCGTTTAGTCCCAGATTCAACCAATAATTATTGTTCAGTAGGGTGCAGAGTTGTGGGGTCTTGATAATAATGCGTTATATAGTGAAAAGATACATTTATTTGCATTGAAAAAATACTTAGGTGTAGAAATGCGCACTCCATATGATTTAGTATATGGAGAAACTAGTAGACATCCCATTTTATAAAAATGCAGCTGTTAAGTGTATCAAATATTGGTTAAAGTTGACAAGAATGCAGGGATTTAGATTACTTTACAATGCATATAGAACACTACTAGACTTGGATGCTTAAGCCAAAAATAACTGGGTTACAAATGTTCGTTGCAAATTGTATATGCTTGGATTTGGCTATGTGTGGTTGAATCAGGGAGTGGACAGAGTGGATGAGTTTCTTTCAGCCTTCAAAGAGAGAACGATTTTGTGTAGATGGT
>CM060344.1:6393454-6400954 GCA_030674155.1 Stramonita haemastoma
CCTTTTACACCTGGGTGGGGTGAGAAAATAGCCGTAAAGTGCCTTTTCCAAGGGCACAACGCCAAAGCCGAAAGCTGGGATCGAACCCGCAACCTTTAGATTACGAGTCCAACGCCCTAACCACTAGACTACAGCGGCGGCACCACTTTAAGTGCTGAATGTTTATAGTTTTCCGATCAGTGGTTTTGACTGCATGTGACAGAATGTGTGTTCTTTTTTTTTTTAATTGCCATTGGCATGAATGCATAAGAATGTGTCCATTTCATGTACACCCTGAAGTATTTGTTGTTGTTGTTGTTGTTGCTGTGGCTCTGTTTTGGTGTGTGTGGGGTGTTTTGTTGTGTTTTTGTGTGTGTGGTGGTGGTGTGTGTGTGTTGTGTGTTTTTAAACAAAGTATTGTTCTTGTTATCCCCCTTCCCCTATCCATTAGACCATGAGTGGTGGTCTGGGTGCTAGTCTTTCGGATGAGACCATAAACCGAGGCCCTGTGTGTTACACATCATTATTTAGCGCATTAAAAGAACCCACGGCAACAAGAGGGTTGTTCCTGGCAAAATTCTGTAGAAAAAAGCCACTCTGATAGGGAAACAATTACAGTTGCAGACAGGAAAAAAAAGGGTGGCGCTTGCACTTGTGGCGACGCGCTCTCCCCGGGGAGAGCAGCCCGAATTTCACGCAGAAAAATCTGCTGTGACATAAAGTGGTATAAACAGATACTACATACATACATACATACATACTAAATACACATACATACATAATAATACTACATACTAATAATAATAAATAAATAAATAATATAAATAAAATCCTTGAAATCCCTTGAAATCCCTTGACCATCACATGACGTTGAACAACACGCAGACCATGTGAGGTGGATCAGGATAGTTCAGCGGTCACACCACTCACTCCCTTCCCCACGCTAAGGTTAACCTGCACTGATCGTGGTTAGGCTAACTAGTGGATGGGTGACCTTTGCGCGCCTTGGCTTCAGTACAGTCCCCCAGTTCACCCAGCTGCAGATGGGTACATGCCCTCTTTTAGGGACAGGGAAGGTAAAGCAGCGGAGGAGAGGTGATGGACGCCGCCCTCAATATGCTGGCTAGCCCCTAGTCTGAGGCATGTGACACCTTACTCCCCAACAACCACATAAGTTATGTGAACACCTGTACCTTTTACTCTAAACCAATGACACGGTTAACAAAACTGCATACACACGGGGTTTGGATGTAAAAAAATAAAAAATAAATAAAAATTTTAAAAAGCACACGAGTGCTCACTCCATTAGCCTCACTATAAAAGAATAAATAAATTACTAAATAAATAAATACATAAACCAGGTGCAGATGTGATTAATTGTAAAAAATAATAAAATAATCAACAACAACAAACACTACTACTACTACTACTACTACTACTACTACTACTACTACTACTACTACTACTACTACTACTACTACGCTATACTACTACTGCTACTACTACTACTACTACTACTACTACTACTACTACTACTACTACTACTACTTTACTACTCACTACTACTACTACTACATACTACTACTATAATATAATAATAATAATAAAGGGAATGGTTCAAGCACCACCACCACCACGGAGAGCGCTTTGCTCTGATCTAACCATCGCTAATCACACATTGCACTCCTCATGTATACCAGGGGTTAGGCTAGGGTATGCAGGGCAAACGCATTCCTTTATCACTACCCCGGCCAAGGTAAGGGCCTCCTTCTCCGATTGATAACAGCCACGACCCCGGGTAGATAGGCACTGTGCTGGGGTACAGACACGTAAAGGGACAGGTCCTAACTTGGGTGTACAACTATTGCTAACTCCCACCCATACTGACCATAAAGTGTAGTGTAGTGGAGTGGAGTGGAGTGGAGTGGAGTGTATACTCTTTTTATATATATATTCTTTTATATTGAGGATAATGGAATAAGCACTCTTGTGTTTTTTTTCATCCAGTCCTCGTGTGTATGCAGTTTTGTAAATGTCATCTGTTCCCACCGGCACACGATGGCCTACTCTTACGAAAAACGGAACAGGATTTAACGTGTGCGCAAGTTGTTCTGCGTGCGTTCGCACACGGGGTCTCGATTTAAAGTCTCATCCGAAGGACTTTTGGGGAGAGTGGAGTCAGCACAGATGTTAACTCCAGGAGAAAAATCTCCTCGACCGGACTGTAGTGTAGTGTAGTGTAGTGTAGTGTAGTGTAGTGTGGTAGTGTAGTGTAGTGTAGTGTAGTGTAGTGTAGTGTAGTGTAGTGTAGTATATAACTATTGCTGACTCCCACCCATTTTGACCATAAAACGTAGTGTAGTGTAGTGTAGTGTAGTGTAGTGTAGTGTAGTGTAGTGTAGTGTAGTGTAGTGTAGTGTAGTGTAGTGTAGTGTAGTGCAGTGTAGTGTAGTGTCGTTTAGTGTAGTGTAGTGTCGTTTAGTGTCGTTAGTGTCGTTTAGTGTAGTGTCGTGTCGTGTCGTGTCGTGTCGTGTCGTGTCGTGTCGTGTCGTGTCGTTTAGTGTAGTGTAGTGTAGTGTAGTGTAGTGTAGTGTAGTGTAGTGTAGTGTAGTGTAGTGTAGTGTAGTGTCGTTTAGTGTAGTGTAGTGTAGTGTAGTGTAGTGTAGTGTAGTGTAGTGTAGTGTAGTGTAGTGTAGTGTCGTTTAGTGTAGTGTAGTGTCGTTTAGTGTCGTTTAGTGTAGTGCAGTGTCGTGTCGTGTCGTGTCGTGTCGTGTCGTGTCGTGTCGTGTCGTGTAGTGTAGTGTAGTGTAGTGTAGTGTAGTGTAGTGTAGTGTCGTGTAGTGTCGTGTAGTGTCGTGTAGTGTCGTGTAGTGTCGTGTAGTTGTAACATGTGGATCGGTGGTCTAGGTGGTAACACGCCGGCCTAGACAGCGAAAAGCGTCGAAGGTCGAAGTGTGCCGTGGTTCGAATCCCGTTTGTGTCCAAAACTTTTCCCCCATCCATTAGACCATGAGTGGTGGTCTGGGTGCTAGTCTTTCGAATGAGACGATAAACCGAGGTCCCGTATGTGACACATTATTATTTAGCGCACGTAAAAGAACCCACGGCAACAAGAGTGTTGTCCCTGGCAAAATTCTGTAGAAAAAAGGCCACTCTGATAGGGAAGCAATTACAGTTGCAGACAGGAAATAGAAAAAAAAAAATAATGGGTGGCGTTGCACTTGTGGCGACGCGCTCTTCCCGAGGAGAGCAGCCCGAATTTCACGCAGAGAAATCTGCCGTGACACAAGGTGGTATAAAATAATATATATATATATATATTTTTAATGTAAAAATAATTTTAGTGCAGTGTAGTTGTAATATATTGTATTGTATTGTAACATCAGACACACTACTCTCAGTCACGGTAGATTTTTTAAAATGTGAAATTATAACTCTTCTTGAGAAGAGCCTGTCGCCACAAGAGCAGCGCCACCTGTTTATTACATAGTACATTTTGCTGCCCGCATGTGCATTTGCGTCCCTATATACATGGTACCCTTGTCCATTTCAGGCTCTGAGCGGTGACTAGTCAGACAGCAGACATTCCTGCAGTTGCATAAGCCCGTGCATGCTCGAAGGGTGGTGATGCATATCAGCATACACAAACAAGTACTGTTCAGGCAATTAGGCATTACCTTCCCCTGAAGAAGGGAGGGGGAGGAGGGGTTATTGTTTTATTGTTGGACGTTGTTGTTGTTCTTTAGTAAATTGTTTGAATTTTTTTTTGTTTTTTTTGGTGGGGAAGATTTGGGATTTGTTGGGTTTTGTTGCTTGTAGTGAATTGGAATGGTTTTTGTTGCTTGTAGTGAATTGGAATGGTTTTTGTTGCTTGTAGTGAATTGGAATGGTTTTTGTTGCTTGTAGTGAATTGTAATGGTTTTTGTTGCTTGTAGTGAATTGTAATGGTTTTTGTTGCTTGTAGTGAATTGTAATGGTTTTTGTTGCTTGTAGTGAATTGTAATGGTTTTTGTTGCTTGTAGTGAATTGTAATGGTTTTTGTTGCTTGTAGTGAATTGTATTGGTTTTTGTTGCTTGTAGTGAATTGTAATGGTTTTTGTTGCTTGTAGTGAATTGTAATGGTTTTTGTTGCTTGTAGTGAATTGTATTGGTTTTTGTTGTTTGTAGTGAATTGGAATGGTTTTTGTTGCTTGTAGTGAATTGGAATGGTTTTTGTTGCTTGTAGTGAATTGTATTGGTTTTTGTTGCTTGTAGTGAATTGGAATGGTTTTTGTTGCTTGTAGTGAATTGTAATGGTTTTTGTTGCTTGTAGTGAATTGTAATGGTTTTTGTTACTTGTAGTGAATTGTAATGGTTTTTGTTGCTTGTAGTGAATTGTAATGGTTTTTGTTGCTTGTAGTGAATTGGAATGGTTTTTGTTGCTTGTAGTGAATTGGAATGGTTTTTGTTGCTTGTAGTGAATTGTAATGGTTTTTGTTGCTTGTAGTGAATTGTAATGGTTTTTGTTGCTTGTAGTGAATTGTAATGGTTTTTGTTGCTTGTAGTGAATTGTAATGGTTTTTGTTGCTTGTAGTGAATTGTAATGGTTTTTGTTGCTTGTAGTGAATTGTAATGGTTTTTGTTGCTTGTAGTGAATTGTAATGGTTTTTGTTGCTTGTAGTGAATTGTAATGGTTTTTGTTGCTTGTAGTGAATTGTAATGGTTTTTGTTGCTTGTAGTGAATTGGAATGGTTTTTGTTGCTTGTAGTGAATTGTAATGGTTTTTGTTGCTTGTAGTGAATTGGAATGGTTTTTGTTGCTTGTAGTGAATTGGTAATGGTTTTTGTTGCTTGTAGTGAATTGTAATGGTTTTTGTTACTTGTAGTGAATTGTAATGGTTTTTGTTGCTTGTAGTGAATTGGAATGGTTTTTGTTGCTTGTAGTGAATTGTATTGGTTTTTGTTGCTTGTAGTGAATTGGAATGGTTTTTGTTGCTTGTAGTGAATTGTAATGGTTTTTGTTGCTTGTAGTGAATTGTAATGGTTTTTGTTGCTTGTAGTGAATTGGAATGGTTTTTGTTGCTTGTAGTGAATTGTAATGGTTTTTGTTGCTTGTAGTGAATTGTATTGGTTTTTGTTGCTTGTAGTGAATTGGAATGGTTTTTGTTGCTTGTAGTGAATTGTAATGGTTTTGTTGCTTGTAGTGAATTGTATTGGTTTTTGTTGCTTGTAGTGAATTGGAATGGTTTTTGTTGCTTGTAGTGAATTGTAATGGTTTTTGTTGCTTGTAGTGAATTGTAATGGTTTTTGTTGCTTGTAGTGAATTGTATGGTTTTTGTTGCTTGTAGTGAATTGTAATGGTTTTTGTTGCTTGTAGTGAATTGTAATGGTTTTTGTTGCTTGTAGTGAATTGTAATGGTTTTTGTTGCTTGTAGGAATAGGAGGGAAGACGCCATTCGGCCATATGAAGAGCTCCTGACTTCAATGAAAAAACGTTAACTGAAGGGGTACAGGCACGTCACACGAACATCTGGACTGGCCAAGACAGTCCTACAGGAAACAGTAAGGGGAGGGAGACGAAGAGGCAGACAGAGGAAACGATGGGAAGACAACATCAGAGAGTGGACTGGCCTTGGGTGGAACGACTTACTGCGGAAAGCTGAGAATCTCCAGGAGTGGAGGAAGCTGGTTGGTGGATTTCTGTGCAAGAAATGTTTGAATATAACGAAGATTCCACCACCTCTTTTTCTTGTAGCAATATATCAGTTTGCTCTCTATGTATCTGTATCCTTTGTTCTGTCAAACGAACGCAACTATGAAACATATGTTGAATATAATATGTTGAATATAATGAAATAGATGTTGCATTATCTTTGCATGAGGGATACAGCTTGCTGCAAAATGCTTATTGGAAGCATTTCAGAAAGAAGATCCACGATTTTGGCTATCGGCTTTATGATAGCAGTACAAGTAATATGATAAATTTTCAAAATATCTTAACTTCTGACAAAGTCTGTGGTTGGTACAATGCAGAAATGTGTTATCCCTCATGTACAGATTTAAACTAAATGCCTTCAAGACGAAATACTCAAACGATGTAAACTGTATTTGTGGAGATAAGATAACGAATAGTCATATTCTTCTTTGTGGATATCTAAAATCACTTTTACCTGTTGTACCTAATCTATCATTGGACCAGTTGTTGTCTGAACCATCGCGATTGTTGGACATTGTGTTAGCGCTAATAAGAAGTCCGATAAGTCAGTATTTATAGATTGTAAAAGTTAGTTTTATATTTTAACTTTGTTATCTGGCATTGGTTTCAGCTGTTGTTCAATTTTTCTTGTTCACGTGCTTCTTTTTTCTTCTTTTTTTGGTCTAAAATCACCTAATGTGAACAGACGTTAATCTGAAGAACACGAACACAACCTGCTTACGACACATTAGCGTAAAACCAATTTATCCTGTGTTCAGCAATTAGAAAAAAATTATCACACCAGTGTTACTTTGTTTATCACACCAGTATGAAATGATTTGTTAATGAAACATTGGTGATTTGGTAATTGAAAAAAACCCTGCTTGTCCTACTAATGTAAAAGACTATGTTGGTATTGATGTCGGCGTTTTGGCAAATTTTTTGTTGAATAAATTCTAAGCACCAAAAAGGCTTATGTTTATGTTGTTTTTTCTAGATGCGGCTGTCTGTCTGTCTGTCTGTCTGTCTGTCTGTCTATCTGTCCGTCCGTCCGTCCGTCTGTCTGTCTGTCTGTATGTATGTATGTCTGTATGTCTGTATGTCTGTATGTCTGTCTGTCTGTCTGTCTGTCTGTACTTACGTACGTACGTACGTACGTACGTACGTACGTACGTACGTACGTACGTATGCATGTATGTATGTATGCATGTATGTATCTATGTGTTTATGTATGTATGTATGTATGTATGTATGTATGTATGTATGTATGTATGTATGTATGTATGTATGTATGTATGTATGTATGTATGTATGTATGTATGTATGTATGTATGTATGAATCTCTCTCTCATAAATTCACATACACAACACACACACACACACACACACACACACACACACACACACACACACACACACACACACACACACACACACACACATCACGCACGCACGCACGCACGCACGCACGCACGCACGCACGCACGCACGCGCTTACACACACAGGCACACGCATGCGAACATGCGCGTTTTAAATCCCCTTTCGACCATAGTATTGCACCATACTTATACTGTGTCCAAACTTTGAGAGATTAGAAACTCTAACTAAAGACAGCGAACTTCACCATTGTTATCTGTTAGCAGTCAAGAAGACTGGATACACTATACACACAAACACACCCTGGTCTGTCCGTCATCTTGGATTCTGTGACAAGGTAAATCATTTTATTTTCTTTTTTTTAAGCTGACTTCAAGTAAACAATTTCACTTGACGCTGACCATTCAGCTAAGAATTGTATCAGGAGACCAAACACACTTTCCAGCAGAGCTATGTGGTCATTCCCATAG
>CM060344.1:6405954-6420954 GCA_030674155.1 Stramonita haemastoma
CACACACACACACACACACACACACACACACACACACACACACACACACACACACACACACACACACTTATAGATGTTATACACTTTGGCAGGGGGAAGGGAATTTCAGATGTTGAAGGCAGGGACAAATAGGAGATGGAAACACATACAACATAATCAAACAAGAAAAAATAAAATAAATATATAAATAAACAAGCAAGAAAACTGCATGGGGGAAAAGACACCAAGCTAACAGCTTTATTTTTAACCCCACTCCATGACTGAAGTTGACATAATTATCATGATGCTTATGCCCACAAGTGACGTGACATATAAACAAAAATCGCTTTCCATATAATTGTACAAACATCATTATACAAAAGTTGATAGGAAAAATCGCTTTCCATATAATTGTACAAACATCATTACACAAAAGTTGAGAGGGAAAAAAATACACTACTACCAAACTGAAGGGAGTATAGGTTTATGAATGAGTTGCGTTGGGGCTGGGCTGGTTCAGTTTGGGTTGGGTTGGGTCATATTAGGATGGGTTCCGCTTCGATTATGGTTGTAGTTGTTCTTGTTCCTGAGTTGGGTTGGTTTGGGTTACATTGGGTCAGGTTAGATTGAGTTTGTTTGGTGGTTGGGTTGGTTGGTGGTTGGTTGGGCTGCTGGTTTGGTTGGTTTTGGGTTGGTTTGCTGGGTTTGGTTGGATTGGGTTGATTTGGTTTCCGTTGGGTTGGGTTGACTTATGCCATTTTCATTTGTGTTAGTTTGGTTCAGGTTAGGTCGTATGGGCTGGAAGAGTTGATTTGAATTGGGCTGGGTTTAGCTTGGGTTGGGTTGGGTTGGGTTGGTTTGGGCTGGGTTTGTAGGTTAGAATAAATGATTGGAGGTTGGGTTGAGTTGGCTCGGGTTCTGCTGGCTTAGTTTATGATTGAGGATGGACTTAGGCTGAGTTCAGTTAGGATTGTGGTAATGTTATGGCTGGGAGTTAAGGTGAGTGAGGATGGACTGGGCTGAAGAGGATCAGATTGGGTAGGGGCTTATTGTATTGTATATTGTTGTACTGCATCATTTGACAGACAACAATAGTTGCTATCTTTTCGTTCCACGACGAAGAAGAATGATATTGTGTCATGTTGTATCATATTACCATTACATTCTACTGCACTGTACTGTACTTAAGTTGAGAGGGAAAAAATCACACTTCCAACATCTAAAGTAAAGTAACAAACGTATTGACCACAAAAAAAAATCATCAGATATTAACATTACATTCTATTGCGTTGTACTGTACTTAATTGAAAAAAACCTCCAAAATCTGAAATAAGTAACATATTTATGGGTAGGGTGTAGGTGTCCCATAACCTATGCGGTCATAAGGGAGCGAGGCGTCAGAGACCTCAGCTTCACTAGGGCCAGCATATTGAGGGCGGCACCCATCTCCTCTACCTCGCTGTTTTACCTTCCCTGACCCCAAAGAGGGCAGGTACCCATTTACAGCTGGGTGAACTGGGTGAACTGTACTGGAGCCAAGGCGCGCAAACGGTCACTCATCCACATGGCAACCACGCTCGATGCTGCTTAACCTTGTCTTGGGGCAAGTGAGTGCTCTGACCACTGAACTATCTCGTCCCCAATAACCTAATTATTATCGACTTAAAACATCAAACCTTACCGGTTATCATCACGTTCAGTAAAACCATTATAAATGACAAGAGGACATTATTGCTTGCTATACATGGCAGATGTGGGGTGTGGGATAGCTCAGCGGTCAGATCACTCGCTTTCCCCAAGTCAAGTTAAGCAGCGTCGAGCGTGGTTACCAGTTGGATGGGTGACCGTTTGCGCGCCTTGGCTTCAGTACAGTCCCCCCAGTTCACCCAGCTGTAAATGGGTACCTGCCTTCTTTAGGATCAGGGAAGTTATCATAAAGCAGCGAAGGAGAGGAGATGGGCGCCGCCCTCAATATGCTGGCCCCTAGAGAAGCGGAGGTTTCTGATGCCTCGCTCCCCTACGACCGCTTTGGTTATGGGACACCTTTACCTTGGGAAAAGGGTGAGATTTACATCCTCACGGCAATACAGCCTTTAGGGACAAGCTGGTGTGGGTGCAAGCACCCACGGAGAAGTCGGTTTTGCTGTTCCTCACAGGTGTTCTTATCAGCTCACCTTTACCTTGATATAATTATAGGGCTTAACGTCCTCCTGGGTCACCCCATGTGGGACATTGGCTGTTGATATGCCTATAATGGTCACCCCATGTCGGACATGGGACATTGGCTGTTGATATGCCTATAATGGTCACCCCATGTGGGACATTGGCTGTTGATATGCCTATAATGGTCACCCCATGTGGGACATTGGCTGTTGATATGCCTATAATGGTCACCCCATGTGGGACATTGGCTGTTGATATGCCTATAATGGTCACCCCATGTGGGACATTGGCTGTTGATATGCCTATAATGGTCACCCCATGTGGGACATTGGCTGTTGATATGCCTATAATTTTTTAATTTTATTTTTACCTTTATACATGGCAGATACATCGAGAGCAGTTCGGAGGAGGAACGGGAATTCCCGCTGGCCTTTAGCATGATGGTGTACAAGGACATAGAGCAGGTGGAGCGGTTGTTACGGGCCGTGTACAGACCTCACAACGTCTACTGTCTGCACCTGGACCTCAAAGCTCCGCCACAGCTGGTCCAGGATGTAAGAAAACCTTCAGGGGGGGGGGGGGGGGGGGGGGGTACGACAGGCGAGTGGGGGGGAGGGGGGGGGGGGGGGGTGAGTGTGGTGGGTGGGGTGGGGGGGGGGGGTGGGGTGGTGTGGTGTGGGGGTGTGGTGTGGTGGTGGTGGTGGTGTGTGGGGTGGTGGTGAGGTGTGGTGTGGTGGTGGTGTGGTGTGGTGTGGTGTGGTTGTGGTGTGGTGGTGTGTGTGTGTGTGGTGTGGTGTGGGTGTGGTGTGTTGGTGTGTGTGTGGTGTGTGATGTAGTGTGTTGCATTATTGGCGTATTGTATTGCATTACATATTGTATTGTATTATTATATTGTATCCTATTCTATTGTAAACCACTTTTTGCCATTACCTAAGTCATTCCGTAACCATACGGGTCCAAGTAACTTAGAGTCTCCTCCAAAAAGACTTGACATTCAGTCTTATTCTCCCACCAACATGGTTTTAAAAAAACAACAACAAACAAACAAACAAAAAAGAACTGTGCTTGGAATTGAACCCAGTACCTCACAGCCTCCTTGTTAAATATGGTGAAGGTCTAACTAAACCTTTACCTTCCACCTTCTTTCTCAGAGGGGACAGGATAGCTCAGTGGTCAGAGCACTAGCTTTCCCCAAGTTAAGCAGCGTCGAGAGTGGTTACCAGTTGGATGGGTGACCGTTTGCGCGCCTTGGCTTCAGTACAGTCCCCCACCCACCCACCCAGTTCACCCAGCTGTCAATGGGTACCTGCCCTCTTTAGGGTCAGGGAAGGTAAAGCAGCAAGGGAGAGGAGATGGGCGCCGCCCTCAATATGCTGGCCCCTAGAGAAGCTGAGGTCTCTGATGCCTCGCTCTCCTGCGACTGCCTAGGTTATGGGAACACCTTTACCTTCTTTTTTTTTATTTCTTAGACGTAATGTTTTAAAAATTCATTCATTGTCCGATGGAATCTCGGATGAGACTATAAACCGAAGCCCCGTGTGCGAATGCACGCAGAACATCTTGTGCACACTTTAAATCCTGTTCCGCTTTTCGTAAGAGTAGGCCATTGTGTGCCGGTGGGAACAAGATGACACGATTTACAAAAATACTGCATACACACAGGGACTGAATTTAAAAATAAAAAAAAGCACATGAGTGTTTATTCCACTATCCTCGATATAAAAGAATATAAAAAAGAACGACCCCTAGGTTATGGGAGCACCTTTACCTACCTTTTTAAAAAAAATTTTTTACTTTCTTAGACTTTAAAAAAAAAAAAACATTCATTCATTTATTCTCCGATGGAACGTTCTATACTAAATCATTCCCCCTTCTATCTTTCTCCCCCCCCCCCCCCCTCCACCCCCCCCCCTCACCCCCCCATCCCACCCCCCACCCCCGCTCCCCACCCACCTTTCAACCACAACAGCTACAGTCCCTCACGTGGTGTCTGCCCAACGTGGTGTGGTCCGACAGGCGGCTGGACGTGAGGTGGGGTCACTTCAGCGTACTGCACATGGAACTGGTCTGCATGGAGACCCTGTGGCGCCACGAGGTGGGCTGGAGGTACCTCATCAACCTGACGGGGCAGGAGTTCCCCCTCAAGACCAACAAAGAGCTGGTCAAGATCCTCCAAGTCTACCGCGGGGCCAACGACATTCTTGGAGAGACTCCGAAAGAGTAAGCTGTTGGAGCCCAGTACCTCACAGCCTCCTTGTTAAATATGGTGATGGTCTAACTAAGCCTTTACCTTCCACCTTCTTTCTCAGAGGGAAACCAACCAGCACCTAACCAAAAAAATCAACAACAAAAAAAGAAAGAAAGGAAAAAGAAAAAAGGAAAAGAAAAGAGAGAATAGGAAAAAAGAACCAACCAACCAACCAAAAACACAAAAAAAAGAAAGAAAAAAAAAGAAGGAGAGAGAGAAAATAGGGGAAAAAAAGAAACAACCAACCGACCAACCAAAAACACAAAAAAAGAAAGAAAAAGAAAAAAGAAAAAGGAAAAGAGAGAAAATATGAAAAAAAGAACCAACCAACAAACCAAAAACACAACAACAAAAAGAAAAAAAAAAAGGAAAAGAGAGAAAATATGAAAAAAAGAACCAACCAACAAACCAAAACCACAAAAAAAGAAAGAAAAAGGAACAGAAAAGACAGAAAATAGGGGGGGGGGGGAAAGAACAACCAATCAACCAAAAACACAAAAAAAGAAAGAAAAAGGAACAGAAAAGACAGAAAATAGGGGGGGGGGGGGGGAAAAGAACAACCAATCAACCAAAAACACAAAAAAAGAAAGAAAATAAAGAGAAAAAAAAGGGGGGGTAAAAAAAAGAACCAACCAATCAACCAAAAACACAAAAAAGAAAGAAAAAGAAAAAAGGAAAAGAAAAGAGAGAAATAAGGGGAAATAAAAGAACAACCAACCAACCAAAAACACACACAAAAAAGAAAAGAAAAGAGAGAATAGGAAAAAAGAACCAACCAACCAATTAAAAACACAAAAAAAGAAAGAAAAAAGAAAAAGGAGAGAGAGAAAATAGGGGGGAAAAAAGAACAACCAACCAACCAAAAACACAAAAAAGAAAGAAAAAGAAAAAAAAAAGAAGGAAAAGAGAGAAAATATGAAAAAAAAGAACAACCAACCAAAAACACAAAAAGAAAGAAAAAGAAAAAAAAAGGGAAAAGAGAAAATAGGGGGGGGGGGGGGAAGAACAACCAACCAAAAACACAAAAAAGAAAGAAAAAGAAAAAAGGAAAAGAAAATAGAGAATAGGAAAAAAGAACCAACCAACCAACCAAAAATACAAAAAAGAAAGAAAAAAAAAAGAAGGAGAGAGAAAAAATAGGGGGAAAAAAAAGAACAACCAACCAACCAACCAAAAACACAAAAAAAGAAAGAAAAAGAAAAAGGAAAAAGGAAATAAAGAAAATAGGGGGGGGGGGGGAAGAACCAACCAACCAACCAAAAACACAAAAAAAGAAAGAAAAAGGAAAAGGAAATAAAAGAAAATAGGGGGGGGGGGGGGAAGAACCAACCAACCAACCAACAAAACAAAAAAAGAAAGGAAAAGAAAAAAGAAAAAAAAGAAAGAGAGAAAATATGAAAAAAAGAACAACCAACCAACCAAAAACACAAAAAAAGAAAGAAAAAGAAAAAAGGAAAAGAACAGAGAGAAAATAGGGAGGGGAAAAAAAAAGAACAACCAACCAACAAAAACGCAAAAAAAGAAAGAAAAAAAAAAGAAAAAAAAAAAGGGAAAAGAGAGAAAATAGGGGGAAAAAAAGAACCAACCAACCAACCAAAAATACAAAAAAAGATAGAAAAAAAGGGAAAAAAAGGAAAAGAGAGAAAATAAGAAAAAAAAGAACCAACCAACCAACCAAAAACACAAAAAAAAAAGAAAAGAAAAAGAAAAAAGGAAAAGAAAAGAGAGAAAATAAGGGGGGGGAAAAGAACAACCAACCAACCAAAAAACACAAAAAAAAAAAAAAAAAGAGAGAATAGGAAAAAAAGAACCAACCAACCAATAAAAAACACAAAAAAAAGAAAGAAAAAGAAAAAGGAAGAAGAGAGAAAATAGGGAAAAAAAAGAACAACAACCAACCAAAAACACAAAAAAAAAAAAAAAAGAAAAAAAAAAGGAAAAAGAGAGAAAATAGAGAGAGAAAAAAAAAGAAACCAACCAACCAAAAATACAAAAAAGAAAGAAAAAGAAAAAAAAGGAAAGAGAGAAAATAGGGGGAAAAAAAGAACAACCAACCAACCAAAAACACAAAAAAGAAAGGAAAAGAAAAAAGAAGGAGAGAGAGAGAAAATATGAAAAAAAAAAAGAACAACCAACCAACCAAAAACACAAAAAAGAAAGAAAAAGAAAAAAAGAAGGAGAGAGAGAAAATATGAAAAAAAAGAACAACCAACCAACCAAAAACACAAAAAAGAAAGAAAAGAAAAAAAGAAGGAGAGAGAGAAAATAGGCGGAAAAAAGAAACAACCAACCGACCAAACTACACAGCTAACAAATTAAGGTGAAACTTTATCGCAACAAAGCAATAACAAAGACCTAACCAAACCAAACCAAAACAAAAAACCCAAAACAAACAACTAACTCAAAATGAAAGAGTTTGAGTAGGAAAATGTGTGTGTGTGTGTGTGTGTTTGTGTGTGTGTGTGTGTGTGTGTGGTGTGTGTGTGTGAAGTCAAGTCAAAATTTTATTTTCAGATGGTACATTGAAAAAGCACCGATTTGCTCTGTGTGTGTGTGTGTGTGTGTGTGTGTGTGTGTGTGTGTGTGTGTGTGTGTGTGTGTATGTGTGTGTGTGTGTGTGTGTGAAGTCAAGTCAAGTCAAGTCAAGTCAAGTGTGTGTCTAGTCAAGTCAAGTCAAGTCAAGTGTGTGTGTGTGTGTGTGTGTGTGTGTGTGTGTGTGTGTGTGTGTGGTGTGTGTGTGTGTGTGTGTGTGTGTGTGTGTGTGTGTTGTGTGTGTGTGTGTGAAATGTAAATCTAGAAAAGTTCTTCTGTCTCTATCAAAATTCATAAGAACTGCAGGTATTTTTTGAAATTTGATTTGATGCCTTTAACCTGTGTAGATTGTGTCTTTTACAGAAATTTACATACCTTTAAAAAAAATGTCATGAGTCTTTAATATTGTTTGTTTATTATTTTGTGATGAATTCTTGCTTTTCCGTTCCTGTTGATATTGATAATACTTTTGGATGTTTTGCTGTAAGGTTTCTTTTCTCCTGTTGAACTTGTTTGTTATCCTCCATGCCCCAAAAGGGGTGAAAGGAATTAAATCTTGAATCTTGAATCTTGAATCTTGTGTGTGTGTGTGTGTGTGTGTGTGAATGTTTGCCCCTACCTTGTATGTATTTCTCTATGATCATTTGAGATGTTAAAAGTATTAGTATTTGGAGACATCAGCCATGGTTACAGTTTCAACTGGTATGATTGTGTTTTTTCCTTCCTAGACGAAACAAATGGCGGTGGAAAAAAGCGGGGAATCCCCCTCACAACATCAGTGTTGCCAAAGGACCGGTGCACGTGGCGGCATCACGTGGCTTCGTGGATTTTGCGCTGCATTCAAAGGAAGCAAAGGATTTCCTGGCCTGGACAAAGAAAACGGGAATTCCCGATGAGACCTTCTTCGCTACCCTCAACAACATGCATCAGTTCGGAGTTCCTGGATCTTATACAGGTAGCTAACAGCAAGCTGGTTTTACCAGGGATTTATTAGGTCTACAATGTTGCTTAAAGTTGACGTTGCTGATCAAAAAATGTTTTTTAAAAAAGAAATGATAGAAATGTTAGAAGCCAGAAAGTACCCTGTAGGCCTAATAGAACGTCGTATCATTGTCACCATCATCTTTTTTTGTTTTTTGCAGTCACCATTATCATCATCATCATCTTCATCTTCATCTTCATCATCATCATCTCATCCTCATCATCTTCTTTCATGATTCATTTTTAGTCATGTGTAATGCCATTTGATTAGAAGAGACATACATTATTATTATATAAGTGATCTCTTTTATAAAAACGCAATTCTGCGTATGTTTTCTTCTTTTTTTTTTGAGAACCTCAGAGGATTTGACGAGAAAATAACAACGCGAAAACTCTTTTTAAAAATCATCAGCTTGTGGACACAGCCACCATACGATGCAAGGGAGACAATTACTGTGAGACTCTCCGTTGAAAAGAAAACAGAAAATATTTATTCATTTATTTCTCTATTAATCTTATTTATTAATTTATTTTTTTATTTATTCTTTTATGTCGAGGATAATGGAATAAGCACTCACGTGCTTTTTTACATCCAGTCCCCGTGTGTGTGCAGTTTTGTAAATCTTGTCATCTGTTCCCACCGGCACACAAAAAGAAAAGAGGAACGCGATTTGACGTATGCACAAGATGTTCTGCGTGCGTTCGCACACGGGGCCTCGGTTTATAGTCTCACCCAAAGGACTTTTGGGGAGAGTGGAGTCAGCACTGATGTTAACTCCAGGGGAAAAAAATCCCCTCGAGCGGGAATCGAACCCAGGTCGTCAAATTGCCAGCGCAATGTTCTTACCACTAGGCTATTCCGTCCACCAACATCAGTAATGTTAGTCCTCATCTTCCTTCCAAGTGCTTTCAACCAGAGCCCCGATATTCTTGTCTAAATCTGCATAACAATGTAAAACCTACTATATGTGCTTTAACATAAACCTAAATATTAAAAAAAACAAATTAATGACTGCCGAAAATAAAATGGGCTGAAACCTACCACAGTAAATATTAGACTACTTTTTGGTAGTCACCTTACATTTCAGTGCTGCGAGATAGAACCTTCATTTTCTAATTAATGCATTTTTAATGGTCTCCTCTTGTGTGTGTGTGTGTGGTGTGTGTGTGTGTGTGTGTGTGTGTGTGTGTGTGTGTGTGTTGTTTTCTGTTTCGAATTGTTTCCCCATCCGTGGGGATGGGGGGGGGGGGGGGGGGGGGGGGCTGTCAGTATAAATAGCAACCCCACCCTCTGGGAAATTGATAAGATTACCTGTGAACAACAAAACCGACTTCTACGTGGATGCTTGCACCCACACCGCTTGTCCCTAATATAAGGCTGTATTGCCATGAAGACGTTAAACTCACCCTTTTCTCTGGGAAATTGTGTGCAAGGGAATTCCCCTTTTCGATCTATTTCTTTGTTTCTGCCTTGTTCCTTTTCTTCCTGTCACCTCCTCCTTGTCTATTTTTCTGCCTCCTTGGTCCACTCTCCTGCCTTTTTTTTTTTTCATTTTTCACCAAAAAGACTTAACAATTTTCTCTCATGCCGAAGTCAAACGCGCTGGGGCTGACTTGTCAGACGTTTAACGGCAGCACAACGCATTTTCCCTCATAATTATGACAGACAACAGTAGTTGCTGTCCGAGCGTCCAACGAGGAAGAAATTAGATTCAGTCTGTCTGTTTTTCTGTGGGCGTTTTATTTTCTTGATTTCAAAATGGCAGGAGTGGTTGTAATGGAACAGTAGGCTATTAATTTCAGTCTGTGATTTCTTTGTGTCTTTTCCTCTATTTCTTCACTTTCCTTCTTCCTTCCATCCATTTAGCTATCCTCTTTTCTTTTCTTTTTTTCCCTTGCCGTTAGTTCTTTTGTTGTTGTTTTTCAAGTAACAAAAAGGTCAACACAGAAAATAACATTTTTGTGTACCTGTGTGTGTGTGTGTGTGTGTGTGTGTGTGTGTGTGTGTGTGTGTGTGTGTGTGTGTGTGTGTGTGTGTGTGTGCATAGCCTGGTGGTAATAATAATAATACATGGAATTTGTATAGGCTATATCTTGTTAAACAAATCAAAGCGCTTGCATTCGACCTACACAACACTCAAGCAATCAACAATTTACAGTTTTAACAAATTCGAATGTACACTCACACGCACGCACGCACGCACAACACACACACACACACACACACACACACACACACACACACACACACAGCACAGCACGCACGCACGCACGCACGCACGCACGCACGCACGCACGCAGCACGCGCGCGCGCACGCACACCTATAAACGTTGTGTACTTTGGCAGGTAGATGTTGAAGGCAGGGACAGGTAAGAGATGGAAACAGAAGGAGGAAAACTTAGGTTTGAAATAAGTGTGTCTTGAGGTTGGATTTAAGTGTCATAAGTAGGCTTTTGTCGGAGGGAGAGAGGAAGGTCGTTCCAAATCGATGGACCAGAAACAGAGAAAGAGCGGCGGCCGACGGTAGATAGGTTGAATCTGGGTATTCTTAAGGACAAAGTATCTGCCGACGAGCGGAGGGAACGAGAGGGTGTGTACAAGTGAAGACATTCACAGAGGTAGGTCAGAGGTGGTCTGGTGGTCAGAGTGATACGCTCGTAATATGTTGACCCGGATTCGAATCTCATTCAAGAGGATTTTTCCTCTGGGGTTAACATCAGTGCCGACTCCACTCCCCCCAAAAGTCCTTCGGATGAGACGATAAACCGAGGTCCTGAGTGCGAACCCACGCCGAACATCTTGCACACACGTTAAATCCTGTTCCGCTTTTCGTAAGAGTAGGGCATTGTGCGCCGGTGGTAGAGCATGACAAAATTTACAAAATCGTATACACACGGAGACTAGATATTTAAAAAAACATATGAGTGCTTATTCTATTATCATTAAAATAAAAGAATAAATGGATAACTAAATCAATGAATAACTATAAATAAGTCCATTTTTTGTTATTACCAATTCATTAGCCTGTTAAAGAATATGTCTGCTTTTTTTTTTTTTCTTAATTCGAGCAGTGGTTGAGGTTTATCTCTAATCAACTGAATGGCTCATAGTTTTGGATGACTACTTCACGGACTGACAGACTGATTGATTGGTAGGTTGGTTTATTGATTGATTGGTTGATTGAGTTGATTGATTGACTTAATTTGATTGATTGATTGGTTTACTTAATTTTGATTGATTGATTGGTTGATTGATTGATTGATTGATTGATTGATTGATTGATTGATTGATTGATTGATTGATGATTGATTGACACAGGCGACCTGACAGGGAAGCGGCGGATCATGCTGAACCGCTTCAAAATCTGGGACGTCACCAACAAAACCTGCAGCGGCACCTTCGTCCGCCATATTTGTCACTTCGGCCCGCAAGAGGTCGCCCTGCTGGCTCACTCCCGCCACCTGGTGGCCAACAAGTTCACCTACGACCTTCACCCTTTGGCCTGGGACTGCGCAGAGCAGTGGTATTTCGAGCGTGTGCGGAAGGAGGCGGAGACAGGGAAGGTAGAGGTGAACACGGAACCCTACCGACGACTGCTGATCGTCCAACACGCCCTAAGGCCGAAGCACAGCCCCTGGGGATGATGTCCGCTGCTGATGCTGTTGTTCTGGGAACATTTTTCCTGGTGACTGAACTGACTTTGGGGGCAGCTGTCCTGATTTTTTAAGGGGGTGGGGTGGGGATGGGAAAGACAACTATCCTTGGTATTTGAGTAACTGTTTCTGGGGTTGTCTGATGTCCTTGTTTCGTGACGGGACGGGATAGCTTAGTGGTCAGAACATTGCGCTGGCAATTTGACGACCCGGGTTTGATTCCCGTTCGAGGGGATTTTTTTTCCCCTGGAGTTAACATCAGTGCTGACTCCACTCTCCCCAAAAGTCCTTCGGATAAGACTAAAAACCGAGGCTCCGTGTGCGAACGCACGCAGAACATCTTGCACAAACGTTAAATCCTGTTCCGCTTTTCGTAAGAGTAGGCCATGTGTGCCGGTTGGAACAGATGACAAAATTGACAAAACTGTATACACACAGGAACTGGATGTAAAAAAAAGCATGTGAGTGCTTATTCCATTATCCTCGATATAAAGGAATAAATAAACAGATAAATAAATAAATAAACAATTACCCTGTAACCGGGGTTGCTATTCAGAGATTTGGGGGAAAAAATTATAATTATTATCCTTGTTCTGGAGTACTGTTTCTAGGTGTTGATTGCTGTCCCTGTTAGAGGACAGTTGTTGTTGTTGTTGTTGTTGTTGTTGTTGTTGTATGACTCTGGGATTAGGCAGCTCTCCTGATGTTTGGATTAGCATTGTAGGTATCCAGTACTGTCTGTGTGGGTTGACTGATGCCTTGTCCAGAGACCATTATCCATGTGACCGGGGTGTTGTCCTGAGTTTTTTTTTTTTTGTTTTTTTTGGGGGGGGCAGCTACGAAATCCACAGAATTGTGGACTGTTTCGTGGGTTCACTGCTGTTGCTGTTCTGGAACAGTTATCCTGTGTTTGGGCAGTTGTCCTGATGTTATTATTGGTGTTTTTTTTTTTTTTGGACAATTAACCTCAGTATTGAGCCCTGTCCCCAGGATTGACAGCTGTCCCCCGGATTACTAAGGTTAACAGCTGTCTTCAGGATTAACAGCTGTCTTCAGGATTGACAGCTTCTCATACCCTCAGGATTGACAGCTTCTTATTACACTGTCCCCAGATTGACTGCTGTCCCTAGGATTGACAGCTGTCCCCAGGATTGACTGCTGTCCCTAGGATTGACTGCTGTCCCCAGGATTGACTGCTGTCCCTAGGATTGACAGCTCTACCCAGGAATTGACTGCTTACCCAGGATTGACTGCTCTACCCAGGATTGACTGCTGTCCCTAGGATTGACTGCTGTCCCAGAATTGACTGCTGTCTCCAGGATTGACTGCTGTCTCAGGATTGACAGCTCTACCCAGGATTGACTGCTGTCTAGGATTGACAGCTCTACCCAGGATTGACTGCTGTCCCCAGGATTGACAGCTCTACCCAGGATTGACTGCTCTCAGGATTGACTGCTGTCCCCAGGATTGACAGCTTCTTCCAGGATTGACAGCTCTTCCAGGATTGACTGCTGTCCCCAGGATTGACTGCTGTCCCCAGGATTGACTGCTGTCTCAGGATTGACTGCTGTACCCAGGATTGACTGCTGTCTTCAGGATTGACTGCTGTCCCCAGGATTGACTGCTTCCTCAGGATTAACAGCTGTCCTAGGATTGACATGCTTACCCAGGATTGACTGCTGTCCCTAGGATTGACAGCTGTCCCCAGGATTGACTGCTGTCCCTAGGATTGACAGCTGTCCCTAGGATTGACAGCTTACCCAGGATTGACTGCTGTCCCTAGGATTGACAGCTCTACCCAGGATTGACTGCTGTCCTTCAGGATTGACTGCTGCCCCAGGATTGACAGCTTCCCCCAGAATTGCTTGGGTTGACTGCTGTCTCCACTATAGCTGTACTTTAATTTAGCTGTCTTTAGGATTGATCTGTCCTGTCTTCAGGATTGACTGCTGTCTTCAGGATTGACAGCTGCCCCCAGGATTGCTTGGGTTGACTGCTGTCTTCAGAATTAATAGCTGTCTTCAGGATTGACTGCTATCTATACAGGATTGACTGCTGTCTTCAGGATTGACTGCTGCTCAATGCTGACTGTGCTGTAGTACACTTATCCTGAGGGCAGGACAGCCTGTCCCTCTGATTGTTGGCAGCTGACCTCGGGAATGGTTATACAGGACTGGGGGTCACAGTCAGGCTGTGTTGTCCTTGGAATGGAGGACTGCTGTCTCTTCTTACAGTGCAGTGCTGGCTCAAGTTCTAGGACACCCCCTGTGCTGTTTAAGAATGCTTTTAACTCGTCAACATTCACGAAACATTAACACACACACGCACGTGCACATGCACGCACGCATGCACGCTCCACACGCGCGCACGCGCGCACGCACGCTCACACGCACGTACGCACGCACACACACATACACACACGCGCGCACATACACACACACGCGCACGCACGCGCACATGCACGCACGCACGACACACACACACACACACACACACACACACACACACACACACACACACACACACACACACACACACACACACACACACACACACACACACACACACGAACATGTGCGATCGCTGACTGACTGGCTGACTGGCTGCGTGCGATGGATGGATGGATGGATGGATGGATGGATGATGATGATGATATGGATGGATGGATGATTTTATTGAAGAACTCGATGTTTATACATAAGATCTCAATGTCCCTGGTGTGATTTTTTATTAACCGTGGAGTTTTATACATACATGCATACACACATACACACATACACACATACACACATACACATACATACATACATACATACATACATACATACATACATACAGTACATACAGTCATACAGTCATACATCATCATACATACATACATACAGTCATACAGTCATACATCAACAGTCATACATACATACATACATACATCATACTCTACATCATACATACATACATACATCATACATCATACATCATACATCATACATACATTTACATATACATATACATACATACATACATAAACATACATACATACATACATACAACAATTATTATTATGTATACACACAACTCACTCACTCACTCACTCACTCACACACCACCACATCACACACACACACACACACACACACACACACACACACACACACACACACACACACGCACGCACGCACACACACACACACACACACACACACACACACACACAACACATACAATAATATATATATATATATATATATATATATATATATATATATATATATATATATATATATATATATATTAAAACCTGTTGGAGCCCTTCCCTCTCCATATACTGGCCGAATATGTTTTTACATTTACATTTTACATTTACTTTTATATTCTACACCACGGTAAGTCACGGCAGATTTCCCTGTGTGAAATTCGGGCTTCTCTTCCTTCCTGGGAAGAGT
>CM060344.1:6435954-6458454 GCA_030674155.1 Stramonita haemastoma
TCTCTTCTCCCTTCTTCTTACGATCAAGACCAAACAGTTTCTAAAGGGAGTGCCTTTCAGCCTTTATAAACGTATATCATCATCATCATCTTCTTCATCTTCTTCTCCTTCTTCTTACGATCAAGACCAAACAGATTCTTAGGGGAGTGCCTGTCCGCGTACTTTATAAACGTATACTGTCTTCTTCTGCGTTCCCGAAACGCCTGTCTAAAGCAGCTTGAAGCCTTTGATTCAGACCCAAACTCTTTGGGATAGGTCCTGTTCTTTCTCCAAGGGACAACTCGCATCCTGCAGCCTATCAAGGCACAGCTTGAAGCTGAAGGTCATCTTGTGCACGCGGAGCGTGTGTGTGTGTGTGTTGTGTGTGTGTGGTGTGTGTGTGTGTGTGTGTGTGTGTGTGTGTGTGTGTGTGTGTGTGTGTGTATATTCATTGAAGCCTCGAGGTTACGCAGCAGTGCAGCATTTACTTTGCATATATCTTTCAAACATTTCCTGTGGGTAGTTTGTCCTCTTCACACTGACAGGGCCAAACCAACAAGATTCGAACGGTCCGTCTGAATCATAAGGTCGAAAAGGATCGCGTGTTGGCTCCTCAACCTTCCACGAAGTTTTCCTTTCTCCCCAAAAGGGAGGGAAGTTCAGTCCCTTCACAATCAAGATACAAGATACAAGTTCAGTCCCTTCACAAATCAAGATACAAGATACAAGTTCAGTCCCTTCACAAATCACACACTGTGGGACGCAGCAAAATAAAGATACCCCAAATCAAACCTCCAAGCACACACACTAAAGATGGGAGACCTACAGAACAAAACCCGGAACCAGCTCAAACCTACCCCACCACCCAAACCAAGGTCACCAGGAACTCCAACCACGCCAGACCTGGATGCTCTCCTAGCCAGGGTCATTCACCTGGAAGACGAAACGTCCCAACAACACATCCACCTGACAACTGAGATTGCCAATCTCCGCGGAGACTTCGCCGAACTTCATACCAACTATGGCAGACTTGAGAAAGAGAACAAACAAGTCCAGGAAGACAACCAACAGCTCCAGAGCGACGTGACAAGACTTCACACAGAGCGCACAGCACTGAGGCAGGAGCTGTCCGCCTTGCGTCTCTATCTCGACCTGTTTCAGGCAGACCACAGCAAGGTGAAGAGGGATCTGGAGAAACTCAGTTCACAGATCAAGGACGTCAAAACCGAAACGCAGGCAGAGATCAATAACGTCAAAACCGAAACGCAGGCAGAGATCAATCACGTCAGAACCGAAACGCAGGCAGAGATACCGTCACCACCAGTCAGAACAATCACGAAACGCAGGCAGAGATAAATGACGTCAGAATCGAAACGCAGGCCGAGCTCCATAACGTCAGAACCGAAACGCAGGCAGAGATCAGTCACGTCAGAACCGAAACGCAGACAGATATCAATAACGTCAGAACCGAAACGCAGGCAGAAATGCAAACGACGCCAGAGAATGGACAGCCAGAAACGCGATGTCTCCGGTGTCAAAGAAGAATCTGCACAAAAGAGCTGTGGCAGCGGCGACGGCGGCGGTGACGACGGCGGTGACGTGACACCCGACACGCCGTCACCAGAAGAACCAACGACGTCAGCGAGGGAGAAAATGACGTCACAGAGTGCCGAGGACGTCCTGCCAACCTCCCCCCAACAGGGACTCCCGCCCCCACCCCCACCCCCGCCTCTTCAGTCAGACTTCCACCAGCTTCTAGAAAACCACACCAACCTCCAGGCAGAAATCTCCCGGCTGAAGCAAGAGCACCACCAACTCACCAACGACCAGACCCACCTGAAGGCAGACGTGAACCGTCTCCAAACGGACCAGGACACGCTGCTCCAAGACGTGGTGGTCAAGGTCACCAAAAGCCAGCAGGACCTTCAAGCTGACGTGGCCAAGCTGCAGACTCAAATGGACACTGTCAGGTCAGAGCAGACGGTGTTGGAGATGACGTTGACCGAACAGCAGAGGAACCACGTGGAGATTGTCCTGGAGGAGGAGCGTCTTCTGAGCACCATCTGGACAGGCTGGCTTCGGATGTAGACGTGGTGAGGATGGAGGTACTACGCATGAAGACCTTCATGGAAAAGGATTCGTTGCGGACGACTTCCATCACGAGTGCGCTGGAGGCACGATTAGGTGAGTGAGAGGGGGGGGGAAGGGGGGGTGGAGGGGGGGCGGTGTGGTATGGTATGGTATATTTGTGGTATGGTATGTATGTATGGTATGGTATGTAGTATGGTATGGTATGGGTATGGTATGGTATGGTATGGTATGGTATGATAGAGTATGGTATGGTATGGTGTGGATGTGGTATGGTATGGTATGGTATGGTATGATAGAGTATGGTATGGTATGGTTAGTATGGTATGGTATGGTATGGTATGGTATGGTATGGTATGGTATGGTATGATAGAGTATGGTATGGTATGGTGTGGTGTGGTATGGTATGGTATGGTATGGGTATGGTATGGTATGGTATGGTATAGTGTGATAGAGTATGGTATGGTATGGTTGTGGTATGGTATGGTATGGTGTATAGGTATGGTATGGTATGGTGGATGGTATGGTATGGTATGGTGTGAGTATGGTATGGTATGGTGTATGGATGGTATGGTATGGTATGGTGTGTATGGTATGGTAATGGTATGGTGATAGAGTGTGGTATGGTATGTGGTGTGATAGGTATGGTATATGGTGTGATAGGATGTATGGTGGTATGTGGTATATGGTGTGAGAGTGGTATGGTATATGGTGTGATACGGTATGGTATATGGTGATATATGGTATGGTTGTTGAAATGGTATGGTATATGGTGTGATAGGTATGGTATAATTATGGTGTGATTGCTGTTACTTGTTCCTGTCCTTTGAATAGAAAGAATACATGGATCTGGATCTGTGTTTCTTGCTCTTCGTATCTGTTTGTCTGTCTGCGTGTTTGTTTGTCTGTCTGTCTCATCTGTCTGTTTGTACTTCTGTTCGTCTGTCTGTACGTCTGTCTGTTTGTACGTCTATTTGTCTGTAGATATGTATGTATGTATGTATGTATGTATGTATGTATGTATGTATGTATGTATGTATGTATGTATGTATGTATGTATGTATGTAGGTTGTATTGTAAGTAAGTTTGTGACTTTTGGGTGTAGATTACCAGACCAAAATAAGCAAATACAAAAAGTTAGTAGTAATCATCATTACATTCATACCTACATGACCATACCATACTACATCATCCACATACCATATCATACCATACCATACCCATTACATACATACCATACCATTCATACCACACCATACCATACATACCATCATCACCATACCATACCATACCAACATACCATACCATACCATCCATACCATACATACCAACCTACCATACCAACCATACCACACATACCATACCACACCATACCATACCATACCCATACCATACCATACCACACCATACCATACCACACCATACCATACCATACCATACCATACCACACCATACCATACCATACCATACCATACCATACCATACCCATACCATGCACACATACCATACCATACATACATACCATACCATACCACACCATACCATACCACACCATACCATACCACACCATACCATACCACACCAACCATACCACATCCATACCATACCATACCATACCATACCATACCATACCATACCATACCATACCATACCATGCCACACCATACCATACCATACCATACCATACCATACCATACCACACCATACCATACCATACCATACCACACCATACCATACCATACATACCATACCATACTATACCATACCATACCATCATACCATACCCATATCATCCACCATACCATACCATATACCATATCACCTATATCGTATCGCACCATATACCATACCATATATCATTTCGCACCATATACCATATACCATACCATATTACGCCATACCGTACTATATCATACCATACCGTACCAAACCATACACCAAACCATACCATATACCATGACATACCGGACCACACCATACTATAGTCTGTCTGCATTGCTGTGCTCTACCATGCCATACCATACCATGTCATACCACGCGTTCCCATATCATACCATATCACACCATACCATACCATGTCATAACATACCACACCATACTATACCATACCATACTATACCATACTCTGCTCTGCTCTACTACACTATACTACACTACACTACACTACACTACACTACACTACACTACACTATACTATCTATACTATACTATACTATACTATACTATACTATACTTATATACTATACTATACTATACTTACTATACTATATATTGAAAGAAGACTAGACTAAACTAGACTAGATTAGACTAGACTTGACAGTGAAAGACTAGACTAGACTAGACTACACTAGACTACACTATACTAGACTATACTAGACTATACTATACTATACTATACTATACTATACTATACTATACTATACTATACTATACTATACTATACTATACTATACTATACTATACTATACAGTGAAAGAAGCCTTCTACGAGGACCTGAACCAGCTCATCTCGAGGAGTCCACCACACAGACAAGCAAGATCATCTTCTCTACTCCACCAAATCTCAAACAAACAAACAAAAACCTCATCACACGAAAAACACATAACTTTCAAAAACGCTTCGCCTTACCTTGTTGCAGGCAAACCCAGGCAGCTCTTCGACGTCAAATTCCTGGACAAGGACAACACCCAGATCAACCAAGCCATGATCTTCCAAACGGTCAAAGTCAACGAGGGTGGCCATTACATCCATCCGGCAGGCGTCTTCAGAGCGCCTTGCGCGGGTCTCTACTGCTTCAACGTCACCTTAGGCAGTTGCACCAAGGACACGTCAGTTCACGGTCACTTCATGGTGGATGACGTGCGCCATTCCGTCATCCAGGGGGGCTATGACGGGGGGTCAGGGTGCGTGATGGTGTCGCTGACGGCTGGGCAGAGGGTGAGGGTGAGGGCGGTGAGCGTGGTGGATCAGTACAGCAGCATTTACAGCTGGTTCAGAGGCATGCTGGTGCTGCCCTTTCCCTGAGTTTACTTTTTCCTTTTTTATTATTATTTTTTTGTTGTTGTTTGTTTGGGTTGAGGATGGATGGGGTTAAGTTGTGTTGTCTTGTTTTGAGTTCTATTGATCTGTTCTGTACAGTATTTGATGCTACCATACTGCGCTGTACTCTGCTAGGCTCTGTGGCACTGCTCTACATGCACTGCTGAAATGTATTGTAAAATGCGTCACTGTACTGTGTGGTGTGCTGTGCTGCACTATACGCTGGGTACAGTACTGTGCTGCGTGGTGCTGTGGTGTTATGCTGTGCTGCGCTACACTATAATGTACTGCAACATACCGTACTGTGCCATGTTGTACTGTGTCATATTGCAAGATAGTGTATTGTATTGCACTATGTTACATTGTTGCATGATGAAAAATAAAACGTACTGTACACGGATCTATTCTGAAACAAACAGAACTCGGGGTTCATGCACAACCCTGAGCAGTTAAACCTCTGTAGATAAGAAATCTTGCTTAGTGTAACATTAAAAGCAATAATTATTTGCTGAGAATCAGAGCCTTACAAACAAGCCAGGGACTGTTTTTTAACATTTGTCAGCAAAACCACGCGCATATGAATTTTCCTTCACCGTCCCCTATCTCGTAGTCTGGTCGACCATTAGAGCATGACTGAGGATTTTGCAACCAGCTTCCTCTGCTCCTTGATGTTCTCAACTTTCCATAGTATGTCATTCCACTCAAGGCCAGTCCAGACTCTGATGTTGTCTTCCCATCGTTTTCTGTGTCTGCCTCTTCATCTCCCTCCTTGTACTGTTCCCTGTAGAACAGTCTTGACACAGTATATCATGCAACATCTACAGGCACTATGAAGATGGATAAAATGGGTGGTAGACCCGGAAGAATTGCATGTCAATAGATTTTCTCCTCACAGTTGTGGAAGTGAATTCTTCCTTCCTTATGCCTATGAATTCCCTGGGGAACAAAGGGCCGCAACAATACTCCTCCAAGGACTGGGTTCTGGGAGATCCTCTTCCGCTCGGCCCACGTCATTCCGGCTGCCTTCGTCTCTGCTTCAATGCTTCTGCGCCAGGTCTGTTTTGGTCGACGCACATTCCGCTTTCCTTGAGGGTTCCAGTCAAGGCCCTGCCTGGTGACATTTGAAGCAGGCTTGCGGAGCGTATGGGCGATCCATCCCCACTTCCCTTTCTTGATCTTAGACTCTATTGGGGCGTGTCTGGTCTTGTCCCACAGTTGTTCGTTGGAGATGACTTCTGGCCACCTGATAGAAATGAATAAGAGCATGTAACTTCCCTACCATGGATCCACAAAGTCGTTGGTTCGAATCTTGGCAGCCGCGTCGTGTACACTTTTCCTGATTTTTTTTTGACAGAAGAATCTCATTAGCACCAACAAGTTGTGTGTGTGTGTGTGTGTGTGTGTGTGTGTGTGTGTGTGTGTGTGTGTGTGTGTGTGTGTGTGTGTGTGTGTGTGTGTGTGTGTGTGTCAAGTCAAGTCAAGTCAAGTCAAGTCAAAATGATCTTTATTGAGGGTAAAAGATTAAGTTTACACAACTTTTTTTCATCCTGCCCTCACAAAAAAAATCATGTAAATTGACTTCTAAAACATTCAAAGACAAATATCAACCTTTGTTGAAAAAACTAAAATAAATCAGGATTATTTTCCAACAAATCTCTCAAGATAAAAAACAAACAAAAAAAACAAACCCAAGACAGTACAACATAAGCTCACATCATACATACAAATGATACAAATACTATATAACATGGGCATGAATAACAACAAGCAGCCAAATGTGAGGTAGTATCAAACATAAATGCGGACTTATAGTTTGTCCATCAAATGTTTCTTCAAAAGTTTCTTAAACATTTGTTTTGAAGGAACTGATTTTAGAAAAGGGGGTAGGCTATTCCACAATGTTCTTCCTGAATAAGCAAGGCTTGATTTATAGAGATTATTATGGGGCCTGGGCAGTAACAGTCTATGGGTAGGCCTATTTTTATTGACAGCAAATTTTTCCACAATTTTCTTTGGGGCTTTTCCGTTTAATATATTGAACATACATAGATATTTGTTGAACTGCAGTCTGTCTTTGAGTGGAAGGATATCTAGTTCTTTGTAGTTGGTGGTGGTCAGCGTATTAGGATTCAATCGGATTAGTTTAACAGCTCTTTTATGTAGGCGGTTTATATGCTTTAGGTTTGTTTCACTTGCGCTGTCCCATAAGGTAGAAACATAATTTATAAGAGATAGAATATGGGCGTGAAAAAATAGTTTTCGTGACTGTAAATTTAGAAAATTTTTGATTTTTCTAAGTTGATGCAATCTTACTGAGATTCGTTTTCCTAATGTGGCTATGTGATCTGACCAAGACAAATCGTTGTCGATTACTGCACCTAGTACTTTGTGTGAGACTACTTCTTCAATTTGTTGTCCATGGATATAAATTGGCTCGAATGGAGAACGCAATTTCTGTCTTTTTTGTCGAGTGGTTATAAACATACATTTTGTTTTATTAGAATTAAGAGACATATGATTGAGTTCTGTCCATTCGATAAGTTTATTGATATCTGCCTGCATATCTTTCACAAGCTGGTTTGAATCATCGTTGTTACATTGAATTGATGTATCATCGGCAAACATTTGACATGAACAATGGATATGCAGAGGTAGGTCAGTAATATAAATGGAGAAAAGAAGTGGTCCTAGTATTGATCCCTGTGGTATTCCATATTTCACGGGTAATAAGGTTGATCTCCTAGGCCCGATTTCAACAAGTTGATAACGATTACTGAGAAATGAGTCTAAAAATGATAATGCTTGGTCGGAAATTTTATAGCATTTTAATTTTTTGATGAGGAGAGAGTGGCTAATAACGTCAAAGGCTTTAGCAAAGTCTAGAAAAAGTGCAGTGCAGTGTGTGTGTGTGTGTGTGTGTGTGTGTGTGTGTGTGTGTGTGTGTGTGTGTGTGTGTGTGTGTGTGTGTGTGTGTGTTTTTGTTTTGTTTTGTTTTGTTTTCAGCACTGTTACTGATTTCTCTGCATTCAGCCTGTGTCAGAATAGCACCGTGGGTTTTTCCATTCAAAACTGGGTCAGAGGTGAAGGAGGATATGTCTGCTATCAGGTCCGCAATTCGGTTGAGGCCTGTAACTTTGTTACTGTATGAAAAACTGTCCCCTTTTATGACATGACCTGCTCCGTGGATGAAAGTCGCCTATGGCGGCAAGAGTTTTAAGGATGGAGGTTTTTACTGTTTGCCAGAGCCTTCATTCCCTTTATATATAAGCGCATACATAAGATTAGATAAACGTGTTTAAGATTCCGCTATTTATGTCAGCATTCCGTGGGTTATGGAAGCACGAACATACTGTACAAACACCCTGGACCTGTAGAGGGACGGGCTCCGCCAGGTTCTCCTTGCCCAAGAGACAGGGTCTGAAAAAGTCAGTGCAGTGCAGTGCAGTGCCCCAAGTGACTCCTCAGGAAGTTATGGGAGAATAATCCATTTATGCTTCTGTAGTATGGATATTTTCTGATCTATAGCTCGGCTTCAGATTTTTTGTGTGTGTCTGGGGACGGGATAGCTCAGTGGTCAGACACAGCACTCGCTTTCCCCAAGCTGAGGTGAAGCAGCATCGAGCGTGGTTACCAATTAGATGGGTGATCGTTTGCGCGCCTTGGCTTCAGTATAGTCCCCCAGTTCACCCAGCTGCGAATGGGAACCTACTCTCTTTAGGATCAGGAAAGGTAAAGCAGCGAGGGAGAGGAGATGGGCGCCGCCCTCAATATGCTGGCCCCTAGAGAAGCTGAGGTCTCTGATGCCTCGCTCCCCAGTGACCACATAGGTTATGGAACACCTTTACCTTTACCTTTTACTGTAAGACTTTCGTGTGTATATGTGATATCTAGGTATCCCCGAAATATGAATGTGACTACTTTGTTGGTGGGCACAAACGGTCGCATACGCAAAATCTCGTACAGGCCTATATCCTGTTGAACAACAGATCGTTGACTTGCTAGTTGGTTGCTTGGCTCTTTAATTATTTTTTTTATTGATTAATTCCCTTGTTAACAATGTGTGTAATTACCTAAGTATGTGAGTTAATTAGAAACAGTGCAAGAGCTTGTTGTTAAATACTATGAAATCATCTCCACAATGTGTGTGTATGTAAACTATGACAGGACATTTTAAGTGTTTGTGTTTTGTACAAAAGACAAATGCTTGATTGATTCTCTTGTTAACAGTTTGTGTAATTACCTATTAATACCATGAAATCACCTTCACAGTGTCTCTGTGTGTGTGTAAACTATGACAGGACTATTTAAGTGTACTTGTTGTCCTGACAAGTGACGCTTGTTGTTTTTGTGGTGCCTTTTTCCTTGAATAAAATAAACTGTTACTGAGAACATTTGTTGCTGGGTGCATGGTGTAACTGCTGTGATGTCATCCACGAATGTTGGAACACACACACACACACACACACACACACACACACACACACACACACACACACACACACACACACACACATACACATTGATATGGCACTGGGTTTATGGGTAGAAACATCAGGAATTCTGGTTACTCTACCATCATTCAATAAGTAAAGCTTCGAATCTACAATATTTTCTATTAAACGATTGCTAGTGATGGTAGAGCATGCAGAGTCCCAAAAAGGAGCATGAGCATTGAAATCTCCAAGAATAATCCATTTATGCTTAGTGAAGTCTGTGTTTTTTAACCAGTCAGTATTGTCATTTTTCGGACCTTGGGGTAAATAAACAGACACTACATTTAGTATTTCATCCTTGTTAAGTTTGACTGTCACCCCAGTGTGATACATATCTACTGTACTTTGCACGATAGGAGATATAACTAGCTTTTCATAGTCTAGACCCTGCCTAACATATATGGCAGATTTTACTCTAGAGTTATTATCACAATCACATAATGGTGGGTAATAATAATTTGTCAATTTAGGCATTTTCATTTTGTCCACATTCAAAGACTGGAGTGCTAATATAGCATAGTTATCAGTTGTTAAAAATTGTGTCAAGTCCAACAGATTGGTGGCTATGCTCCGAGCATTCCACTGTAAAATTTTAACTCCTGTAGAGAGATGTAATGTCCTGTCCAAGCTTGTCTTCATGTTATACATTTGTTTGTTATATTATTTTGTGTTCTGATTGTAGTCAACAACAATATGCAACCCAATTGAAAAAAAACAACAACAAACTAATGGCCCACCTCACATACACACATACATACGCAAGTAAGTAACAGGAAAAAATGGAGGGGGGGGGGGGATTTAGACACAGACCAGTGAGGAATAGTGTAAATAACAATGAAAAGTCCATGATGGAAGATGGTGATGTTTGGGAAGATCTTGCTCTGAAAAGATAATTATATACTGCCATGAAGAAGCGTAAGGATCTTAATGACGAAACGCCCATGGGGGAGGTAGCGGGTACGGTGTAGGCGGCAGTGGGTGGCCAGGTCTGTCAGTCCATGGATTGCCACAGAAAGAACGGCCTGTGTTGCTGGCGCCGAATCCCCCGCGTCTCTGTCGTCTTCGTGGACGTTCCCAGAACAGCTGACATAGGTGGCGGCCCAAGGCTCTTGCAACGTTGCCAGCACCGTAGTTATTCAAGTGAATTTCATCTTGAAGGTGTTTGGATGGATGAATATTCTCATATGCCAGGCAGGAAACGTTGCTGATATCTTCATTTACTATTTCAGAATAAGCGTGAGCATTGAACACGACCCGTCTTGCTTCTAGATGCTGTTGTTTCACTGGAGTGGCTCTGCTGCATACGACATGGGTCTTGGGGAAGATCTTCTGGACAGCCTTTACAGCTGCTGCCATGGCTTTGCCACATGTTGCAGGATCTTTCCCTTTGATGTCGTTGATGCCTGCATGCAGCACGACACACTCTGGGGCCGGTTCAAGCTCCTTGCTAGCTTCTTGGGCCACTTTCGTTATGTTGTCAATGGTGTAAGCTTTTTTCTTCGCCACCTGAAGGCCGTATGACAATGCCAAACGTGATGGATTTATTTTATTCATTGTCGAGTCGTGCAAAATGAGCACACGTGGCATGTCTGATTCAATTTCTTTGACATGAGAAGTCGACTGCTTGGAGAACCCTTTCATCTTTTCTTCATTTTGCGTCGTTCTTTGGTTTACGTCACTGAACTTGACGTCATTCCTCGACTCTGGTTTAGCTTTTATTCTTTTTGCGGTCTTTTTATCTTTTTTTTAAGTCCTGCCCAGCTCTCACACTGCTCAAGGCTTTTGGGGATGGGTAAGTGATGCCTGCATTGAGTTTGACTGCATCAGCGTAAGAGACAGGGGGAGATTTTACGGATTCTGCATGTTGTTGTTTGGCAGTCCGACTGTCTTTCTGTTGGCAAAGTGCCATTGACTTAGCCCTAGTATCTCCAGGATTAGCTATTAACTGCACATGGAATGTTGAAGAGGATTGCCTCGGAAGTGATCATTTTCCAATCACATTGTCATTAGAAGACCTTTCAGTATCAGATCGACCACATATTGAGGATAAAATCCCTCAATTTATATATAAATTAGCTAACTGGAGTTCATTTCATTCGTTTCTTCAAGGTATTGATATTGAAACGATTGCTGAGGATGATGTTGATAAATTTTATTCAAATTTTGTGGCAATGCTCATTCTAGCAGCTGAGTTTTCTATTCCCAAACGCAAAATCAGGAAGAATGGAAAACGATCAGGCAATAAATGGTGGACTAAAGAATGTGAGGATGCCGTAAACTATAAAAAGGAACAGTATAAAAATATGGTTAAAAAACCAATCAGAGGAAAATTTTATCGTATGAAATATGCTAAATGTCATAGTAAGAAAACAATTGCTCAGGCAAAAAACAATTATTGGACAGAATTCTGTATTAATGAAGTTTCAGAATCCAAGGACATGCATAAAGTTTGGAAGAAAGTTACTGAAATGAAAAACGGATTTCAACTCCCATCGTTTCCAATCAAATTTGAAAAAAACAGATTTCCAAGCATATTTGAAAAAGCAGAAGCCTTTGCTACAATGTTTGCAGATAATAGTTCATCCTTAAAGCTTCAATCAGACATCAAAAGTTATGACTCTTCAGAAAAGCTAGACAAAGTAGAAAATATATCATGTAATGCGGATTATTTGAATGCTCCTCTTCAATATGATGAATTTATTGAAACCTTAGATTCATTTACTTTTAACAAGACAGCAGTTGGTCCTGATGGTGTATCTTATCAAATGCTGGCCCATATGCCTTTAAAATGGAAAAGACTACTTTATTCATTTTTCCAAAAGTGTTGGATAAATGGCACTCTTCCTAGTATCTGGAGGCAGTCTATAGTAGTTCCAATCCTTAAGAAAGGTAAGTTGAGGTCATCAATAGATAGTTATAGACCAATTGCTCTTACTTCACATGTGGGTAAAGTAATGGAAAAAATTATACATAAGCGTCTGTTTCATTATTGTGAAAAGAATAATGTTATCCCAACTAATCAGGCTGGCTTTCGAAAGGGGAGATGTACTTCTGATCACTTAGTTAGATTAACTCACCAGATTAAAAAGCAATTTGCCAGAAGGAAAAGTGTGTTAGCCACATTCTTTGATGTGAAGAAAGCATACGATAGAGTCTGTCATGAAAAATTGTTGCATAAATTGAAGAATATTGGTATCAATGGAATGTTATATAAATATCTTCACAATTTTTTATCTAATAGATCAATCTGCACTAAATTGGGCTCAGCTTACTCATCCTATAAATCTATCAATTTAGGTATACCGCAGGGATCAGTACTTGCTCCCATGTTGTTTTCTATTCTTGTACATGATCTCCCTAGTTGTTTGTCAACTAATACTCAAGTCGTTCAGTATGCTGATGATATCGCAATATGGATAAATACTTCAGTTAGGAAAAACACCAAAAAGAGAGTTACCAATTATGTTGAACATTTATATCAAGATGAATTAAATAAATTCTGTAGCTTTATGAAGGAAAATAAGTTAGAACTATCTGCAGAAAAAACATGTCTTGTGCTCTTTAATAATGGTGAAAATCCATCAAAATTACCAACCCTAAAATTAGAAGGAACAGTGCTTAAGTATAAACCATATGTAAAATTCTTAGGCGTAATTTTAACTAGAAAGTTGAGCTGGAAGATGCACATCGACCACTTAATAACCGAGGCTAGAAAAAGACTGAACTTTTTAAAAGTAATAAGTTTTCAGGCATGGAGTCAAGATACTAAAACACTGATACATTTGGCTCAATCTTTAGTACGCTCAAAATTAATCTATGGACAAGAAGTTTATTTTTCTGCTGCAGATTATCTGCTTAAAAAATTACAAAGTTTAGACAGTAAAGCCATAAAGATAGCACTTGGTGTTCCAACACATGCTAACACAGCTAATACTTATAAAGAAGCACATTTGTTATCTCTTTCTGATCAACGAAGATTGGCGGTATCAAAGTACGTGATTCGGAGTCTATCTATTCCAAATTCAGTAAAAGATGAAATACTTATGGATCAAGACACTGATTATCCAAAACGAGCATGCGATATTTCATTTCTGCTGCCAATTAAAAATTATACTAATTCATTAATGAAAGAAGTTGGCATTGACATAGCAACGATTCCAAATTTACCGATGGTTCCCCTAATGCCTCCGTGGGAACATATTTCAGCTAACTTTGACATTGATTACACGGATGTAAAAAAGAATGAAGATCAAAATCTTCTCACTGTTGATGTAAAAAGCCACATTGAATGTAATTATTCCAATTATTTAAAAGTGTATACTGATGGATCTGTATTGGAATCAGGCAGAAGTGGCGCAGCATTTGTGATTCCTGCTTTAAAAGTACAAAAGTCGTTTCATTTAGGAGAACATTTTTCCATTTTTACGTCTGAATTATTTGCAATTTTTATGGCCTTGAAGTTTTTGTCTGATATGGCTCTTGATATTTCCCACATACTTTTTTGTGTTGATTCAAAAGCAGTATTGCAGGCACTAAATAATTGGCAAGGGAAAATAAGGACGGATATTATATTTGAGATTAAATTTTTGATACATTGTATTGCAAGTAGAGGGATTCGGATAACTTTATGTTGGGTCCCTTCTCACTGTGGAATTTATTGGAATGAGTTGGTTGATTCATTAGCAAAACAAGGTGCCTCTGATCGTAGTATTGAAACGTTTGATTCCAATCTTGTATTGTCCTCGTATGAAATTAGTGCAAGATTGATGAATAGAATGCATTCCAAAATGAAGACATCACATTTTGAACGTATTTCATGTTCACGTAAACTAGAAATTTTAATGTATAAACTGAGGTTGAATGCATGGAATACCAAATATTCTAAAAACGTGTCATGTTGCTGTTCTCAACCTCTTTCAATCCACCACTTATTGTTTGATTGCCCAATTCTTATTGACCTTTTTAAAAGGAGAGGATTAGATATTAAAAAAAGATATGCCACTGTTCAAGAAGTTTTGTATGACTCTCAGCAGTTCATAACATCAGTTGCTGAGGTTATATACTCTTCCCCAGTAAGATCTCTTCTGTAGTTATATATATATATATATATATATAATATATATATATATATATATATATATATATTATATATATATATATATATGAGAGAGAGAGAGAGAGAGAGAGAGAGAGAGAATGCGGGTGTGTCTATATCACCAAGTAGTGAAGGACATTAAACAAAACAAAACAAAACATTGATATGGCTCTGTCCCAGACCAAAAACTGTGTCCGTTATCGATGACAGCTAAGACCCAAGGCCTATTTGAAAAAAAAAAAAAAAAGTAAAGCGTGGTTTACACTTTGAAAGATTAGGTTGATATCATCCTTCAGCTGTGACAAAGTCAGCTTCTCATGACAAACCTGTACTCTTCATTAAAGGGGAGAGAACAAATCCTCTGAAGTCATAGTATGGCTACCTATAACGGCAAGACTTGACTGCAGCCTTACAAAGTAGACAAACTTCTCATCCAGTGTGTAGCCTACTTACCGTCTCACGGTGATTCACTGATGTGACGAGTGAGACAAGTGTACTTATTCTAGGTGACCCCCCCCCCCCCCCCCCCAGAGTGTTAAGCTGGAGAACGCCCAACAGTAACAACAATAGCATTAGGTTTGACCCACTTTTGAATTTCCTCGAGCCAGTGTGGCTAGCTTTCAGTGATCACTTTCTCTGGTGCTATGAACCCCACCAGGTCTTGGATTGTAAGCTGTGCTTATCCCAGAAGTCGGAATGCGGCTACCTTCATGGTGGGGAGGGAGGGGGAGGGGACAGCGGTGGCATACGCGTAAATCTCAACCATTGGTGAACCTCGGAGCTTTAGCCAAGAAACGATAATACTCTCTCTTTTTTTTTTTTAAACTATGCTGTAAATGGATACCTGCCCTCTTTAGGGTCAGGGAAGGTTAGGCAGCGAGGGAGAGGAGATGGGCGCCGCCCTCAATATGCTGGCCCCTGGAGAAGCTGAGGTCTCTGATGCCTTGCCCCCCTACGACCACAGAGGTTATGGGACACCTTTACCTTTTTACCTTTTTATTTGCCTCTGTGGTTTGAAAAAGTTGTTTTGTTTGTTTGGGGGGTTTGGGTTTTCTAAAGTGCTTTTCAAGAACGTAATTATTAATCCCTTGTGAGTGTCCCATAGTTTGGCTGCAGGACCAAAGGGAGCAAAAGATCACGCTCCCGAACTGTACAATTAGGGCAAAACATTTCCCCAAACATCCGAAGTCAGAATGCGGCAACTTTAATGGTGGGCCAAAACAAAAAACAAAAAAAAAAGTGGCATACACCAAAATGTCACTTGCGGAAAAAAACATAAAAGATCTAGCCCAGGAACATATAATAATAATAATAATAATAATAATAATAATAATAATAATAATAATAATAATAATAATAATAATAGCAGTAGTAGAAGTAGACACCCGTCATTCTCGGAAGACCATGGAGTTGCGCTCTAGTCTTTAGAGCGCAAAGCCTGGGTAGGTACTATGGAGGGCAAGCTGTTACCCATGCAGCAGACCCTCCTCCCCTCTCCCCTCTCCACGGCACTGGAATGGTCCATTGCAAAGGCAGTCGCCGACACGAATGGCTCCAGTACCGTCGCAGGAGCCGCCAGAACGTTGCCATATACAGCCCCGAACCGCCCTGGGGGCTCCAACTCCCAGATTTTTCCTCAGGGGTGGTGTCTAAACACACACCTGTGTGCATGCTGGGTTTTTTGTTTGTTTGTTTTATAATTTTGTCATCCGCTCCTACCGGCACACAACGGCCTGCTCTTCTGAAAGGCGGAACGGGATTTTAACTGTGGGCAAGATGTTCTGCGTGTGTTCGCACACGGGCCTCGGTTTATAGTTTTATCCCAATAATATAATGATAATGATGATGATGATGATGATAACAATATAATGATAATGATGATGATGATGATGATAATATAATAATAATAATAATAATAATAATAATAATAATAATAATAATAATAATAATAATAATAATAATAATAATAATAATAATAATAATAATAAATAATAATAATAAATAATAATAATGGCCTTAGCAATTAGCTGACATCAATAACTGACACAGCTTTTTGGCCTGGGCCAGTTTGTGGATATTAATCCAGGCACATACATCAATAATTATAATTATAAACATACATCTATATATAGGCTAGTGGGAGACATTTAGAGTTATCTACCTTGCACCTGGCTGAGGAGAAAACGTGCTCATTTCGGGAAGACCGCTGTCGCATCGCCTACAAGTCAAAAAATGCCTGAAAAGAAGAAATGCATCAAGCTGTGAGTTTGCATGTGAATGGAAGAACATGCTTATGTTGTAATATTATTTGTTTATTCAATATTTGGAAGGAAAAACGCATTCTTTGTGTAAAGTTACCGTCTATTTTGTGCCGAGATCAGAGGTGTTAGACGTCTGAGAATGACTCGAGTAGGCGGTAATCCGTACTCGGAATTTATTCAGGTTTTTCTACATCCCGGTTTCTAGATCAAGTCAGCACCTTCAAGGAAAGCTCACACAAATAAATTTAATGGCAACTCGTGGTAGAATACTTAAAAAATTATGTAGTGCCCTTTATTTTTATGCGATATTTTATGTCTGCTCGGACTCAGAGGATTTTTTTTTTTCAGACCGGAATTTGGGGTTTCCCCATGGAGTTGTAAAAGTGAGGAGACTAAATTCCATTTCATATATAAGTGTATGCATTATTGCACAGGCCTACCTGATGACTGGGGTGAGAGAACAATTGACTTTTTCAACTGGTACTATATGTGATCATCAGAAAGATTTTTTTTTAACCTAAAAATATTAAATAGTGCTATAGTGTCTGCTGCCTGAGTAACACTAACAGACCTGTGCAAAATTATGCTAGGTTAGAATGTGATTTTGCCCACATGTTAACATTTTAAATATGGTCAGTGCCCATGATTGCATTTCTTCACCTGTATAGGTATCGTGGATTTGGGTTTGTTTTTTTGCTTGTTCCGTTGTTGTTGTTTTTTGTATTGTGGGGGGGGGGTGGGGGGTGGGTTGTTGGTTTGTTGTTGTTTTTGGAGGGGGAGAGGGTCCTCAGCTAAAGCTCAAGGTTCATCAATGGTGAGATTTTGCATTTACATGTAACAATACCATTGTATGCCATTGTTTTTGCCAATCCGTGTCTCTGTCATACTCTTAATCATTGTCATTTTCAAGTACGTCATCAGACAGAAGATCATGCCTGCCTTACCACTATGTCGATCAAGAATCATATGCAGTGCTGGAAAAGCGGTGTACCTTATCTGTGAAGTGGACAGTTAATATGCTGCTTGAATAAAAGGAAAATTCATAAGATGGAATCATCTGCTGTATAAATAGACATTTTATGTTGGGTTTTTGTTGTGTTTGGGCTTTGGGGGGGGGGAGGGGTTGGGGTATGTAATTTTGTTTTTTGTTTTGTTTTGGGGTTTGTTAGGGGGGGGGGTAGTTTTGTTTTTGGTGAGTGTGTTTTGTTTTGTTTGTTTTTTGGGGGGGGCAAGGTCGGTGTGAAAGAAATTTTTATCTCAAGAGTTCATTTGGTAAAGAATTAATAAATGAATTTTAATCATATTTGCAGAGTTCGGCAAAACTGAATCTATCAGATAAATGAAATCATTTTTATACATCATGTATGTGTTGTCTATACAGGCCAGTTGGGGCCACTAAGGAACTGAAGGCTGCAGAAGGTGTAAAAAAACAATGGACAGAGGTAAGGCATCACACCTAAGTAACACCTCCCCGCCCCCCATCCCCAAATTAGGTTTTGGACTAATACAGTTGTAGCCTTTGGCTAGTAGTACTTTTAGAACTTGTATTAGTCCAACTCTGTAAAAGCTTGTCAAAATATAGTAAAAACACTGATGCTGTCAGTGCATTTCTTACATTGTAGTATAATACCAACAAATAGTAATTTAGTGCAGAAATAACAGAGGATGATAGCAAGAAAGGTAAATCATATAGTGATATACAGAAAAAGAAAATTGTACAGTTTTCATATCAAAAGATTTATGGGGGGGTTTTTTTGGTTTTTGTTGTTGGTGTTTTTTTTAAAATTAACCATCCAGCCTTCTTTCTTTTCTATCTCTGTCTCTGTTTTCTGTCTGTCTGTCTGTCTGTCTGTCTGTCTGTCTGTCTGTCTCTCTCTCTCTCTCTCTCTCTCTCTCTCTCTCTCTGTCTGTCTGTCTGTCTCTCTCTCTCTCTCTCTCTCTCTCTCTCTCTCTTTCTCTTCTCTCTCTCCTTCTTCTTCTCTCTCTCTCTTCTTCTCTCGTCTCTCCTTCTCTCTGTCTCCTCTCTCTCTTCTCTCTCTCTCTCTCTCTCTCTCTCTCTCTCTCTCTCTCACTCTCTCTCTCTTCTCTCTCCTTATTTTTTTATTCTGTAGGAAGCTTTTTGGCCGTTATCATTGACAGTTTGCTGATCAATATAGTTGATTAGTTGCAATGGCTTGGGGCAAAAAAAAGGGTCTCTCCAGGCTTACTTCTACTATGTGCACACACTCTTATACACACGCATGTACGCACGCAGACACATGCATGCACACGCGCGTGCGCACACACACACACACACACACACAATGCACACACACACACACACCACACACACAACACACACACACACACACACACACACACACACACACACACACACCTTCCACATCACCTTTTTCAAGGCCTAAAGTTAAAGGCAAAAGAGCAATGCATGAAATAGGACAACAAATGATATAATTATTACTTTCATTATATTACAAGTAGATAAACTTACAAAATACAAAGTGTACACAGATAACATCTTGCACCGTATCCCAGCTCAAAACATGCTGAGATTCATCAGTCAAGTGGTACTTTTCTGATAAGAAATTTGTAGTCATTTTCAGTGGTATTAATTTATTTGTCAGCCTAGTTGTGAAATTTCAAAGGTTTCCAAGGAAGTAGGCATTAGCTGCATTTTTGGTGTATAAAATTGTGTGTGCACATTTATGTATGTGCGTGCATGTGTGTAAATTTACATTTCTTCAAATGTTTTGCATCCATGTAGATATAGATATAGATATATATATATATATATATATATATATATATATATATATATATATATATAATATATATATAAATATATATAATAGAAAGAGAGAGAGAGAGAGAGAGGAACAGAGGGAACTGGTTGTCAAGTCTTCAGGGGTGTCCCCACGGTCGCCAGACTAAGGGATAGATAGATACACATCTCGTGGAGATATTTCAGCCTCAGTGCAGATGATATATATATATATATCCTCTGACCGTGCTCACAGGAGGCGGAGAGCGTAGCAGACCGGTTAGCGGACGCGGAATGGCACAGCCACAGCGCCCGTCCCCGCGGGGAGAGCAGCGGGTACTTTGTGATCCTGCACTGGTACGTGAAGGAGGGGATGTGGATGCCGCTGTTCCTGCAGCACGGCAGCATCACCTCGCAGCTGGCCCGCACCTTCAGCAACAAGGAGCCCACAGCCCATCTGCCTCCTCCCCCGCAGTCAGCGCAAGCTGCTCTACCGTCAAATGGCTGCCAGACTCCGCCCTCGACAGTGGCATGGTGAGCGCTGTGGGAAGGGGTTTTGTTGTTGTTGTGTTGTGGTTTTTTGGTGGTGTTTTTTTTTTTTTTTTTTTGGGGGGGGGGGGGGTCACTGTTGTTCTTTTTTGTTTTTGCTGTTTTTGTAGATGTTGCATTTTGAGGAAGATTGAAACATGCAAACATTATTAATCATGGGTAGTTTGTGTTCATTTTTGGTGTGAGGGTTTTTCATGGATCTGAACGTTTCCATGGGGGAGGGGGGGGGTTGTACATTTTTTTTAGGATCCCTCATGGATTTCTTCTTCATCAAAGGCTCAGACAGCAACAATTATCGTCTGTCATAAGAGCAAAAATGTGTTGCGCTGCTGTTTAACTCTTGACAAGTCGGGCCCAGTGCATCTGACTTTGGTGTGGCAAAAAATTATCTTCTTTTAAGTTTTTCTGGAATAAAGGCAGGGGAATGGACCAAGATGGCAAAAAAAAGACAAGATGGGAGTGACAGGAAGAAAAGTAATAAAACAGAAACTTAGTGAGGGACAGAAAAGAAGGAATTACAAGCACAGATTTTTCAGAAGGTGGGAATGCTGTTTAATAATTTATTACTGAAAGACCCCAGCATCCCCACAAGGAATTTCATGGATTTGAAAGTTCTGAAGATAAATGAAAAATGATCTCAGCAGTCATGCACACACAAAATTCATTGATACCTTGTGTCACCTGCTTGGGTTGTACTTGCTGTGGGGTGAAAGTGGATCTCAGGAAAAACAAAATCTACATTTTTACTAAGTATTTTACCATGTTGGGGGCTTTTTTGTTATCATGAACAGACATGAAATTATGGTGTCTATTTTTTTTTCCAGAACAAACCGTCTTTCAAAGAGGTGCTGCAAGCCTTCAGTATGAAGTACAACCATGGGGAGATACTGGCTTTCAACATGGACGAAGAGCAGTCTGATGTGCCCGAGAACTTCAGTCTTCTGGACTACTAAGTAAGTTCAGCAGAGGATGAATGCACATAGAAAGTGTAAGAAAGTTGGCGGGATAAAAAAAAAATTAGGCCAATGGATTGTTAAAAAATCAGTTTCAAAGTTTGAAAATAAGGAGGAAAATTTAATATTGAAGGGTTTTGTATGCTCATGTTTGGTCAAACCAAAAACAAAATCTGAAAAAAGACTCAGACAACCAAAAGAAAGTATTGCCCGGTGATATTGGCCATATTGAATGGTTTGAAATGTTTGGTCCCACAAGTTGTTGGGGTTTTTTTTTGTTGTTTTTTTTTTAACCACAACAACCACCAAAAAACAAAATTACAACCCCAAAGTAAGTATACCCCTGTGGGAGTGGTCATATTGAATGGTTTTGCATGTTTGGTCTCACAGGTATGAACAAAAAAACAAAAAAAAAAGACTTTACATACCCAAAGTAAGTATCCCCCATTGAGAGAGGTCTTCTTGAATGGTTGTGTTTGTTTTTGTACCACAGATATTGACCAGAAAGAAACAAAAAAACAAAACAAAACCCTGAAACCCAAAGAAGAAAGTATTACCCTCAAGAGTAGCCATATTGAATATTGGTTTGCTTTTATCTCACAGGTTTCGACCAAACCAACAAAACCTTGAAACCCACACAGAAAAGTATTGCCCCGTGAGATTGTTTCCATTGGCTGTTCATCCTCCTGAGCTTCCTCCCATTGGCTGGAGCTGATGCCCACACCCCAAGTGCTGCAAACAAACCCGTTGCCAAGTCTTTCACACTCAATGGAGCAGTCAGTCCAATCTGTATTTGCTATGAATTCCAAGGGGTGGTTTTGTTTTTTTTTGTACTTTTGACTGGGTATGAGTGGTTATGGGTATGCCTTCTTGTTTTTTTGCCTGGGTTTTTTTTTTTGGGTGGGGGGGGGGGTTGTTTGTTTGATTTATGGTTACCATGCCATCTTTTTTTTTTCTTTTTCTTCCATGTTTTTCTGGTGGTAAGCTTCTTCCCCCTTGTTGTGTTTATTTGTTTAGAGGCTTTTTCTGTGTAGTTGATCTTGAAGTAGGGGGGGGGGGGGGGTATATATGTGCTTCTTTGTGCTAAGGGGAGAGTATTTTTTTTATTAGGTTTTCCCAGGGTTTGACTTTCTGTTTTGTTTACGAATGTTAACACCCCATTCTTATTAATTTTCTGTCATGAATTCCATACAGTTTGCAACTGTAACAACAACAGAAAAAAATCAATTATACTTGCAAGAAATGGATAAAGTCTACAGTAACAACAAAAATACAATGTTAC
>CM060344.1:6468454-6504518 GCA_030674155.1 Stramonita haemastoma
CCTCTCCTCTCCCCTCATCGGGTGCATCATATAGCATTTCTTTAGTGCCTCCCCCCCTATCCTTTATTCCACTGGAGGCCTAATCTAGTAAGAATTTTGACTTGGGTGCATCATACAGCAGACTCCAGATTGCCTCATCAGGACTGTGGCTGTAGTGAAGGGAATGTGTGGCATGAAGAACCTTGCATGGCGTAGTGTTAAAAGAACACATCAGTTACAGGACAGGCTCAAAAACACCTTTACAGTCTCACCTATCATGTCCATGAAACTTCATATAGGACGTACGTACAGGAGCAGTGCCCTTGCAAGACAGGCAGGCAGCCAGACAACAAAACACGTGCTGCAGTTCTTACTGCTGCAAGAGGCGCATCCATAGAGGATCTGGCCTGACTCCACCCACCCCAGTGGCCAAGAAGCTTCACGGTGACATGCAGGACCTGCAGCATGCTGCTTGCTGCCTCCGTTGCAGAGACTGAGCTGCCTGCCCGCCTGACGAGCGCGAAAGAAAGTTCATAAGTATGTATGTTAAAAAGTGACCAGTATTTTTTTTTTATTGTAAAGCTTCATGTTATTGTTGTTAGGCTTCTTGGTCTTTTTTTTTCTTTTTTTGCTGTTTCATTCCCTGTTATGTTCCATACCCAGGCTCAGGTCAGAAGTCCACAGTCGAGGGAGCTAGTTTATCAATGTTAGAGTGCCACCATTCCAGGGCACTGCAGCTGGGTATTTTTTGCAATATAACAATATATTTTTTACATTCTACAATTCTACAAAAGTTAAATCTGTAATACAAATGTGAATGTCTTAAAATCATTCTGTAGAACATAGTTTAGCTTGTTATTTAAGTAGAACCCATAGGGTTTTGAACAAAATGTTAATATTTTACAGAAGCTACAACAGAAGCCACTGTGGTCATCTCATCAAGCCATTGGAGACACTCCAGTTGAAAATCTCCAGGATGCAGAGTACCCATCGGGATTGTAAAGGTGCAAATATTTTTTTTTCTTCTTCTTTTTCTTTATCCGTGGCTAAAGCTTTAAGGTTCACCAATGATATTTTGTGTATGCGACCGTTTTTACTCCCCACTAAGATGGCTCATTTCTCTACAGATTGCTTAGCGCTTTTCTGGATATGTTTACATGCCATAGGCCATCACTAGTCTACTGTTGTATGAAAAATGTTTTTAATGTGTGTGTAAGCTTTGATGCCTGTGTTCGCCCTCCAGATTTTGCTGTACACTCTCTTTTGAAGACTGCAGGGAAATGGAGCCAGTGTTAATTCTTGGTGGGGGGGGGGGGTGGGGGGGGGATGACAGAGGAGGTGTGATTAAAAGAAAACTCACTGGGATGGAGTGGGGGCTCAGGAGAGGAAAGAAGTCTCGGTTATTTGATAACTTAGGCTTAGGTTACAAACATGATTAGTTACTGGTGTACGCACAGCGCCAAGGCTGATATTAAACTGGTATGCCTTAAAACTGTTATGCCTTAAAACTGTTATGCCTTAAAACTGTCTGTTATGCCTTAAAACTGTTATGCCTTCATCTTACGGAATCAGAGCGGGTGCACATTCTTTAAACCGTGTATATAGCTTTTGAGTTGTCATGATTTTAAGGCCATGAAAATTCAAAGTGCACGAATAATAAAAACATGCTTAAACATACCAATATCATACTTTTTTTGTCACCAGTGCCTTTGCACAGAGGATCATCAGGATGCCATAGACTGGATCATTGAGGACTTCATCATCATCGAGGACTGCATCATCGAGGACTTCATCATCATCATCATCATGGGGAGATGAGGCCTTTAAAGTAAGAAGATGCATGTACATGTTAGTTGGGTTTTTTTAAAATGTATGTATCAAAATACTGAGTTCAAACAAGACCAACAGTATGTTGCAAAAATGTGACAAAGAAACGAACTGAAAAGTATGCTTCAGCGGAACGTGAACGCTTGTGAATCATTCTGATATCAAAGCTGTGCCAGTCGCACACTTATAGTTTACAAAAACAGAAGTTACTGGAGACCACATCAGAGACAATGCTGTCTCACACGATAACGGTGGATTGGTTAAAGTGTTTTGCAGAGACTTTACTAGAAATGCTGGTAGATAACTTGTTTAAGTCTTGACACTATACAAAATCTGAATATTTGAAAGTTTTTGACCGCATAGATATTGTATGTTTTTGGCAATTTTTGCTCAGAATTTTCAGTCTGTGGATCAGAGAAACAGTTTTTCTAGTACCAAGATTTTCAAAAGCCATACCGAGTACAAAGAATGTGTGTGTGTGTTGTGGTTGGGGGGGGGGGGGGGGGGTAAGAATTTCAAGGGCAGGCAACAGTACAGATTATTTTTGTACCTGCCTTTTTAGTAGAAAATTGATTGCCTGCATGTTAGATAGAGCTGTTGTATATGATGAACAGTATCTTATTGTTTTCATGTCTGAGAGATTAGTTTAAAAAGCTGGTTTTTTTCTCCCGAGATTGTTGTCTGCAGTGCGGAAAAAAATTCCACACTTCTGATTTGATTGTACAGCGCGGTGAGCCCATGTTTTTGGGAATTTGTGCTATGTAAGCCTCCATTTTATTATTATATTATTTTATTATTAATTATTATTCTGCTGACACACCTTTTTGCTGGCCTATCACTGGTGTGCAATTGCTGGTTGCCTTCCATCGTAGAGAAAGTAAGATACCTTATGCTGCAGAGAAAATACTCAACTCTGCTTGCATTCAGGGGTAAAGTTTTCTTAAAAGTAGACAGTGTGTAAGTGCTGTATGATCTGGTGGGGGGGGGGGGGGGAGTGGAAGGGGGTTAGAATAAGCACGAGTGTGCTTTTTTTTTTTTTTTTGTGTCCGGTCCTCTGTTTTGTCAATTTTGTCATCTGTTCCCACTAGCACAAAATAATCTACTCTTCCAAAAAGCAGAACAGGTTTTAGTGTGTGTGTACGTGTGTGTGTGTGTGTGTGTGTGCGTGTGCGTGTGTGCACGCGTGTGTGTGTGTGCACGCGTGTGTGTGTGTGCACGCGTGTGTGTGTGTGCACGCGTGTGTGTGTGCGAGCATGCATGTGTGTGTGTGTGTGTGTGTGTGTGTGTGTGTGTGTGTGTGTGTGTGTGTGTGTGTGTGTCTGTTGTGGAGGGAGGGAGGTAGTTGGAGGGGGGCATCTGATTGTGTAAAAGATTTTATGAAAAAAGTCTGGCAGGAGGGGTAAGATACATTAGATTACTAGGAGTAGGAAAAAAGGGCTGGTGAAAGAAAGCACTTTTCTGATGTAGGTTATTTTGTACTTAATCAGATATGACTTTTAGATCAATCAATTTTTAAGCAGACAAAATTTGTCTAAAGCCTTAGGCCTTAAATTTCCTTAGAGATAAGTGGGCTACCTTGTCAAAAACAATAGGCCTGAAATTTCCATGGCGATAAATGGGGTTAGAAATTTGTAATTTGTGTCAAACTTGCTACCATTGTGTGTCTATTTGCTATTGTGTCCACATGCAGTCAGACTGACGGTCTGACCTACAGCCCCTACCTTGATTAATGCCTAACTGTTCATACTAACCCTAACACTAACCTGGCTTCTAATCCTGGCCCCCTACATGTGGACATAAAGACAAGTGGGCACAGTGGTAGTTCCTGACACAGCAGTCTTTTTCAAGCAGTTGGGGGCGGGGGGGGGGGGGGGGGTTGGGAATGGAAAAAAATTAAACAAAATTTAAACATAGGTTTGGGTCTGATGGAAAATGGGTCAAGGGAAAGTGTGGGGGGTGAGGCAGAAATTGAGAGGGAGGGGGGGGGAGGGCAGTGAGTAAGTGGGGGATGGGTAGTGTAAAGACTGTTTTTAGAAAGTGATGAAAAACAGGAGCACAATGATTGGTAGAGAAAAAAGTTAGGGTAGATTGTGTAGGTGGTAGTCAATATTGGGGGTAGGGAGACACATTTGGTAGATTGTGTAGATTGTGTGTGTGTGTTGTGTGTGTGTGTGTGTGTGTGTGTGTGTGTGTGTGTGTGTGTGTGTGTGTGTGTGTGTGTGTGTGTGTGTAGGTGTTTATCAATATTGGGGGCAGGGAGACCTTTTTTGTAAGAAGAAGGGGAGTAGGCGGTGATGTGTATTTTCTTAGGAAATGAGGAGGTGGGTAGCATAATGGGAATAGAGAAAGAGGGATGACAGTGAGTGTGTGTGTATTTGTATGTGTGATTATTTTTTTTATTTTTTATTTTGAGGATATGTGTGTGTGCATGTGTGTGTTGTTGTTGTTGCTTCGATTTTACGTCTGTTCAAAGTGATATTAGACGATGGGAAGGGAAGGGGAGGGTCTAGTATGTTGATGGATGTGTGCAGTAAAATGGGTGTCTTTTTCTTAATAATGTATACAGTACATAGATTTGGGCTAAACAGTGATAACAACAAGTAAATACATAACAATTGCTAGTATGACTTAAAACTATAACAAATTTCCTAAAGAACTATTCATTAAAGATTTTGTTATACGAAATGCCAAATTAAGATTTTAAAAAAATCTTATCCAAGGATTTTTCCGAGAAAGAGGGTAAGAATGGTTTTAGACTCTTACATTAAAAAATTATCTGTTTGTAATTGCGTGTGTGTGTGTGTGTGTGTGTGTGTGTGTGTGTGTGTGTGTGTGTGTGTGTGTGTGTGTGCGCGCACTTGTGTGTGCGCGCTTGTGGGCGCTTGTGTGCGCGCTTGTGTGTGTGTGTGTGCGTGTGTGTGTGTGTCGTGTGTTTGCGTGTGTTTGCGTGTGTGTGCATGTGTGTGTGTGTGCGCATGTGTGTGTGCATGTGTGTGTGTGTGTGTGTGTGCTTATTTTTTAATTATTTTATTTTGAGGCTAATGAAATAAGCACTCATGTGCTTTTTTTTTTTTTACACCCAGTCCCCATGTACATGCAGTTTTGTAGATTGTCATCCGTTCCCACCAGCACACAATGACCTGCTCTTTAAAAAAGTGGAACAGGTTGTAATATGTGCGCAAGTTCTGCGTGTGTTCACGCACAGGGAGGTTGGGAATGGAGTTGGCACTTACTGTAATTCCCAAGGGGAAAATTCCTTAGCAGGAATTTTATGCAAGCATAAGTGGCAGGGAAATCCATGCAATTGCACACTGCTGATAGTCACCAGCAACCCACTCAGAAATCCTGTGCTTATGTGCAGGAATTTTTTTTTTTTTTTGGGGGGGGGGGGGGGTTACTTTTTGTTTTATTTAAAGATAGTCACAGAAATGGTGGATGCTGTATGGTTTTTAGCTGGTTGTGTTTGTGTGGGTTTTATTTTGTGATATACTTCCCCCCCCCCCCCCCCCCCCCCCCCCCCCCCCCCCCGAAAAAAAAGAAAAATTTTGTGGGTGTTTTTTTTTTTCCTCCTATGAAGAATCGGTCAGAAGCTGTCAATTAAAAAGAAGGAAGAAAGATGGTGAACTTTGATCGGCATTCCTCTGAGGCAAAACAATTATTTTTCTTTTCTAAGGTGATCTTTTTGTTTGTAAGCTCATGGAATTTACCTGTGGGAGAAGTCGTAATAGAAAACTGCCAAGATGATTGGGGGGGTGGGGGGTGGGGGTGGTTATGCTTTTTGTTCAGATCAGTGGAAATGGGCGACAGGTGAATACTGATGGAGCATGTTTTTCTGACATGGCCTATTTCCTTTTTTTGATGGATTGGTTTTAACAGCTTTTACTTTCTTTTTAATTGATACCTTTTTTTTTCTTAAGCAAAGACCCCCCCCCCCCTCCCCCTCCCGTTCCCCTGAAATGTTGATGCTGGCATGACTTAAAACCTGTTGTAAAAAAGTTGTCTTGGATTTTTTTAAAATTTTGTTTTATTATCTTCTATTTATTTATTTATTTATTTATCTATTTGTCATGGAATAATGCTTGCTTTATTGGCGATGCTGATATTTAAAAAAAAATTTAAACTTGAAGTGTTCAGAATAATGTTGGGTTGAAAAAAAACACCTACCTTTTGATTGATCTGTTGAGAAAAGTGTTGTCCTGAATGAATCTTGAAGGCAAAGTGACCGGATGTATGTTGGGTTTAGGATTTTTTTTTTGGTGGTGCTTCTTTCAGGGTTTGTTTTTGTCAAACTTTTTTTTTTTTTGATTTGCATTGCTTGGTTTTCTTTCATAAGACCATGGCAGATTTTACAGCAACACATGACTTGAGTGTAATGGAGAAAAATGTGTGCTTTTGATGGTGTAGGTGTGTTGGCGTGTGTGTGTGTGTGTTGGCGTGTGTGTGTGTTGGGTGTGTGTGTGTGTGTTGGCGTGTTGTGTGTGTTGTGTGTGTGTGTGTGTGTGTGTGTGTGTGTGTGTGTGTGTGTGTGTGTGTGTGGTGTGTGTGTGTGTGTGTGTGCAACTAAAGAATCTGTGTGTGTGTGTGTGCAACTAAAGAATCTGTGTGTGTGTGTGTGTTGTGTGTGTGTAATTATGGTTGGAATATTTCCCCAAATTACTCTGTGTGTGTGTGGTGTGTGTGTGTGTGTGTGTGTGTGTGTGTTGTGTGTGTGTGTGTGTGTGTAATTATGGTTGGAATATTTCCCCAAATTACAGAAACTACCATTATTACTTGTTCCAGACTGCTCAAGATAGGAGTGGAATGTAATTGCCCCCCCCCCCCCCCCCCCCTTAAAAAAACCACACAAAAAAAACATTTTTTTTTGCCTATGAAGAGGACATGTGAAGCACCTGTTTATTTTTAAAAAAAGAAAAAAGGGTGCTCCATGATCTGCATGCAACTGAGGCCACCTCCCCCCCCCCCCCCAATTTTTTTTTTTAAAGTTTCAGATGTGCATCTGTGTGCTTTGTGTTGTACATGCTTTAAAGCAGAAGAAAATAGATCACATGTTTGATACAATTATTATGTTCAGTTTAAAATAGTGTGTGTGTGTGTGTGTGTGGTGTGTGTGTGTGTGTGTGTGTGTGGTGTGTGTGTGTGTGTGTGTGTGTGTGTGTGGTGTGCTTAAAACTTAAGAATCTGTGATGGTGGCTTCACTTTTTTTTGTAATAGAAATAGCGTACCAAAAAAAAAAAAATGTTGGAAGTTGATCTTGAATTATCTTTAAGTCCTTAAAGTATCAGATTTTGACTTGAATGATTATTGTTGTAGCCAAAACATAGGCCCATAATGTTTATGTTTTTGTACACCTTCAGATATTTTTGTGTGTGTGTGCATAATCATGTTTGGAATATTTCCCCAAATTACTGAAATTATTATTGTTAGTTGCTCCAAACACTAGGAAAGATAGGAGTGGAAGCAGTGTAATTGCCCCCCTTTTTTTTTTTTTAAAGCCAATGAAAACACCCTTGGTTCCCCCCCCCCCCCCCCCCCCCCCCCCCCCCTTTTTTTTCTTTTTTTTTGCCTATGAAGAAAGACATGTGAAGCACCCATTTATTTTTTTAAAAAAAGAAAAGAAAAGATGGTGCTCCATGATCTGCATGCAACTGAGGCCACCACCCTCCCCCCCCCCCCCCCCCAATTTTTTTTCAAGTTTCAGATGTGCATTTGTGTGCTTTGTGTTGTACATGCTTTAAAGCAGAAAATATACATAATGTCTTTTATACAATTGTTATGTTCAGTTTAAAATGAAGTGTGTGTGCATACTACACCCCTTCACAATGTGCTCTCTTTTTATTGTACACCACTGACAGTCACCAACAACCAGTGCAGAAATCATGGTCTTGTGGGCAGGAGCTTTGTGGGGGCTGGCTTGATTTGGAGGGGGGGGGAGGTTGGGGGGGTGGAATACTTATTCTTTTTATTTAAAAGATGGTAAAAAAAATTGTGGATGCTATATATTCCTTTTAGCTTGTTGAGTGCGTATGGGTTTTTTGTGAAAGTTTTTTTTTTCCAGGAAAGAAAGGAAAATTGAGATTTTTTTTGTTTGTGCCTATAAAGAGATGTGTGAGGCTCCCAGTCAAAAACAAGAAAAAGGAAAAAAGAAAAAAAGATGATCTGTCATCTGTGAGCAGCTGAAGCAAAACTGTTTGGGTTTTTTTTTTTTTTGGTAAGGTGGTGATCTTTTTGTCTGTAAGCTTGTGGTATTTACCTGTGGGAAGTAGCAAGAGAAAGATACCAAGACTGTTGGGTGGGGTGGGGTGGGGGGGGTGGGGGGATACATGTTCAGATCCATGGAAATGGAACAAAAAGTGAACGCTTATGGAGAGGGGTTTCCTGACACACCTTTTTTCCTTTTGTGATGGATTGGTTTTATCGGCTACTTTGAAAAAATTGGGGATAGAAATTTTAGGAATTTTTTTTTATAAAAACCAAACAAAACCCACCTGAAATGTTGATGCTGGCAAGACTTAAAATTTGTTGCAAAAAAAAACGGTCTTGTAATAATGTTTTCTTGGGGGGTGTTTGGGGTTTTTTTGGCTTTGCCAATTTAAACTGGAACATTGTTCAGAATAATGTTTGTTTGACTGAAAACTTAAGCCACTTTTTATCTTTTGTGCTAAAATGACTCTTGAAGGCAGTGACCGAATGTATGTTGGGTTTAGGATTTTTGGTGGTGTTGGTTTCAGGGTTTGTTTTTGTCAAACTTTTTTTTCTTTTTGCTTTGCTTTGCTTGATCTTTTCATGTGAAGACCATAGCAGATTTTACAGCAACACATGACTTGAGTGTTGTGGAGAAAAATGTGTACTTTTGATGGTGTAGTGGTGTGTTGGCTTATGGGAGTGTGTGTACTTAAAACTTAATATAAATCTGTGATCTTTGTAATCAATATTCAGTGCTATAAAAATTCCATATAATACTATTGATCACTAAAATCTTGTGTGAAAAAAACCCCAAAAAACGTAAACATGTGGAAGTTAAGATTTTGATTTTTTTTAAATTCTGTCCCTAAGTGTCTTGATTTTGGCTGGACTGGTTATTGTTGTAGCCAAGACACAGGCCCCTGATGTTTGTTTTTGTACAGCTGTAAATAGTGTGTGTGTGTGTGTGTGTGTGTGTGTGTTGTGTGTGTGTGTGTGTGTGTGTGTGTGTGTGTGTGTCTATGTGTAGTAGTCTTCAATTTTACGTCCTTCCACATAAAGTGATACCGGACGGGGGGGGGGAGACATAAAAAAAAAGATAAATGGAATCAAAGATGGGAAATATATGCAAATATAGCAATAATATAAAAAAACAGCACAATAAACATATAGAATAATAATACTAATAAAATATCAAAATGTTGATAAACTAAAGAGAGAAAGGGAGAGAAAGACAAGGATAATGATGGGGGGATATATGCATTAAAGTATATACTTAAATATTTACTTTTTATTTTAAAAAGGAAATCGTTGTGAGTGTGTGTGTGTTTTGTGTGTGTGTGTGTGTGTGCGTGCGTGCGTGCGTGCGTGCGTGCATGCGTGTGTGCGTTGTGTGTGTGTGTATTTTGTGCAAGTTTGCAATTGTGGTTGAAGTTATTCTCATTACATAAAACGAAACTGTATGCTAAACATTAAATTAACAGGGAAGAGTAAAATTCAAAACAGAACAATGATGTAACTACAACAAATGCCCTATGGGACTTAACAATAAACCCTTAGCAATAGCAAACACTAACTTGACATCATCCAGAACTTGTTCAAGGGAAGTTTCGGTAAAACTAGGTAAATAAGGCTTTAAAGTCTTGCATTCAAGTACAATATGGGTATTTGAAATATTGTTGTTTCCACATAAGCATTTAACATCCTTACTAAATTTTGTGACAAAAGCGTTTTAATCGGATTCTAAAAAATAACGCCTGAAGCTGTCTTTCTCTGACCACATTTGTATAAATCTTTGACTGATGTATACTTTTAAAGACACTTTTTATCTGGTTGGAACCCATTTTTACAAACTGTTCTTTTTTGTAGTATTTCATTAAACTTGCTTAAGGATGCTTGTTCTAACAAATGATATCCTTCTTTGATAGATAAAGGAATATGTAGCTCACTGTTTCCACTTCTATTGCTCGCACCTCTCTTAGCAGCCCAATCAACCCATTCATTAGAGTACAATCCAATGTGTGAAGGAACCCAAAGAAGAGTAACAAATATGTTTCTTAAACTTAGAAGGTGGACTGTGTGTTTTATATCTAATATAAGTTTTGAATGATTCTTATAATCTGCAGATTTTATGGCATATAAAACTGATTTAGAATCCACACAAAGTAAGACATGGAAAAAACAATATGGGTTATCTAGCACATATGTTAAAGCCATTAAAATTGCAACCAGTTCAGCTGTAAATACTGACAGATTTACACCTATAAAATTGATTTTTCTACTTTGAGTGCTGGTATAACAAAAGCTGAACCAGCTTGGTGATTATTCAGAAGTGAACCATCAGTGTACACTTTAAGATAACTACAGTAGTTGTCATGAATATATGATCTAACAGTGGCTGCCAAAATATTAGGATTTTCATCCTTCTTCATGTCTGTGTAATTGATATCAAAATGTGCCTGATTCATTTCCCAAGAGGGGCAAGGTGGAACCATTTTCTGTGAATCTACATTCATTTTATCAAGTTTAGATTGCTCGTAAAGGTCCGCCACGTATGTACCAATAGTTGTTAAAGAACGTATTTGCTGCGCTCGTTTTGGAAAAAGAATATCAGATTTTACTTTAACGTCTTCTGATGCAAAGTTTTTGGGTGTGGAACTTCTCAGTACATATTTGGCGCATGCAAGTTTTCGGTATTCATCTAACGGAAGTATTCCAACTTCTTTATATGTTTCAATTGCTGATGCATGAAAAGGTACACCAAGAGTAAGCCTGTATGCTTTACAGTCTATACTTTGGAGCTTCCTCAATAAATATTTAGGAGCATTAAAAAAGACTTCTTGTCCGTATGTCAGTTTTGATCTGATTATTGATGTTGATAAATGTTTAAGGACTGACAGATCTTGCCCCCAATACTGCTTGCTAACAATTTTTAGAAGATTTAGACTTTTTCTTGCTTTAGTTAGAATGTACTCTATATGGGTATTCCATGTTAACTTCGATGTAAGAAATACACCTAAAAATTTTACTAATTGTTTGTAATGAATAGTCTCATTTTCAATCTTAAACACTGGTAATTCTGTTGGATCACTGCCATTATTGAATAACACCATATGTGTCTTTTCTGTAGAAAAGGTGAGTCCGTTTTCTATTATATACTGATTTAGATTATCAAGTTGTTTTTGATATGTTTTTCTACTATAATTTAAAGCCCTTTTTGACGTGTTTCGCTTCATAGTTACGGTCATCCAAATACAAATATCGTCTGCATATTGCGCTAAAACTACATCCTTTGATATATGTTTCGGAAGATCATGTAATAATATGTTAAATAAAACAGGAGCTAATACAGAACCTTGAGGTAAGCCCATTTGAAGGTATTTAGAATTTGAATACATATTTCCCACCCTCACTAGTGTCTATGTGTGTGTGTGTGTGTGTGTGTGTGTGTGTGTGTGTGTGTGTGTGTGTGTGTGTGTGTGTGTCTATGTGTGTGTCTATGTGTGTGTGTGTGTATAATCATGTTGGAATATTTCCCCAAATTACTGAAATTATCATTGTTAGTTGCTCCAGACACTAGGAAAGATAGGAGTGGAGTGCAATTGCCCCCCCCCCCCCAAAAAAAAAAAAAAAAAAACCAATGAAACATCCTCCTCCCCCGTTTTTTTTGGCCCATGAAGAAAGACATGTGAAGCACCCATTTATTTATTAAAAAAAAAAAAAATTACATAAAAGAAAAGATGGTGCTCCATGATCTGCATGCAACTGAGGCCACCCCCCCCCCCCTTTTTTTTTTTTTTAAGTTTTAGATGTGCATCTGTGTGCTTTGTGTTGTACATGTTTTAAAGCAGAAAATATGGATAACATGCTTTTTTGTGCAATTATGTTCAGTTTAAAATAAAAGTGTGTGTGCATACTACACCCCTTCACAATGTTTTCTCTTTTGTACTGTACACCACTGACAGTCACCAACAACCAGTGCAGAAATCATGGTCTTGTGGGCAGGAGCTTTGTGGGGGCTGGCTTGGTTTGGGGGAGGGGGGGGGTCGTTTCTTTTTTTTGGGGGGGTCTTTTTTTGGGGGGGGTCTTTTTTTTGGGGGGGGTTGTTTCTTTTTTTTGGGGGGGGGGGTCTTTTTTTGTGATATGTTTGATGTTTAGATCAGTGAAATGGGCTACAACTGATGGAGCATGTTTTTCTGACAAGGTTTATTTCCTTTTTTGATGGATTAGTTTTATCGGCTGCTTTAAAAAAAAAAAAGGGGGGGGGGGGATAAAAATTTTAGAAAAAACTTTTAAGAACCCCCCAAAAAAACCCTACCTGAAATGTTGATGCTGGCAAGACTTAAAATTTGTCGCCAAAAAAAACAGTCTTATAATGTTTTCTTGGTTTTGGGGTTGTTGGGGTTTTTTTTTGGCTTTGCTGATACATCGTTTTAACTAGAACATTGTTTAAATAATGTTGGGTTGACTGAAAACTTAAGCCAACCCCCCTCCCCCCCCCCCCCCCCCCTCCACTTTCATCTTTTGTGCTAAAATGACTCCTGAAGGCAAGATGACTAAATGTATGTTGGGTTTAGGATTCTTGGTGTTGGTTTGGGGGTTAGTTTTTGTCAAACTTTTTTTTCTTTTTGTTTTGCTTCACTTGCTCTACTTTCATGTAAAGACCATGGCAGATTTTACAGCAACACATGACTTGAGTGTTACGGAGAAAAATGTGTACTTTTGATGGTGTAGTGGTGTGTTGGCTTATGTGAATGTGTGTGTTTAAAATTTAATATAAATCTGTGATCTTTGTAATCAATAATCAGTGCTATAAAAATTCCATATAATACTATTGATCACTAAAATCTTGTGTGAAAAAAAAAAAAAATGTAAACATGTAAAAGTCAAGATTTTGATTTTTTTTTTTTTAATTCTGTCCCTAAAGTGTCTTGATTTTGACTGGACTGGTTATTGTTGTAGCCAAGACACAGGCCCCTGATGTTTGTTTTTGTACAGCTGTAAATAGTGTGTGTGTGTGTGTGTGTGTGTGTGTGTGTGTGTGTGTGTGTGTGTGTGTGTGTGTGTGTGTAATCATGTTGGAATATTTCCCCAAATTACTGAAATTGTCATTGTTAGTTGCTCCAGACATTAGGAAAGATAGGGGTGGAGTGCAATACCCCCCCCCCCCCCCAAAAAAAAAAAAAGCCAATGAAACATCCTCCTCCCATTTTTTGGCCTATGAAGAAAGACATGTGAAGCACCCATTTATTATTTTTTAAATTTAAATAAAAGAAAAGATGGTGCTCCATGATCTGCATGCAACTGAGGCCACCCCCCACACCCACACACCCCCCTTTTTTTTTTCTTTTTTTTTAAGTTTTAGATGTACATATGTGTGCTTTGTGTTGTACATGCTTTAAAGCAGAAAATATAGATAATGTGTTTTATACAATTATGTTCAGTTTAAAATGAAAGTGTGTGTGTGTGTGCATACTACACCCCTTCACAATGTTTTCTCTTTTGTACTGTACACACTGACAGTCACCAACAACCAGTGCAGAAATCATGGTCTTGTGGGCAGGAGCTTTGTGGGGGCTGGGTTGGTTGGGGGGGGGGGGGGGTTGTTGGGTTTTTTATTGGGGGGAGAGGGATACTTATTCTTTTTATTTAAAGATGGTAAAAAAAAATGTGGATGCTATATGTTCGTTTTAGCTGGTTTGGTGTGTATGGGGGTTTTTGTGAACGTTTTTTTTATCAGGAAGGAAAAATTAAAATTTTTTGTTTGTGTCTATGAAGCGATGCATGAAGCTCTCAGTCAGAAACAAGAAGAAAAAAAGAGAGGAGAAAAAAGATGATCTGTGATCTGTAAGCAGCTGAAGCAAAACCGTTTTTTTTGTGTGTTTTTTGGTAAGGTGGTGATCTTTTTGTCTGTAAGCTCATGGTATTTGCCTGTGGGAGAAGTAGCAAGAGAGATACCCAGACTCTGTGTGTGTGTGTGTGTGTGTGTGTGTGTGTTGTGTGTGTTGTGTTGTAATGGGAGGGGGAGGATGATACATGTTCAGAACAATAGAAATGGAACAAAAAATGAACACTTATGGAGCATGGTTTCCTGACATGGGCTTATTTCCTTTTGTGATCGATTGGTTTTATTTGCTGCTTTAAAAAAAAAATTAGGAATACAAATTTTAGGAAAAATATTTTTTAAAACCAAACAAAAACCACCTGAAATGTTGATGCTGGCAAGACTTAAAATTTGTTGCAAAAAAAAACTGTCTTGTAATATTTTCTTGTTTTTTTTGTTGTTGTCGTGCTTTGTCGATACATCATTTTAACAGGAACATTGTTCAGAATATGTTGAGTTGACTGAAAACTTAAGCCAACCCCCCCCCCTCCCCTTCCCCTTGTATCTTTTGTGCTAAAATGACTCTTGAAGGCAAGGTGACTGAATGTATGTTGGGTTTAGGATTTTTGGTGTTGGTTTTGGGGTTTGTTTTTGTCAAACTTTTTTTCTTTTTGTTTTGCTTTGCTTTGCTGTTATTTCATGGAAAGACCATGGCAGATTTTACAGCGACACATGACTTGTGTGTAATGGAGAAAAATGTGTACTTTTGATGGTGTAGTGGTGTGTTGGCTTGTGTGTGTGTGTGTGTGTGAATGTGAATGTGTGTGTGGTGTGTGTGTGTGTGTGTGTGGTGTGTGTGTGTGTGTGTGTGTGTGTGAGTGTGTGCTTAAAACTTAAGAATCTGTGATGTTGGCTTTGTTTTCTTTGTAATCAATATTCAGCTCAGCTCTATGAAAATGCCATATATTATTATTAATCACTAATAGTAAAAATAAAATAAAAAAAACCCACAAAAACTGGAATTCAATCTTGATTTTTTTTAAAAAACCATTCAGTCCTTAAAGTATCTGATTTTGCCTGGACTAGTTATTGTTGTAGCCAAAACACAGGCCCCTGATGATTGTTTTTGTACAGCTGTAGATATTGTGTGTGTGTGTGTGTGTGTGTGTGTGTGTGTGTGTTGTGTGTGTGTGTGTGTGTGTGTGTGTTGTGTAATCATGTTTGGAATATTTCCCCTAATTACTGAAATTGTCATTGTTAGTTTCTCCAGACACAAGGAAAGATAGGAGTGGAATGTGATTGCCCCCCCCCCCCCCCCCCCAAAAAAAAAGCCAATAAATGCCCCCCCCCACCCCCCCCCCCCCCCCCCCCCCCCCCCCTTTTTTTTTCGCCTATGAAGAAAGCTAAGATGTGTGAAGCGCCCTTTTTTTAAAATTAAATAAAAGAAAAGATGGTGCTTCATGATCTGCATGCAACTGAGGCCACCTCCCACACTTTAAAAAAAAAAAAAAAAGTTTTAGATGTGCATCTGTGTGCTTTGTGTTGTACATGCTTTAAAGCAGAAAATATACATAATGTCTTTTATACAATTGTTATGTTCAGTTTAAAGGAAAAGTGTGTATGCATACAACACCACTTCACTGTGTTTTCTCTTTTGTACTGTACACACTGACAGTCACCAACAACCAGTGCAGAAATCATGGTCTTGTGGGCAGGAGCTTTGTGGGTGCTGGCTTGGTTTGGGGTGGGGTGCTTTTTTTTTTGGGGGGGGGGGGGGGGGGGGGATACTTATTCTTTTTATTTAAAAGATGGTTAAAAAAAATAAATGATTTTTGTGAAAGTTTTTTTTTTTCAGGAAAGAAAGAAAATTTAGAATTTTTTTGTTTGTGCCTATAAAGAGATGTGTGAGGCTCCCAGTCAGAAAGAAGAAAAAGAAGAAAAGGGAAATAAGATATGTGATCTGTAAACAGCTGAAGCAAAACCGTTTTTTTTGTTGTTGTTGGGTGTTGGTTTTTTTTTGGTAAGGTGGTGATCTTTTTGTCTGTAAGCTCATGGAATTTGCCTGTGGGAGAAGTAGCAAGAGAGATACCCAGACTCTGTGTGTGTTGTGTGTGTGTGTGTGTGTGTGTGTGTGTGTGTGTGTGTGTGTGTGTGTGCATGTTCAGATCAGTGGAAAAGGAACAAAAAAGTGAACACTTATGGAGAATGGTTTCTTTTTTTTGATGGATTAAAATTTAGAGAAACTTAAGAAAAAATTTAAAAAATAAAAAATAAAAACAACCCTTTCTGAAATGTTGATGCTGGCAAGACTTACAATTTGTAGCCAAGAAAAAAAGTCTTGGAATAATGTTGCGTTGACTGAAAACTTATGCCTGAAAAAAAACCAACCCTCACCTTTTGATTGATCTGTTGAGAACAGTGTGTCCTAACATGACTCTTGAAGGCAAAGTGACTGAATGTGTGTTGGGTTTAGGATTTTGGGTGTTAGTTTTGGGATTTGTTTTTGTCAAACTTTTTTTGTTTGTTTTGTTTTGCTTTGCTTGGTCTACTTTCATGTGAAGACCATGGCAGATTTTACAGCAACACATGACTTGAGTGTTACGGAGAAAAATGTGTACTTTTGATGGTGTAGTGGTTGTGTGTGTGTGTGTGTGTGTGTGTGTGTGTGTGTGTGTGTGTGTGTGTGTGTGTGTGTGTGTGTGTGTTGTGTGTGAAACTTTAGAATCGGTGATGTTGGCTTCACTTTTTTTTTTTTTGTAATTGAAATGTGTACAAAAAAATCCACCAAAAACGGAAGTTGATCTTGAATTATTTTTAAGTCCTTAAAAGTATCCGATTTTGACTGGACTGATTATTGTTGTAGCCAGAACACAGGCCCCTGATTGTTTTTGTAAAGCTTCAGATATTGTGTGTGTGTGTGTGTGTGTGTGTGTGTGTGTGTGTGTGTGTGTGTGTGTGTTGTGGTGATTATGTTTGGAATATTTCTCCAAATTACTGAAATTATCATTGTTAATTGCTTCATTGTTAATTGCTTCTTACACTAGGAAAGGTAGGAGTGGAATGTAATTGCCCCCCCCCCCCCCTCCCTTTTTTAAAAAAGCCAATGAAACACCCCTCTCCACCCCCCACCCCCATCCCACTCCTTTTTATTTTTAGCCTATGAAGGAGGACATGTGAAGCACCCATTTATTTGTTTAAAAAAAAATCGTGCTCCATGATCTGCTTGCAACTGAGGCCACCAAGGAAAATTAATTAGTTTAGATTCACAGCTGTGTGCTTTAGGTTGTGCACACTTTAAAGCAGAAACTATAGTTTGTGTGATGTTTTATGCAATATGTTCAGTTTAAAAAAAAAACAACTAGGTGTGTGTGTGTATGCATACTACACCACTTCATAATGTGTATATCATATGTCAAAGAAACGATCTTGTAATGGCCTATGGTGTTTTCTTTTTAAACATGCATGTTTGTATACTGGCTGTATACTGCAAGAGAAACAAAAATGAATGTTATAATTTTTTTTTGAAATCTTGTTCTCTGTACATGATAAAGTTGGTGTTATCATAAAAGCTTCATGAGTGTGGTGTGGTATGTGTGTTTTGCTTGGTTTCCTGTTTGTTGCAAAATCTCTCTCCCTCTCTCTCTCTCTGGCCTTGCCTTGCCTTGCCTTGCCTTTCATAACAGCAACACACATAAACGAGCAAGGAAAGATTGACATTGGTTGCAACATCAAGGTTTACTAGTGTTTATTAGCTGTTGAGTAAAACAATTTTTTCTTTCAGTACCCATTCTGTTTTGTTGGGGTTTTGTTGTTGTTGTTGTTGTTTTTTCAGTGCTGCGTGGAAGCAATGCACACTTTTGGGAAAAAACAACAACAACAACAACACTATAATGTATCTTATGTATTGATTTGTAGTTCTAAACAAAAATAAACAACTTTTGAACGCAGTAGTACACCATAAAACAGATCTGATGACGTTGTTGGCAAGTCGGGGAAGTTATCTCCCTTGAGTGCACACTGTTTCTCAGACGAACACGTCTGCTTCGGGATACTGTAGAGCAGCTGGCATACCATACTTTACTTTTTTGTTTGTGAAGAAGCTCTGATCTGGCAAATCGTTCGTTCACAACGCCATGGAAGCACTGTACCATCAAACAAACAGACTCATCGAAGAAGTCGGGAGAGATCTGGGACGTTATGAAAAAGCGAACGAAGATTCGGCACACATCGTTGAGAACGAAATCCGAGCGCAGCTAGATCATATTATCAGCAACTGTGAACGGCTGGATATTCTTGTCAACAAGGAACCAGTGGCTCGACGAGCCAACGCCAAAATGAGGGTGGATCAACTGAAGTATGACTGCCAGCACGTACAAGCCGCTCTCAGAAATCTGCAGCACAAAAGGTAAAGTCTACCAGTACTAATACTCTAGTACTATTACATGGGAGCATCTCGTTACTCCCCCGTATCGCTACTCCCCCAGCTCGTTACTCCCCCGATTTTCTAATTTCAGTTATTTGAAATGGAAAACACACATGATCAAGTGTGTGTGTATGTTACATTTACATGTTATGTATGTAACGTGTGTAACATGTGTGTGTGTGTGTAACGTGTGTGTGTGTGTGTGTGTGTGGTGTGTGCGCGCAAGTCTAATTCAATAAAACTCACAAACTCCTTCCACGCCCCCTTATTCTTCTTGCACACACACAGCAAATAGTCAACATTATCATGTTATTTCTGTGTCATAAAGAAATAACAAACATACACACACACTCACCACACATTGATACAAAACATGGTTTTATGTGCCACGTGCTTTATATCAATTGATACATTTTGATAGGCGTTATCATATTATCAGCAACTGTGAACGGCTGGATATTCTTGTCAACAAGGGATTGATACATTTGATACATTTTGATACATTTTGATACAAAGTGCTGATACATTGATACATTTTGATACAAAGTGCGGGTCAACAGACCTTCCTCAGATGGGAGCTGATCAAGAGTTTGCTGAATACACCTGTCCTGCAAATAATTATGGTTTTGATATGTTCAGTTGTTCCAGAGAAATTTTCTGGATAAACAAACAAAGATACAAACAAACAAAACGGCTGGACAGGGGGCAGGGGGTGGGGGGGTGGGGGGAAACAATATTTCACGCAAACTTACTATCACAGGGTAATGTCATTTTCTGTGTATGGGGGAGTAACGAGCCGGGGGAGTAACGAGCCGGGGAAGTAGCGATACAGGGGAGTAACAAGCTGACCCCCTATTACATCTCCCCCTTTCCGTCCCCACCCCCTTCCCTCACTGCTCCTTTACATTGGATCAAGCATCAGCTCAGCAGAATTATTTGCAAGTATGTGGAAGCTGACATGAAATTCTGGGCACAATGTTATAAAGACATGTATGATGTAATGATGTATCCTTTCGTCAACAAGAAAACTTGGGGCCTAACTCTAGTTGTTTTGTTTATTGTTTGTTTGTTGTTGTTTTCTTTTTGGGGGGGAATGGTTTGTTATACAATAAGTTCAGTGATGTCAAAAGGGTGTGTGTGTGTGTGTGTGTGTGTGTGTGTGTGTGTGTGTGGAGAGAAGAGAGAGAGAGAGAGTTGTGACACAACTGGGTACACTACTTCAGTACTTGGTACTCTCATGATTGTTTATTACACCATCATGCACAGCCATTACCAGGCCATATGCTGATTGGTTTTACCATGTGTTGCTTGCCTAATCAAGATGACTCCACTACTGGTACATACTGAATTAGAAATTATATGTGACGCTCCATCACATAATGAGTCGCATTGTACCAGAGGTCAATTTCTAGTTATTGACATTTTATCAAACTGCAATGAAATGGCTATACAATACAAAAAACAGATTGAAAATCAGACAATTCTAGGAAAAGTTATTACAGGTTGAAATACTGGACTACAAAAAATTACAAAATGAGTAATTGACAAGTTTAGCATCGTAATAAGTAGTCAGAAAGAGGGTTTGGGTATTTTTAAAACATGTTTTAAGGCAAAGGGAGACACCATTATGATTTGATATTTCATTATGAGGTAGAATAATGGCTATACTTTAATAATCAATCAAAATCTCAAAACTGCGAACTTGACCCCACCTGCCTTTAATGGCTCCTAGCCGAAAAGTGGATTATGTGCTAAGCGACTCATTTTGTGGTGGAGCGTCACATATGTTCATCAAACACTGAACACTGACAATGAGCAGGATCTTTCAAGTTTAAGGAGTATAAAATGCTATCTCAGCTTAAGCATACAGCCATTCACTGATACAGTAACACTGAAAACACAGTAAAAATTTATTTAAAAAACACAAAAAACCTTCATATGGGCAAGTGTCAGAATTCAGGAACAGTCCGTGAGGTAGCACAGTGTTAATAAGTGTCCAGTCATTATTGATCAGAAATGGTTGGTTGGTTGGTTGGTTGGTTGGTTTGTTAGTTGTTGTTTTTGTTTTTAATTTGTAGCCACATAGTTGTTTCGTAAATCATGCTTCCTTTGTTTAACTTTGAAAGGGCAGAACATAAATTTCCTTTGCAAGAAAAACAGTTCAGATGTTTGTGTTTCAACAGGCACACATAATAATACTTTTAACTTGGGGAAAACATCATGAAGATGTGAATATTTTTTTTAGAAATGTGTGAATCATCCATGTGGTTTTTTTTTTGTTTTGGTTTTTTTTGGTGGTTGTTCCTCATCTAGAGCTCTGAGGTTCACCAATGGTGAGATTTTATAAATTTGTGTCCATTTTTGCTCACCATCAACACAGCCACATTCTGACTTTATCATGCTTAAACATGACACCACTGTGCATGTGTTTTTATTTTGTCATCCTTTCTTGCTGGTATGAATGGCCTTCTTTTCCAAAAGCAAAACGGGTTTTATGTGTTCACAAGATTCCTACATGTGTTCACACACAGGGCCTCTGTTTATAGTCTCAATGTCAACTCATGAGTATTGGCTCAAAAAAACCTAGGTTCAATCCTGGGCCATCCAATTGTGAGCACAATGTTTTAACCACTTGGCTGCCCCACCCTCTTCATTTTTCTTTTTAAAAATTAAAGCTTTTTTTTATTTTGTCTCTGGGTCATGTAATAATGTTTAATTTTTTAGGAAATAACCGTGACTGTCCAACATGATATATCTTCAAATCTTTGTTACCAATCAGCCATGCTTTTCTACACACACACATACCTCAAGTCACAGAGACTGAGAGAGAGGAATAACTGCGACTGTCCAACTTGAAACATCTTCAAATCACTGAACATTACCAATCAGCCATGCTTTTCTGACACACACACAACACACACACACACACACACACCACACACACACACACACACACACACACACACACACACTCACACACACACACACATACACACACACACACACACACACACACACACACACACAACACACACACACACACCTCTCTCTCTCTCAAGTCACAGACTAACAAACAATTTTTCACAGGCACATGCGGTCCCAAGCAGACCAGGAACGCGAAGCGTTACTCAGCCGCACTTTCACCACCAACGACGCGACCTCCGTAGACATCGACCCCGCTCTACAACACCACACCAAGCTGTCCAACAGCCACACGAGGATGGACGAGCTCCTGGAGACAGGATCCAACATCTTGTCCAATCTGCGCGACCAGCGGGGCGCCCTGAAGGGCGTACAGCGCAAAGTGCTGGACCTGGCCAACACGCTGGGGCTGACGGGCACGTGATGCGTCTGATCGAGCGCAGGACTGCCCAGGACAAGGTCATCCTGGTGGTGGGCATGGTGGTCACCTGCATCGTCATGTACCTGGTCTGGTCCTTCTTCACCTGAGAGTGGGTTTTAGTTAGGCTTAGGTTCTTCTTTCTTTTTTTTTTGGGGGGGGGCCTTCTTCATGTGAGGTGGTTTTTAGGCTTGGTTTTCTTTCTTTTTTTTTTTTTGGGGGGGGGGGGGTCTTCTCCCGAGAGTGGTTTTAGGGTTAGGTTTCTTTCTTTTTTTTTTTTTGTCCTTCTCCTGAGAGCAGTTTTAGCTTAGGTTTTCTTTCTTTAAGTTTTTTTTTTGGGGGGGTTTCCTTCTTCGTGAGACTGTTTTTTAGGCTTAGGTTTCTTTCTCTCTTTTTTTTTTTTTTTGGCTTAGGCTTAGGTTTGAGTTTTCTAGCCCTGGACAGTTTCTTGTGAGTTTTTAGGTTGGTTGGGGGGTGGGGTGGGGGGAGTTTCTCAAAAAAAGGGTATTTTCTGTGTGTCGTAGCCAAGATGGTGGATGGAGAAAAAAAAAGTGTGAATCTAGTCGGGACTTTTGTTTTCTTTTCGGGACTCCTGGGTGGCTCGCTGTTTACAGTGTGTGTCTGTGCAGGGTATGTATATATATATGTCTCTTATTGTGAGAGAGTGAACAGTTAAGAAAGAGTGCAAGAGTTCAGGTTCAACAAGTTTTTTTCCTCAACCCATTGCCTTCATCGTTTGCATCTTCTGTTTTGTTGTTATATTTTGCTGTTGTTGTTTCAGTTTGCTTTGGTGAGAACAGCATTGCTTAGTTTGATCAGCCTTCAGATATATTAAAAAGAATTGTAATCTTTGCAATATTACATGATTTAGTTTTATGACAAACAACTCACATTGCTTAAGGCTTTCAACTCAACTGTCAAATTAAATTTACTTTTGGCACCTTTAGTGGTTAGCACAGTGGATTCTCAGCTCAGAGATTGTGGGTTCAAATCCCATTGGTGCAGGAATTTTTCAGGCTTCAGCTTGTTAGTATTCAAAGTTCAAGTCAGCTATGGCTTTGTGGGAAAATACATCCAGAATTAGCATCGTTCTCTTTAGGTGCTGACTGGGAGTTTGGAAGTGTTGCTCAAATAACTTAACCAACATATCTTCTTATTTCTTTCTTTCTTTTTTTTTATTCCTCGGATAGAGCTCTGTGGTTCACCAGTGGTGAGATTTTGCAATATATATATATATATATATGCGACTAGTTTTTACCCACCATTAAGGTAGCCGTGTTCCGGCTTCAGGGATGGTGTGTCTAAACATGACACCATGTGCATGCATTTTTGTAAAAGCCATTCTTTCCTTGTGAAAAGCGGAACAGGGTTTTTAACACATTAGCAAGATACTCTGCTAGCGTTCGCGCATAGGCCTTGGTTTATAGGCTCATCCAAAGGAGTTTTGGGGATTGGAATCAGTACTTATGTTAAGTCCTTTGGATGAGACTATAAATCGTTCCGCTTTTTGTAAGAGTAGGCCATTTGTGTGCTGGTGAGAACGATGATAAAATTTACAAAACTGCAAACACACGGGGACTGGATGTAAAAAAAGCATATGAATGCTTATCTCGTTATCCTTGAAATAAGAGAATAAATAATAATAAACTGCAGGGTAAAATTTCCTCAAATGGGCGCATCCGTGGTGGCTTGATCCCAGGCCATTGGATCATAAGCGCAATGCTCTAACCACTAGGCTATCCCTCCCCCAGACCTTATGTCTGATTTAGCGGGGCCTGGCTGTAGCTGGGTTAAAGTATGAAAGAAAGTGTTGAGTACAGTGGCCCTGCCATTATCATTATCAGTATCCTTCTTAGTTAAGCTTACCATTACTGTCAAGCATCATCTGTCATCTGTCTCCATCGCTGCTGTCGTCTGTAGGAGGCCCACATGACATCACCAGAGTTTGCCCTCTTTCTTTACACATATATTTTTTTGTTTTTTGGTTTGTTTCCTCGGCTAGGGCTCCCAGGCATTACCCATGGTAAAATTTTTATGTATGTGCCTGGTTTTGCCCACCATTAAGGTAGTAGCCACATTCCAACTTCAGGGACAGTGTCCGAAAACAGCAACCAGTCTGCATACATTTTTAAAATATATTTTGTGTTATCCATTCATACCAGCATAAGTGACTTACTCTTCCAAAAGGTAGAGCATCTTTAATGTGTAAGCAAGGTGGTGTACATGCGTTCATACACAAGGCCTCGGTTTACAGTCTTGTCCAAATGACTTTCAGGCGGTGAAGATCAGTACTGATGTTAATTCCAGGGGGAAAATCCCCTTGAACAGGTGTCTTGGCAATGGTTTGAAACCAGGTCCTCAAATCACAAGCTCACAGTTCTGACCACTACACTAGGCTAACCCCTCCATCCATTCCCACCCACAGTTTTATGAATGAGGCAAATGCTTTTAAAAAAATTTTTTTTTTTTAGGCAGTTGCTTTTGTTATTGCATTTGATTTCCTTGTTTTGTTTCTGGTCTAAAGATAAGTCCTTGATCTTTTGCAGTTTTGTCTTTGGACAGCTATGAATGAATTATGATTATATCACTCTGTGATTTGTGAACTTAGCAGATAAACAACTTAAGATCATTAAGTACATGCTGATGTAAAAATGTATGGATTGTATGCAGGTTTAAGCAATCATGTTAAGAAATCACTATATCAAGTCGTTATATCATGCTTGTACATAGTCAAGAGTTTTGAGCCAGTCAAGTGTTCACACACACATACCCACACCTTTGCATGATTTTTGTTTTATATGGTCTGCTAACGTTTGAAAGTGTCATTAGTTGAAGAAAAAAGTGGAAGAGTTTGAGCCAGTCAAGTGTTCACACACACATACACACACCTTTGCATGATTTTTGTTTCATATGGTCTGCTAACGTTTGAAAGTGTCATTAGTTGAAGAAAAAAGCGGCAGTGTGGAGTATGTGATGTCAGATCCGCAACCAGTATTTTCATGTTGTTACACTGTAGAACTTGCTTCTGATTATCGACTTCTTTTTTGTCATGACCAAAGCTACTAGATGGTAAGTCTTTTTACCCTGTTTGAGACAGATGATTGTTGTTAATCAATTGAGAACTCGTTTTAAATTCAACCCCCTAAAACTGTTAGAAATGTCATTAATTTTCTTGATTTTTTTCCCCCCCACTTCTTGTAAAACCAATGATGTATAGTTTACTCCTTGACAGATGCTGTAGCTGAATGGATAAGACTGTTGCGACTGTGGATCCAAGATGTCATGAGTTTGAATTCTAGAATTGGGGGGAATCAAGGGTTGGGATTTTTACTATCTCTCGGGTCAACAACATGTAAACCTGACAATGCCATATTCCCTTCATGTATATTTGCATGCAGAAGATCAAATATGCACTTTAAAGATCCTGTATTTCTTGTCAGCGTTGTGTGGATTATGGAACAAACCCAGCATGCACCACAAGAGGAATGGGCTCCGCCAGGTTAAAATTTTTCTGAGACATGACCCTGATAAATTCAGTGCAGTGACCCATTGACTCCTCAAGGAGTTGAAGGAGAAGAGAGATCTACTCCTTGGTGACAGTGATCAGTGTTCAACTTCTGTGTAGAAGTAAGTCTGAATGCAGCTACCTTCATGGTGGGCAAAAAAAATGGTCGTGTACACAAAAATCTCACCATTGGTGAACGAACCTCAGAGCTGTAGCTGAAGAAAGGTAAAAACAAAAAACAAAAACCAACAAGCTTCTGTGAATAAGTACAGATGAGGGGTTAGTTTGGGAGAGACACGATGTAGCCTGGTCAGTTTCTAGATCTGCTTTTCTATACCCAGTGCCTGTAGTTGGTCATGGTTAGTGGCAGAACCTTTTCTACTGTTTTGTAAGATCATACTTTTTTTTTCTTTTTTTTTTTTTGGGGGGGGGGTTGCATCATGCATTTCTAAACCTTTAAAATCATGCAATTATGTAGAAGCATATGAGAAATTATCCAAATATGGAAACACATTATTACTCTGTTGTGAAAGTTACAGTGTTGGCAGTTTAAGTGGCAAAATTGTCTGAGACATTCAATGATTTCATAAACAGACATTTTGCTGTTTTTTGACAAATGCACATTTAGGATTTGTATGTACCCCATCAGGACAGGGCAGTTTGGGGGGGGGATTTTTTAAGGGGTGACGCAAGACGATTCCTCTGTGATTGTTGGTAAGTGTACATAATATTAACAGTATGTAATGACTTGTACTTCATGACACTATTTTTGCAGGGTAGGGTGGAGGTTGTTACACATGTTTTTATTTGTTATATATATGCGCAGGCTGTTGTTTAAGTTTGTTAGGATATGTGCCATGTTATCACATTTTTTATACCATTATTTCAGATAAGAAGACATTGTCAGTTCAACCAAAGTGAATTCTTTCTCCCCTGGGCAGGGGTTCATGTTGTGAGTCAGTAAAGCTCAAATGCCCAAAACTTCAGAAAAGTAAGGGCACTGTACATGCCATTTGTCTTTTTTTTTCATTTTTTGCTATTCATTCATTTATTTACTTTGTGTTTAATAATGTGGGCATGTAAAAGTTTTTTTTTAACAAAAAAAAATTGTTAAAGTTCTGTAAAGTATTTTTTTGATACAGGGTGGTACAGTCTTTCGGATAAGTCAGAATAAAAATTCATCAGATTTTTCCTTTTTAAAGACCTTTTCGAAACCCACACAAAGAAAGCAGGCAACATAGGTGAACACCATGGGGAATGGGATAGCCTTGTGGTCAGAACATTGCTCTCACAATTTGATGACCTGGGTTTGATTCCCGTTCAAGGGGATTTTTCCCCTGGAGTTACATCAGTGCTGACTCCACTCTCCCCAAAAGTCCATTGAATGAGACTATAAATAGAGGTTTCCTGTGCGAATGCACGCAGAACATCGTGCGCACACGTTAAATCCTGTTCCACTTTTTGTAAGAGTAGGCCATTGTATGCCGGTGGGAACAGATGACAAGATTTACAAAACTGCATATATAGGGACTGGATGTAAAAAAGCACACGAGTGCTTATTCCATTATCCTCAATATAAAAGAATAAATTTTAAAAATAAATAAATAAATAAAAACAACAAAACTGAGGTCCTGTGCCCATGATAGCTAGTCACCAGAACCAAAGCAGCACAGTGCTGGTAAAAAATCAGATGCAACAGAAAAAAAGGACAAACACCTTGAATGAAAGAAAACAAAGACTCCATTTCTTTATATCATCCTCTTTGATTTTTTGTTGTTGTGCAACAAATACGAGTCACATGTTATTATCTTGTTTTAGTTCCCCGTCCATGTTTGGTGATTGCTTTGTAAATATGTAAATGATCATTTCTGTCTTAATTAATGATGTTGAGTGTGTTTGTCGTCTTGTGTTGTTGTTGCAAAGGGACACTAGAACCCCCGAACTATGGGGTTTGCAGAGTCTTTTTAATTAAATATCCTAAATTCTAAGTCATTACAATAATGTGTTGGAATGCAAAATTTGAATGCATTACTTGCAGATGAAATCATTATTCAACATGACCAGATTGATCCACAACACTGAATGATGTGTTTTGAGCGTGTACGTTTGCGTGTGTGTATGTATGCATGTTTTTTTTTCTAATTCTTTTATTTTGAGGATAATGGAACAACCACTCATGTGCTTTTTTTTTTTTTTTTACATCCAGCCCCTGTGTGTATGCAGCATTGTAAATTTTGCCATTTGTTCCCACCAGCACACAAGGGCCTACTCTTCCGAAAAGTGGCACAGGTTTTTAGCGCATGCACAAGATATTCTGTGTTCCTTCGTACACCATGACACGGGACTCGGTTTATAGCCTCATCCGAATTAACACTGTGTGTGTGTGTGTGTGTGTGTGTGTGTGTGTATGCATGTGTATGTATGTGTGTGTTTTGAGGGAGGGGAGTGAGTTGTGATGCAGTGGGGAAGGAGGGGGGAGGGGAGGAATGTGAGTGCACATGGACTTGACAGAAAAGGTTTTTTAAAATTTTATTATCATGAACTATACTGCCATCGTATCTTTGGGAACAAGAAGCTTGAAAACACACACACCAAACTATCCTCACATTCAATATCACCACTCACTCACACAACTTAACTCAACACGCCCAAGCCAGTCAGTCCCCACCACATTCCACACTGAGCGCACACATGCACAAGCACACACACACACATGTGCACACACACATATGCACACACACATTCCCTACATGCATGCACACGCACACATGCACAGAGAGAAAAACCAGAGGCCCCAGCGCTGTACCCAGGCTATTTTTATTTTCACTTACACATATAGGACTCTTTGTAACACAAGACAGTCTTCTCATCCACTGCCAAAGTGTTGCAACCCAACACAGAACGACCGACAGACAGACTCATGCCGCCAGTGGTATCACAGACACAAACACAGAAAGTAAGAGAATGAATGAATGACATATGCCCCGATACAGAGAGAGAGAGAGTGAAAGAGAGAGAGAGAGAGAGAGAGAAACCCAGAGCGAGCTAAAGTCAAGATGATGTCAAGTTGTGAATCATACAAAGGATAATGGTGGGGTGGGAGGGGTGGGGGGGGGGGGGGGGGGGGGGGGGGGGGGGGAAGAAGGATAAAAGGGGTTGGGAGTTTGGGGTTGGGATGACTTAAAGTCCAGTAATCAATGCAAAAAAAAAAAAAAAAGACCATTAACTGTCACTGCCCAGGTCCTAAGATCTTGATAACATCTTATCACAACAGGTGATGAGTAGAGTAGATAATAATAATGTACATCAATTTTTAATTAATTAATCAATCAATCAATCAATTCATGAATGAACCAACCTTGCATACATTACAAATTGAATTCGCTCATGCACAGTACACGCCTCAGCATCGATTAGAAAGAAGTCTAGATTAACACAACATCAGGATCATAAACACGGAAAATAAAATAAAACAACAAAACCAAAAAAAAAGAAGATCATAACTCCTGCCTGGTCTTCATCATCCCAAGCAGTGTAAACTTAGTCACCAATGATTATGAACAGCATGGTACGTACACACAGCATTAGAAACTGACTGAATCCAATAAATAATCCAATAAATTACACGTTGTTGCTCTGCCGTGTCAACCAGAGACTAGATAACAAATTTTGAAATAACTGTCATGATGATAGAACATAGAAAGGGAGGAGGGAAGGGGGTGGGGGGGGGGGATTAGAAGAAAAAAAAACAGAAAACTGTAATATCATTACAAAAACAATAACTATGAGCATGACTGTATGAACATTCTAGCAAAACCTTCTAGTACAGTGTTTTCAAAACATTTTGCAATCATGTGCAGAAACATATTTGTAATCAAGTGATGAACAGCAATAAACAACTGTACAAATTCTTCAAGTCACACTCCTCATTATCAAACATTACTGATGAATAAACGCAAAAATTTCATATCACATTTCGTACATCACACTTCATTCTTGGGACATAAAGGTGACTTAAAAAAAAGCAATAAAAAAAATTTACAAACAAAAATAACAAGATCGTCCATATTGCACTACTTCCAAGCAACAACCCCCCCCCCCCCCCCCCCCCCCCCCGTTCCATAACATGTTTCATTTTAATAATACCTGCAAGACACACCTAAAAAAAAAAGAAGAAAAAAGAAGTCTTATCATCATTTCTTATTTCACCTGTTCGGTTTGTTAATATCACTTTTATACAATTTATCAAAATCTTTTCTATCTTTTTTCTTTCTTTTTTTAATATAAAATTGTTGAATTTTATTTGTCCACCAACTTGGACAAAAAAGTGAATACAATTTTCTTTGAAAAGCAGTTTTGTTTACAAATCTTGATTATAAATAACAAAATTTATGAGCACTCTGCGTTTTATTCCGCTAAATTACAAATTTTACACAAACACGGAGCTTTATCAAAACAGATTGTGGAATCTGGTGAGAAAAAAATAATGTGAGGAAGGAGCTGTTGAAAAACATGTTAAGAAAATATTAATTTTTTGTTGTTGTAAAGTTCCAACAGTTAAAGCATCTAAAAAATTTGATTCCATGATATATCACACCCAGGGACAAGCCATCACTTCGAATGAACAACAATCTCTAACAACAACAATCTCTGAAAATATGCTTTTTCTTCTTTTTTTTTTAAAATAAAAAATCAACCCAGGTGCTTTTCCCTCCTTCATTTGTTAGCTTTTGAAAGAAGAACGGACAACTTTTTTTTATCATGAATTTACTTTATCATTCACTATCAGTTGGGGTTTTTTTGGTGTGGTTTTTTTTTGGTTATAGTTCTTCAGTTTTTTTTACAGAGATATGAGATAGCTCAGTGGTCAGAGCACTCACTCACTCTCCTTAAGCTAGGGTTAAGCAGCATCGAGCATGGTTACCCAGTGGATGGGTAATCGTTTGCGTGCCTTGACTTCAATACAGTCCCCCAGCTGTAAATGGGTACCTGCCCTCTTTAGGGATAGGGAAAATAAAGCAGTAAGGAAGAGGAAATGGACACCGCCCTAAAAAAACTGGCTCCTGGGAAGCCAGAACTATGACAACCTCGCTCCCCAATGACTGCATAGGTTATGGGAACACCTTTACCTTTTTTTCACCTTCAGTTTTAGAAAAGACAAGCACTTTATAGATAAAAGGAATCTAAAAATGTATTTCCTACATCGCCTTTACCACTGGCTCAATTTCTGTTGAAGAGGTCTTGTTTACTGTAAGGTGTATCTGTCACACAACAATTTATCCACATCTTCTTGTTTATCTGACAAAGTAAAAAGAAGTTGGGATAAAAGAGGAGCCTTGAGAAATGGAATACAGTTCTTACTCTCAAACAAAAGCCAGCACATGCTAATTTACAAGAAACGTAGTTGAAATTACAGAAAATAAAGAAAAGGCATTCCGGTTTCCTACCTTTCTCCTATTGTCAACATTTAAAAGGAAAATACATCGTTATCAGAAAAGACAATTATTCACTTTTCAGGCTCTAAGTACTGACTTACCAGATTCTGTCTAATCATTAAAAATGCTCAGTTCCGAAAACAAGGAGACTTCAACAAGTAAACAAAAAATATCCTTACAAAAATTGTAGTAAAGCCTCCAATCCTTTTTTTTTTTTTTTTTTTTTTTTTTACATTGTACATATATATAAATCTTTCTTTATTTTAAAAACTAAATCCATTTTCTTTTTGTCATTTATATTGCACGATCCCATTTGTCTTTGGACCACATCTGCACAAACACTCATGCAATATACACAGGAACACACCGAGGATTTAACATGTCATAACCATCCATATCAAACAGCATTGAGAAATAATGATCCTGCAGGTAGCTTGTGAAAACGGGGAGGGGAGGGTGTCTAGGAAGTATGAACCTGAATGGGGATATCCATTTGTATGCATGAAGATGACAACAGTGCTTTAGACTTTCTCATCACACAGACCCTTACTTCTTGACATGGCTTTACATCTTCATCTAACATGGCTTTACATCATTATCTAACATTTCCAGTCTTTCAAAACATTACCAGTACAATGTTGATCAAAAATGACAGTCTGTCTTTAATTAATAAAGTTACCAGATTTTATCTTCCTTCTCTTCACAATTTCACGTCTCTTTTTTCTTCTTTTTTAAATACTACTACCCAAAACATCTTTGTTCCTCATCAGGAACAGAGAGATTCACAGCTGATCATTTTTTTGGGCCTACTCAACCTTTTCTTTTTTTTTTTTTACCCCCAGTAAGGTCTCTACATTCTGTCTTTAAGTGACCCAAACCATTAATTTACGAAGCTAGAAATCACTAAAAAACATCACGTATGCCCATATTATAAGACACACTATCCACAAGAGTATGGCATTGGTCTGATCATGTCATGAAATATTTCCCCATCTGCCATACCAATGCTGAGGCTTCTCTTCCCAAGGTTTTATCCAATTCAATACTATCTGTTCACCACCCTAAGTCAGAATGCCACAGGGACCAACCACCCTTTGGACTCGACTCATTATGTCACCACAACCACAGCTTCATGCTGTATCACTTCACCACACAAATCATTATCAACGCATGATCATACTCCCTTCTCCAAGAATATCGATCCATTAAAATCACAACACAATCATAATAAAAATAATGCCCCTTCGACCAGAATGTTGACACTTCATTATTTCTTTTCCCCTCTCAACTGTACACTTGTTAGGTCACGGCTAGACCGACAACGCTTTCAACCGTCATGAAATTGCCACATGCATCAATCAACATTTAGAGACCCACTTTTTAAAACAACCCCCCACCCCACCCCACCCCCAAACTTGACACACAGGTTGTCGACATCCTACACCTGCATCCCACTGGATAACGAAGTGATACAAACATAACATGAACATTTTAAAAAAAAGAAAAAAAAAAAGAAGTGTTCACCTACACTTTCTACATGGTCTTGTATAAACAACAAAAAAACAAAAACAAAACATTCGAGAACAGTTCTTTGCTTGCACTCTCCACACTGCTTTGCGCACGCACGCACGCGCACACACACACACACCAGACTCCCAGTCTTTTCTTCAGTAATGACTTAACAAAGAGCAACCAAAAAAAATTTAAAGATAAAAAAAGACTTAACAAAAACTGCGCAGAACTGGGCTATACCAGAGGCAGCAGCAGTGGGGAGGGGTGGGGTGGGGAATGTGAAGCAGAGCAGACTATCTATTTACAGACAGGTAGAGGGGCAGCAACATCAGACACAAACCTATGGTCCTCCATTCTGAAAACACTCTGAGTTACATGAGTTACATTACAAGTATGGTCAATTGGTCCTTGCTACCCCCTACCTTATAACACAACATACTTTTTGCTTTTTATTTTACAATAAATAAATAAATATACAAAGAAAAAATAAAAAGAAAGGAAAGAAGACAGAAAAAATACAGAAATCTTGACTTTAATCGACAAACTCCACCAAGACATGGTTTAGGATAAGATTTTACAAACCCCTCCCCCAATCCTCACCATCATGGCTCTAGTGTAATCACACTGATTGTTATTCCACAGTTTTCCCCAATCAGTAACAGCACTTCATATATATATATATATAGTCTCACCAATCACACCAGGTCTCCTTCCTTCCTTCCTGTGTTCACTCTAAGAACACACTTAAAGTTGTTTCTATCACACACACTTTTTCCTTTCAAGAATTTCCCTTTTTAACCCCCCTGGTTTCCTCTTCCCCATTATCTTCCTTCTCCTTGTCATGATCCTAGGACTCTAATCTATGACAACCATCATCAGAATCATCATGACAGAATACTAACTCATAATAGCCAATTCATAGAAAAATACTTTCCGCAAGTGTCTCAAGTCATTCTATCTGGTTCCTAACTCATCTTCGTACTTCAAAGAACAAAAAAAACAAACAAAAAACCCAACCCAAAAACCCCAACCCGCACAAAACGAAACAAAAACAAGATCACCACCACCACCAACAAAACAAAACCAAAAACACCCACCCCCACAAAACAATCATCACAGTGAGAGTTGGGAAAGCTAGTTTTCACTTATGAATAAAATCACTCTGTCATAGATCAATACAAATGAAACCGGCAACATCACCTCTGTATTCAAAACTGACAGAAGTGACATGAAGATGACAGCTGATGAACAACAAAAAAAACAACAACAACAACAAAAAACAAAAAACCTAAAGACTCTAAATGTAAGTGTGTGTACTTGAGTGTGTGTGTTGTTGGGTGCTTTTTAAAAATTATGTAAGAAGAGTCAGCTAGGCTTTTGTCCGACTTTTTTTTTCAAACATGAAATATTGTAGTGGTTGAGAGAAGAGGGTGGGCAGGTTTGGTAGGGTCAAACATGAGTGTGTGAAGCATTAATTAAGCAAATTTTTTAAAAAAAGAAAAAGTACCAGGTCTATACTATGTTCTTTCAGAACAGCTGCTATAGTGTGTGTGTGTGTGTGTGTGTGCGTGTGCGCGCGCATATAGAGGTATGTACATACACGTTGAGTGCAGGTCAGGTACTCATACACACATCTACACTATATTAGTGTTTTTGATCCAAAAGAAAAGATTCCATGGCTACATCAAGACCATGTGTGTGTGTGTGTGTGTGTGTGTGTGTGTGTGTGTGTGTGTGTGTGTGTGTGTTCTTCTTCTTCTTCTCATTGGTTTAATGTCCGTTCACTACAAGGTGATTTAGACAATGGTACATTCACGTTAAGAATGCACTGAAAAGGGGATGAGGGGAAAGGTGAAAGGATAAAGAATATGATGGATGATGATAAATTTATACAATTTCATTTATAGTAACTGACCTACTGGTGACTGGCAAATACTTTCTGCAACTGATACTAGGACATGCGACTCGGAATCATACAGAACACTTTGGATATTTCCGTATTTTTTCCTTAGATCTATCCCTTTGCTTTTATACGAGGCAATGAGCACAGGGCAATCAAACAATATATGATGGACTGATATAATAGCAGAACAAGTGCAGAAAACATTTGTTGAATATTTAGTTTTCCAAGCATTTAGACGTAATTTATGAATTATAATATCTGTATTTCGTGGGCAACACAAACGATTTAAGTGAAATCTAAAAAACTTTGAATATACAGAGTTTGCAAGAATTGAAATAATTTCAAATGATGATAAACGTAGACCTATACTATTAATCATTATGTCACTTGTACATTCTGAAGCACCGCGTTTTGCCAGAGAATCTGCCAATTCGTTCCAGTAAAGACCGCAATGTGATGGCACCCAGCAAAATTTTATCCCTATACCTTTAGAAACAAGAGAATGCACAAGGAACTTGGTTTCAAAAATAACATCATTTCTCAGTTTAGAGTCCCAATGTTTTAAAGCCAGTAAAACTGATTTTGAGTCAACACAAAAAACGACATTGTAAATCGCAAGAGAAATATTTGAAAGATAATTTAGCGCCATAAAAATTGCGAACAATTCAGAAGTGAATATTGTAAAACCTTTTCCAATACAAAAAGATCTTTTTACTTTTAAGTCGGGTATAACGAAAGCAGCCCCGCACATGCCCGATTCTAAGACAGATCCGTCCGTGTATACTTTTAAGTGGTTTAAATACTGACAATTTATATGATTTTGAACCTCAGTTTTGAGTAGATTTTGATTAGTGTCCTTTTTTGTTTCTGAGTAGTCAATATCAAAATTTGCATATCTATGTTCCCATGGTGGAATCTGGGGAACTACTGGTAAAACTGGGACGTTTGATATATCAATATTATTTTCCTTCATAAGGTCTTCAGTATAATTTCTTATGGGCTGCAAAAAAGAGATATTCCTAGCTCTTTTTGGATAATCCTTTTGATCGATAAATATTTCATCGCGAACAGAATTTGAAATAGCAAGACTTCGAATGACATATTTAGAGACAGATAACATTCTTTGCTCAGAAAAAGGAAGTAAATGAGCTTCTGCATAAGTTTTTAGTGTACTGGCATGAATCGGCACTCCTAGCGCTATTTTGATTGCTTTGCTATCCATACTTTGCAGCTTTTTTAAGAGATAATTTGGAGCAGAAAAATACACTTCTTGACCAGAAATAAGTTTAGACCGAATTAATGAAACAGCAAGATGTGTAAGTGTTTTAGTATCCTGACTCCAGGGCTGAGCACTCACAATCTTTAAGAAGTTTAATCGTTTCCTGGCTTTTAAAATCAAATTTTCAATATGCATTTTCCAGTTTAACTTACTAGTTAAATGAACTCCCAAGAATCTGGCGTCTTGTTTGTATTGAAGTGTGACCCCATCAAGTGTTAATAACGGTAGTGTTTGGGGGTTTTTCCCATTGTTAAAAAGAACAAGACAAGTTTTTTCTCCAGATAACTCCAATCCATTCTCTTTCATGTAATTACTAAGTTTATTCAGTTCAACCTGATAAATCTTTTGAACACATTTTATCACTCTACTTTTCGTATTCTTTTTAAGAGAAGTGTTGATCCACATGGCAATGTCATCTGCATATTGAACAATAGTCGTATTTTTTGACAATGCCTGAGGAAGATCATGAATTAAAATAGAGAATAATATTGGTGCCAGAATTGCTCCCTGTGGTATTCCCATATCAACAGATTTAAAGTCTGAATATACACCATTCACTTGGGTACAGATTGATCTTTCAGACAGAAAATCCTTTAAGTATTGAAACATCATGCCTCTAACGCCAATATTTTTCAATTTGTATAATAACCTCGTATGCCAAACCCTGTCGAATGCTTTCCTTACATCAAAGAAAGTAGCTAGTGTACTCTTTCGTTTGGAAAACTGCTTTTTAATATCATGGGTTAACTTTACTAGGTGATCAGTTGTACATCTCCCTCTCGGAAACCAGCCTGATTTACAGGAATTATATTGTTTTTTTTCACAATAATGCCATAGACGTTTTTGAACTATTTTTT
>CM060344.1:6504618-6507118 GCA_030674155.1 Stramonita haemastoma
GTCACACTCCTCATTATCAAACATTACTGATGAATAAACGCAAAAATTTCATATCACATTTCGTACATCACACTTCATTCTTGGGACATAAAGGGTGACTTAAAAAAAAGCAATAAAAAAAAATTTACAAACAAAAATAACAAGATCGTCCATATTGCACTACTTCCAAGCAACAACCCCCCCCCCCCCCCCCCCCCCGTTCCATAACATGTTTCATTTTAATAATACCTGCAAGACACACCTAAAAAAAAAAGAAGAAAAAAGAAGTCTTATCATCATTTTCTTATTTCACCTGTTCGGTTTGTTAATATCACTTTTATACAATTTATCAAAATCTTTTTTCTTTCTTTTTTTAAATATAAAATTGTTGAATTTTATTTGTCCACCAACTTGGACAAAAAAGTGAATACAATTTTCTTTGAAAAGCAGTTTTGTTTACAAATCTTGATTATAAATAACAAAATTTATGAGCACTGCGTTTTATCTGCTAAATTACAAATTTTACACAAACACGGAGCTTTATCAAAACAGATTGTGGAATCTGGTGAGAAAAAAATAATGTGAGGAAGGAGCTGTTGAAAAACATGTTAAGAAAAATATTAATTTTTTGTTGTTGTAAAGTTCCAACAGTTAAAGCATCTAAAAATTTGATTCCATGATATATCACACCCAGGGACAAGCCATCACTTCGAATGAACAACAATCTCTAACAACAACAATCTCTGAAAATATGCTTTTTCTTCTTTTTTTTTTATAAATAAAAAATCAACCCAGGTGCTTTTCCCTCCTTCATTTGTTAGCTTTTGAAAGAAGAACGGACAACTGTTTTTTATCATGAATTTACTTTATCATTCACTATCAGTTGGGGTTTTTTTGGTGTGGTTTTTTTTTTGGTTATAGTTCTTCAGTTTTTTTTACAGAGATATGAGATAGCTCAGTGGTCAGAGCACTCACTCACTCTCCTTAAGCTAGGGTTAAGCAGCATCGAGCATGGTTACCCAGTGGATGGGTAATCGTTTGCGTGCCTTGACTTCAATACAGTCCCCCAGCTGTAAATGGGTACCTGCCCTCTTTAGGGATAGGGAAAATAAAGCAGTAAGGAAGAGGAAATGGACACCGCCCTAAAAAAACTGGCTCCTGGGAAGCCAGAACTATGACACCTCGCTCCCCAATGACTGCATAGGTTATGGGAACACCTTTACCTTTTTTCACCTTCAGTTTTAGAAAAGACAAGCACTTTATAGATAAAAGGAATCTAAAAATGTATTTCCTACATCGCCTTTACCACTGGCTCAATTTCTGTTGAAGAGGTCTTGTTTACTGTAAGGTGTATCTGTCACACAACAATTTATCCACATCTTCTTGTTTATCTGACAAAGTAAAAAGAAGTTGGGATAAAAGAGGAGCCTTGAGAAATGGAATACAGTTCTTACTCTCAAACAAAAGCCAGCACATGCTAATTTACAAGAAACGTAGTTGAAATTACAGAAAATAAAGAAAAGGCATTCCGGTTTCCTACCTTTCTCCTATTGTCAACATTTAAAAGGAAAATACATCGTTATCAGAAAAGACAATTATTCACTTTTCAGGCTCTAAGTACTGACTTACCAGATTCTGTCTAATCATTAAAAATGCTCAGTTCCGAAAACAAGGAGACTTCAACAAGTAAACAAAAAATATCCTTACAAAAATTGTAGTAAAGCCTCCAATCCTCTTTTTTTTTTTTTTTTTTTTTTTTTACATTGTACATATATATAAATCTTTCTTTATTTTAAAAACTAAATCCATTTTCTTTTTGTCATTTATATTGCACAATCCCATTTGTCTTTGGACCACATCTGCACAAACACTCATGCAATATACACGGGAACACACCGAGGATTTAACATGTCATAACCATCCATATCAAACAGCATTGAGAAATAATGATCCTGCAGGTAGCTTGTGAAAACGGGGAGGGGTGGGTGTCTAGGAAGTATGAACCTGAATGGGGATATCCATTTGTATGCATGAAGATGACAACAGTGCTTTAGACTTTCTCATCACACAGACCCTTACTTCTTGACATGGCTTTACATCTTTATCTAACATGGCTTTACATCTTTATCTAACATGGCTTTACATCATTATCTAACATTTCCAGTCTTTCAAAACATTACCAGTACAATGTTGATCAAAAATGACAGACTGTCTTTAATTAATAAAGTTACCAGATTTTATCTTCCTTTTCACAATTTCACAACGTCTCTTTTTTTTTTCTTTTTTTTAAACTACTACCCAAAACATTATCTTTGTTCCTCATCAGGAACAGAGAGATTCACAGCTGATCATTTTTTTTTTTTGCCTACTCAACCTTTTCTTTCTTTTTTTTTTACCCCCAGTAAGGTCTCTACATTCTGTCTTTAAGTGACCCAAACCATTAATTTACGAAGCTAGAAATCACTAAAGAAACACCATGTATGCCCATATTACGAGACACACTAGCCACAAGAGTATGGCA
>CM060344.1:6512118-6532118 GCA_030674155.1 Stramonita haemastoma
CACACCACACCTGTAATACTATTTCTCAGCAGATACTTCATTGACTTATGTAATCCACTGCACTGGTGAGTGTTCAGTGTTTCCTCAACTTGTCAACATAATACACAGATATAGCATCATCTTTTCTATGCATATATATATATATATTCGAAAACTATGGGCCTAGAACAGATGACTAGTGGACATCACACTAAAGTGCCAAAAGGAGGAGACTCAGAACCACCGCTGTTATTTCAACAGTAAGCAGAAAGCTAGGAAACAGCTCCACAGTGAAATAGGGATGTGCTGAGCCTGACATGTCAAGCACTTAACAGTACCATTTTACACCCATATGACAGACAACAGTTGCTGTCTAAGTGTTTGATGATGAAGAAGAAGAAGAAACAGCTTGTACATTAGAAAGCAAAGTGAACACAAGAAAAGAGGTTTGATACAGTATTCGCTTGTTGTCCTAAAGAGACCAAAGACAAAACTGAAGTAAGATACAGTGACAACCTACATGTTTTCGTCAAGTGTGCAGTGGATTCTGGTCAACTTGACGTCTTGAGCATGCAGGCACTAAGCGAAATCTTTGTCAGAGACTTAGCTTTTGTTTAGGGAGATGTAGGGGGGGGAGTTCTAAAGATTTTTATACTTATGATCACACAGGCAGAGTCATCCTGTGATTTTCTTTTTTATTCTTACCTTATGAGAAAAATCTGGTTATGCTAACCAAAATACCTGCTGAATAATTTATAGAGGTACACATCCAGTTAATAAATAAATACCACTGTTGATATCACAGCTACTTCCACGAAAAAAAAAATCACCCAGCCTACCAAAGCTTTGAACAATGATATGAGATTCCTTTCATAATAACAATGACTAGAGATAAGACTGAGACAGATATCATATAATATATATTAGCAGCATCCAGACAGTGATGGTAAGTTAAAGCTGATGACCTGTACTATGCACACTGCCTTAGTCTTTCAATATGCTGACATTCTGTTCAGACTTGGCCCAGGTGGGAGGGGAGGGGAGGGGAGGTGCACTGCCTGATTTTTTTTTTTTTAAACTGTTCTTATTATCATTTACTATGCCTATTACAACACAACCTGCACCACACATGGAAACAATACTGTACATAACTTGCACACAACATAAAACCTACAAAGGTTACTTCTCATATCATAAAACATTATCTGCACACTTTGTAAATAAATATGTTAACAACCAGTGCTGAGTCAAAAGAGTTAAAAACCAACAAAAAAACACACACAAAAACAACCCAAAACAAGCAAAAGACAAATGTGGAAAGAGATCAACAAACGGCCCTCTCTTACTTCACTGATCGACAAATCAAGACAATGTCAACGAAAAAAACCCAGTCGACTGCATTTACTTAAATACACTGAAACACACACAACCACAGCTTCTACTTCACAAACCCTGACAACAACAAAACATAACATAACCACGAATATTACACTTACTATAATATCAACAACCCTTTACTGTGAAGTTTGTGATCAGCACCATCTTAGAAATCTGACATCTTCTCCTAATGCCTCCCACTATACATACTTCTTTACTCAGCTTGGTGTCCCTCTAATTCATACCGGCTGCTTAATGCACTGCACTGCACTGCACTGCACGTTGTGATAAGGCTGATAACAACATTGAGGAAAGACAAGACAGACAGAAAAAAAGAGAAAGGCTGAAGCAAAGAGAGCATCCCTGAAGTCAGAATGCAGCTACCTTCATGGAGGAGGAGGATAAGAAAAACAGTCAAAACCTCACCATTGGTGACACCTTGTAGCTCGTCTGTGGAAACACCCCCCCCCCAACAAAAAAGACCCAAAACAGTGATATATATTCGATGCACTATAAAACAAGCTTTTATCCTTTAAGCCTAGTCAGCATCACGTATCGGTGATATAACTGTGGCTTAACTGCTCTGCCACTGGGAAACTTTTTCCATAAAACATTATTTCCTCTTTTTTTTTTTCCTGCCCAACAAAGATAAAGAACAAACTGTAGCGGAAGAAATAGCCAAAAAACTTTATATTTCTATGAGGAAAAATAAAAAAGATTCTTCAGGTGAAGAACCCTTAGTAATGATCCTTTCCTGAACTGATCCTGCTCAAAGACAACTTTAAACAAACAACAAACACAGTTTGTTTGTTTTTTCCCCCTCAAAACAACTTCAAACCAATATGTGCCCATCTTCGTAAACAACAGCTATCATTTAAATCTCTCTTTCTAAAAAAACTTAAAAGCAGACTTCCGTAATCAGCTAAATTCTTTCTTCTTTAAAAAAAAAAAAAAAAAGTTATAACAACAACAACAATAAGCAGCTTTCTCAAAGAATGAAAAAAAAAACAAAAAAAAACCAACCATAATATAATTATAATTGAGTAGCAAGCAAAGAACAGAGCCCAGCAGTCACGGCAAATAGTACTTCTTTTTGTTTGTTTGTTTGTTTTTAAAAGAAAAGATCCTGGCTTCACAAGTACTTTCTCCTGATCCCCTTGCAACACATTCCACAGTCAAATACGTTTTTTTTAAAAAAACACTCACCGCTTTTGAGGTACACATCATAGATCAGCTTTAAACATATTTCTGTTATCGAACCTGATGATACTTCAGCTTTTTTTTTTTTTTTTTTAAAAGAGAAAGGGGTGGGGGGTGTTTACCAATAAACACCAATTAAAGAGGAGTTTTTCCTGTAGCAAGTTCAGCTATCTTACACCAACACCAACAATTCCAAAAATGCTGTTTTCAAACAAAAACGAAGGACCCACTGACAAACCAAACATAATTTCCTTTTCCCCTCAAATAATTGCCTGGATTTTTATATCTTTGGAGTATTCATTAAATTTACATTTATTTCAAGATCCATGTAAAATAGAGTGTGCCCTCACAGTGTAAAATATAGCGCCACTGTATTAAAAAAAAACAACAACCCCAAAACAAAACACACACAACTATGTACACAGTTTCATATATATTCTCTTGGGCAACCTGTCAAAATGCACATGTTTGATTATTTCTGTTCTTCAGTGCTTTATTTTACTAGCTGTGAAAGATCACACAGATCACACGTGTTATTTTCATAAAAATTCTTTGTTACATGTTAAAACTACACCATGCTGAGAATACTAACCCTTCTCCTGAACTTAGCTTCCCCAGAAAACAACCAAAAAAAACTACCTCATTTATAGATATAGCAGAAGTTTGCAATAACACATGGTGAAGAAGAAAAGTGAGAGACTTCTCTCTCTCTCTCTCTCTCTCTCTCTCTCTCTCTCTCTCTCTCTCTCTCTCTCTCTCTCACACCACACACACACACACACACAACACACACACACACACACACACACACACACACACACACACAATCATTTCAGTGATAAAGCACACTGTTATCAATCTATGATGCTTTGCACTGCATTTACAGGGAATTTAAAAGATTTGATGAAAAGGTGAAAAGAAATATGAGAGATACCTCAATGCTCAAGAAATTAGTCCAGAATTCAAGGTGTTTTTCCAAGTCATAGATAAGATATTTGTAATTTGTGTTAGTTAATTAACACTAAAGAACAAAATTCTCAATTTTCCAAAAGATAGATTTGTGTGTGGTGTGTTTGTGTGTGTTGTTGTGTTGTTGTGTTGGTGTGTGTGTGTGGTTGTGTGTGCGTGCGTGCGTGCTGCGTGCGTGCGTGCATGCGTGTGTGCATGTGTACGTGCATGCGTTTAGAATCTCAGGGAATGATGTTTCAGTGGAGTTGTTTCAACTTTTTTTTTTTTTTAAATCTCAACGACAATCACAACTCATATTGATACTAATAACCACACTCATAAACACAAAAAAAACAATTTTTATGATGGAAAAGGCAAATGTGCAATGTCAATGACAAAAACAAAACAAAACAAATCCTGACAAGACATTTCAGCCTTACCATACCATGAAAGCCAAGACACAAGTCCTGCTGACCTACGTATCATGCATTTACACACAAAACTACTTTCAACTGGGCACACAGCGTTAAATAAATCTGACTAGAAAGAAGAGATAAATACATCACTGTATGATAATCGTAAAACATGACACAGACATCTTTTCTAAAAAACCTCAACATGTTACCAAAAAAGGGGGGGGGGGGGGGGGGAGCGAGATGGAAAACTCTCCCACAAAATTCAATCCACAACAAGTGCAGCATTATCTTGCTTTTAAAAGAAATCAAACAACCAAAATGTTAACAACCATAATGAGTACAATAACAACAGAACCTTGTTTGTAACAATAATGTCAACAATAACAACCACAAACCAGTAACAACCAAAGAAGGATACAACAATGGCATATAATCACATTCGCCCGTCTGTCACCTAAAGAATAGGAAAACCAAAAACAGAACAAAATCGTCAAGCCATATCAACATACTCCATTTTGGAGGGGGGGGGGGGGGGCGAGACAATCAGGAATGATAAAAACATCATTCAACCAAGAATTAACTGCCTTCCATGTAAGTTTTACAGTATTGCACCTGTTATCCAAGAGAGAGAGAGAGAGAGAGGAGAGAGAGAGAGAGAGAGAGAGAGAGAGAGAGAGAGAGAGAGAGAGAGAGAGAAGAGAGAGAGACAGAGAGAGAAGAGAGAGAGAGAGAGAGAGGAGAGAGAGAGAGAGAGAGAGAGAGAGAGAGAGAGACAGAGAGAGAGAGCAGAGGAGAGAGAGAGAGAGAGAGAGAGAGAGAGAGAGAGAGAGAGAGAGAGAGAGAGAGAGAGAGAGAGAGAGAGAGACAGACAGACAGACAGACAGACAGACAGACAGACAGAGACAGAGAGAATAATCTGAGTATTCTCCCCCAGTTTCTGGAAAACTTTTCTATAAATTTCCTCGTATCTTCTGTTTGTTAACAATAAAATAAAATAAATAAAATAATGATGCTGCAGCACTTCATACTTCTCTCTACACTTTTTGCCCCCTGCTCCTCGGCCAGAGCTCTGAGGTTCACACTAATGGGGGGATTTTGCTTACGCGAATGTTTTTTGCCCACCATGAAGGTAGCAGCAATCTGACTTTGCAGATCTCTTTACATTTAATAAATAGGCGCTTTAGAGCTATCATTCCTTTGTGAGAACATAGCTGGTATGGGGAAAAGAGGTGTGGGGGGTGGGGTGGGGGGTGTTAAAGAAAAAGAGACCCCCCCCCAAAAAAAAACTCCCATCATGTGCACACACACACACAATTTGTAGAAAAAGTCCATAGACATAGGCACATACTCTCTTCTTCTTCTTTACGTTCCTCGGCAAGAAGTCTGAGGCTGACCTATGGCGAGATTCACCAATGGTAAGATTTTGCGTATGCGACCATTTTTGTCCACCATGAAGGCAGCCCCATTCGATTTCAGAGACCTATAGGCACATACAGACACACGAGCCCATCTGAACCCAGATCATAAAAAAAAAACTTTTAAAAAAGAAGGCAAAACAGTAAAAGAGTATTCCAACCAAACATGGCGTGAAATAAAACTGAAAAAGAAAAACTCAAATGAAATTAATAAAGATGTACATAAACAACTAAAAAGCAAAAGAAAAAAAGAAAGAAAAATGAGAGTATTTGTAAAACAAAATTTCCAAATTTTGGGGAAAAAATCACAGGATATGCTGCAAACTTGAGCGCTTAAAACAAGCTGAGATGCTTGGATTACAAAATACCCATACAACAAAAAGGAAAAAAAGGAAAAAAAGAGGGGTGATCTTTCATCGTCAACATTTCATACTTTTTCACAACACTGGTATTACCCAAAAGTGCACTGTTAACACAAAACATACAGTGAACATTTCAATCCAGAACTTAAAAAAAGCAGGTAAGAGTATCATGATAAACAATAACAGCCATTTACTTCTTGCCCAAAGGGGTCCGAACCTCTCTTTCTTGTTTCAAAACGGGAAGCTAAAAATGTTAAACTTCCCGGTCTCAAAATAATCTTTCAATTTAAAATCCCCTTTTTGAGTTCTAACTTTATCTTTTCAAATCTAATGTTGAAATACAAGTCTCTAAAATACTTTTGTCTTTAAAAATTACTTTTCAAATCTAATGTTGAAATACAAGTCTCTAAAATACTTTTGTCTTTAAAATTTACTTTTCAAATCTAATGTTGAAATACAAGTCTCTAAAATACTTTTGTCTTTAAAAACTACTTTTCAAATCTAATGTTGAAATACAAGTCTCTAAAATACTTTTGTCTTTAAAAATATTCTAAATTTGGTTCTGACAATACTTTTTTCCTTACACTGTCTGCCTACTTCTCTGCAAATGAATAGATCATTGCCACTTTTGTGAAGCCCCTCCCTTCCCCCAACTTTGTTTCCTTCTAAATTTTGACAGTCCATAACTGTTCCATCAGCAAAATGACCACCCGCATAACCACTGTCCAGTGATATTGGGGAGGTTTTTATGTGAGCATTTTTCATATTCAAGATTATGCTACAAGAACAGTGAGCTACAGAGCCTGGAATAAAATGGTTACTTTAAATTTATACATAACAACTCTCTGTTAGCCATCTTTTTGTTTGTTTTTTTCCCCCCAGTAGACTTCAAAAATCGCTTTCACTGACGCAAACAAACGCATGTGTTACTAACACACACACACACACACACACACACACACACACACACACACACACACACACACACACACACAAAATCAGATCAGATCAGATCAGATGAGAGCAAAAACAAATTTTACCCAAACAAAAATCAGATCCAAAGTCACATAATGCCATAGTGAGAACAGTAGCTTCAAAACGAAGACAAACAGGTACATGTGTGTGTTTGTGTGTATGTGTATATATGTATATGTATATGTATATGTATATTATATTATATTATATATATATAAAATATATATATATATATATATATATATATATATATGTATGTGTGTGTGTGTGAAAATAGAAGACACGTTATTAACTTAACTGACATAATCATGAATAAGAGTATTCATCCCTATGAATGCAACAACGCCTGCATGTGAACATCAGACATATACATAAACACAGTGCAATACTGAACAAACTCAACAAATCATATACATGTTTTTCTGTTCTAATGAGATATGTTTTTTTTTGTCACAAACTCTTTAGAAACAAACGAAAGAATGCAATTTAAGCATACACATACATACTGAGAGCATCCCTGCCATGAATACACTTGCAAATGTACTTAAAATGCTGTGTTGTGTGTGTGTGTGTGTGTGTGTGTGTGTGTGTGTGTGTGTGTGTGTGTGTGTGTGTGTGTGTGTGTGTGTGTGTGTGTGTGTGTGTGTTGCGCGCGTGCATGCGTGCTAGTGTGTGTGTGTTTCTGTGTGTGCAAATCCATGCACGAGTGTATATGTGTGTGTGTGTGTGCACGCATGCATGCATGCATGCTAGTGCGTGTGTGTTTCTGTGTGTGCAAATCTATGCACAAATGTGTGTGTGTGTGTGTGTGTGTGTGTGTGTGTGTGTGTGTGTGTGTGTGTGTGTGTGTGTGTGTGTGTGTGTGCGCGTGCGCGCGTGCGTGCGTGCGTGGTGTGTGTGTATGCACACACACACATGCGTGCACGCCTGTGTGCATGTGTACATGATGAAATATCAAAAAGTGCCTCAACATTGCAAGATTCCATTTCAATTTACCCAAGCAGTGAGGTCACTTTCAAATATCATCCATTTATTCTTCTTCCAATCAAACTTCATTTTATACAAAGTAAAACAAGAACATTGGGGGTGGGGTAGATGGGTACAGCTCATTACATGCGCTGAAAAGAGGGTATACATACATACACATATACGACCCAAATCGAAAAAGAGACCCCCCATGCATTTCTGTGTCAAAGTGTTTTTCATCATGAATAAAACCAGCCAAAAAAAAAGAAAAGAAAGAAAAGTAGCCCAGCAGATTGCATGAAACACAATAAATACAATCCTGAAACAGTGTATGTATGCATACATGTATGTATACCAAACAATGCAACACATATCGTCAACTACTCCATTCCACCAGATCCAGGAAAAACAACAACAACAACAAAACAACACGGCTTCAGGATATTGTTCTTGAAACATCATTGCAATCCTCGGAAAAAGTCCACATGATGGTGAAAAGTCAGTAAGGATCAGAACTCCCCACAGAGCAGTGTGATGAATATTCATTAGGATAGGAAACTCCTCACATCAGCAAACAATCTTCGGTGCAACAGTATCAAGAGTTCCAAACCACCTTTGGTACTAACACCACTATCATTGAGTTCCCACACCTTTCAAGTGCAACAGTTCCCAGAGTTCTAACACTGGTACAACAGTACCAAGAATTCTAATACATTTCCCTTCGACAGTACCACCAGTTTTTTTTCTAACACTGGTACAACAGTACCAAGAATTCTACCGCATTTCACTTCCACAGTACCAAGAGTTCTAACACTGGTACAACAGTACCAAGAATTCTACCACATTTCCCTTCAACAGTACCAACAGTTTTTTCTAACGCTGGTACACCAGTACCGAGAACCCTACCAGATTTCACTCAATACAACGGTATCAAAGATTTCTGCCTTTTCCAGTTCACCAGTGCCAAGAGGTCTCTCACACACACTTTCAGGTCGACCAACATTATCCAGTGTTTTGACTTCCTTCATTTCAACAGTACCAAAAGCTCTATGCTATACTATACTATACAATCTCATCAGACAGACATAACAGCCAGCATGCTCCATTTCAGAACACAGCTCCCATTCTGGTCTTACTGCAGAAAACACATGCTGTTCAGATGGATGGGGAAGGAAGGTAGGCAGGTAGGTGGGTGGGGTGGGGTAGGGTGGGGGATGACAGGAAATATCATCATGTCGTTTCAATATTTTTACGACTCGTCACAGGTGTTTGTCACCTCATTATTCTTTCAAGCTTTGATACCATACCACCTCACACACATGCAACCCCCTATTTCGAAGGGACAGTGATTTTCATAGTCATGGTCAGCAACGCTAGGAGGGTGGAGGTGCAACATCCTAACACACACACACACAGCTTAAGTCATCTACCCCCTCAATTACACTATCATCGATCAACATCAAGGTCGACAGAACACCACTAAATGCATTGCCGCCTAGGTCATGCAATGACACTGAGCACTTAAGCCCTGATGTCAAGCTGTTTTGATCTTCATATCTGAAACTAAATCATGTGCACCTTTCTGGTTCATCACTCATTCTTTGTCTGCTCTGCTCTACTCCACTCCTTTTGGTAGCACCACCTACTCCTTTTCTACTCTGGATAATCTGTTATTTTTGTACCCCACCTCTTCCCCACCTAACCCTAACCTCGCAGATGCTGTTTCAAAAATTGCTGCTCTTACAGGTTATATCTAATAGGTGCACAACTTCCCCCTTCCTTCCCCCCACCCCCTCCCCCAAAAAAAATTCTGAGTATGTGTCAAGACTGAAAGTGCTACTTTTAAAAAAATGTTTTAACATTAGAATTGATTTTAAAAAACTCTGATGCCAATGACGTTTTTTAGATTCGTAACAAAACCACTTTTTAACAAGACAAAAATGTGTAATCTCACAGGGAACTAAAGAGCAGAAAGTTTACCAGCCAGAGAGAGAGAGAGAGAGAGAGAGAGAGAGAGAGAGAGAGAGAGAGAGAGAGAGAGAGAGAGGACTGGGGGGAAGCAACAGCAGATTTCATTTAAGTAGATGAAGAAGAATAAAAATGATGATAGAACCCCACCCCCCCTAAAAAAAACAACACACACACCAATAACACTAAACAGAAGAGACAGACAGAGAGGGGAGGGGATTCACATATTCTGAAACTTCAACCACATTTCTTTTGTCAATGAGAGAGATTTCAGAATGAAAAGGATTATGAACAATTACAGAAGCTTCCTGAAAAATTCAGCTGGTCTTTTGCCAATGACTGCGAATTACACAATCTTGATAATGGTATAAAAACGGTTTTCTGCTTTGTGTGTGTGTGTGCATGCGTGTGTGTGTGTGTTGTGTGTGTGTGTGTGTGTGTGTGTGTGTGTGTGTGTGTGTGTGTGTGTGTGTGTGTGTGTGTGTGCGTGCGTGCATGCGCGCACATGGGGGGGGGGGGGGGGGGGGCGGTTGTGTGGTAAAGGAGTTGGTAAATGTCATTAACAACCTGAAATAAAACCACCTGTGTCAAGAGGTTCTGCAACTTCAAAAGCTCTTCATAAAGTACTGAACTTAATACACTTTTTTTGTTATTGTTCTATTCATAAAGCCAATCTCTTGCTCTCTGAGGCAGGCACACGCACGCACGCTCGCAAGCACGTGCGCGCACACACACACACAGCATTCCATCAGCATCTTTCAAGGCATGGGGCAACACGCTTGTCAATGTGTGTGAAGCAAGGCATAGCTTTCAAAACACACATGCCCAGCATGCACAGGCCTACCTACCGACTGAATTAACCCATGATGGAAATAACCCTGAAGCTGACTGAATTAACCCATGATGGAAATAATCCTGAAGCTGACTGAATTAACCCATGATGGAAATAATCCAGAAGCTGACTGAATTAACCCATGATGGAAATAACCTGAAGCTGACTGAATTAACCCATGATGGAAATAACCCTGAAGCTGACTGAATTAACCCATGATGGAAATAACCTTGAAGCTGACTGAATTAACCCATGATGGAAATAACCTTGAAGCTGACTGAATTAACCCATGATGGAAGTAACCCTGAAGCTGACTGAATTAACCCATGATGGAAATAACCTCGAAGCGGACTGAATTAACCCATGATGGAAATAACCTGAAGCTGACTGAATTAACCCATGATGGAAATAACCCTGAAGCTGACTGAATTAACCCATGATGGAAATAACCCTGGAGCTGACTGAATTAACCCATGATGGAAATAACCTGAAGCTGACTGAATTAACCCATGATGGAAATAACCCTGAAGCTGACTGAATTAACCCATGATGGAAATAACCCTGAAGCTGACTGAATTAACCCATGATGGAAATAACCCTGAAGCTGACTGAATTAACCCATGATGGAAATAACCCTGAAGTGACTAAATTAACCCATGATGGAAATAATCCTGAAGCTGACTGAATTAACCCATGATGGAAATAATCCAGAAGCTGACTGAATTAACCCATGATGGAAATAATCCAGAAGCTGACTGAATTAACCCATGATGGAAATAACCCTGAAGCTGACTGAATTAACCCATGATGGAAATAACCCTGAAGCTAAGTCAGAAGGGCGGGAATGGGTGCTTCTGTGTACTGTAGTAGGCAGATTGGTTAGAAAGAATACGGGGTGATTTTCATCTGGCCAGAAGTAATCACTAAGTAAAAGCAAATAGTTCAAAACAGCACTAGGACTTGGTGCTAGAAACAGTTTTAACTCTGCCACATAAATAAACCTATCAATCGCCTCTATACAGACAGACAGACAGACAGAGACAGACAGACAGAGATAGACAGACAGAGACAGACAGACAGATAGATGGCTTATTACAAAGGAAGAAATCAGCAGGTGAATGAAGGTTTGCACGGAAAGAACACACTGCATGCGGGAGTCACTGGAACTCAAGACTGAACAAGCAGTACATTACCCACACTAGCGACGATACGCTTTGTTCAAAATCAAAATCAACTCAACAGACAATTCCACGCCACCCCACACTACACAAAACAGCAGTTCTCTAGAGGGGCATTATTTTTAAAACAGGAACAGTGTAAACGAAAGAGAAAAACAAGGAGATGAATTATGTGTCCATGTGTGTGCATAAGAAGTGAGCTAATAGGCAGCATTTTTTTCTTCCTCACAATGGAACGGGCTTTGCAGTAGGGGAGGTAAAGAGGGTTGAACAAAGAAAAACGAAGCATGAAGTTCTCTACTAAGAGACTACAGTGACCTGTGGATGTGCCAAACACACCATCTTCATTAATTAATTAATGCTAGTACCATGACAGCAGACAACTCACTATTTGTTTCCTGTCTTCTTTTTTTTCTAATGAAGGCATGAAAATCCCTTTTTTAAAAAAAAAAAGACATTTATGTACATGTGTATTATCACTTCTGAGGTCATACCTGACAGATCTGCAAATCACGATCAGTCATACAATTTTTTACAAGTGAACAACATCGAAAACAGTTTTGCAAAATTTTACATGCTAAATACTCCCCCCCCCCCCTCCTTCCCACCACCCACACCAAACTTTCCCACCATCCCTCAATCCTAGCAGTTTTCTTTCACCTCATTTCAGTCACATCAGGACCACCAGCCAGCAAAGCTTCATCTCAACACTCCCTCCTCCACCTGCAGCAGCAGTGGAATCCACAGCGCTGTCTGTCTGCAAGTCCCTGCACCTTCGCTTACCTTTATAACAATTCTCTTTTCTCTCTTTTCTGTCAGGAGCACGATTGTGATGAGCACACTACCACCACCACCACCACCTGCATCTCACTTTTCACAAATTGAAGTCAGGGCTGGCAACAAACCATGGTGTTCACACACACCGGCCTGTGTTCCCCGTGACTGGATCGTTTGTTGCCAACACCTCGTGTATGACCAACAGCCAATTCCCTGCCACCTCCTACACACTCCTCAGCCTTCACTAACAGCGTGACCACACCTTCCCTCTCTGCACTCTTCCTCACTGTTTCACTCTGCCTGCCCTGTTAAAAAAAAAATGGACTCTTCCGTTGCCGTAGCCTCGCTTCAACCAATCGCTTTCCACACATCTCCCTTGTTTTCGCTTTATTTTGGTCACTCACAGGTTCTCCTCATGCGCTGAAGAAAATGAGGAATAAATATCTCCATCGATACACTGTCCACCAGACTGTGTTAAAAACCACCACCACACTTATGCACCGAATCTACCTCTCTCTCTCTTACGGTAAGAAAATTCCTGAGACGTTCACAACACTGTGTAGGTAGGTAGGTAGCTGCGAGGATGTACTCTGAATGCAAGCAGCCCCCTTGCTTTAGTCAGTCTAACTAGGACACAAACGCTTCTGTTCCTCACCACTGCTGCACACTCACCCACCACTCACTCTTTCTCTATTGCAGAATACTCTCTCTGAACTGTGGAACGTCAATCCCCTCTTGTTGTTTACAGCCCCGCCAAAAACAGAGGCCGTTATCAGGGGGGGTGGGGGTGGGGGTCAGGGGGGAGGGTGTCTGTGGAACATCGTGACCCAGTCTTCTTCATTAACAGACAGTGGAGCAACCTACACACAAACGACTTGAAACTCTGCTGAAAAAAAAAAAAAAAAAATTATTTTTTAAACCCAGACTTGCAACTCTGCGATCCATACTTTGTGATTTTTGTTCTTACACAGCAGACAGATTCCGGTAGGCAAGAGATCCTGTGGCTTTGTAGACAGTTGCGGAGAAGAACCACAGAATCATCTTTCATCGTCCTAACTGCTGACACAAGTTGGTTTTAACCTAAACAGACTGGAAAGGCAGAAGGACAAAAAACTGGGGAGGGCGGCAAAGATGTATTTAAAAAACAACCAACGACAAAAATAAATGGGCAATTCCAAGTCCTTTACTTCCAGAAGACAGGGGTGCGATTCACACTGAAAGAGCCACTGCAGGTGGAATGTTTCATATGCACTGCATCTGAGCTGTTACAACTGTGTCAGTACTTTTCCTTCCTTTTTTTATTTCTATCTTTTAAAAAATTTTTTTTACTCTTGCTGCACTCTGCAGAGTGCTAACACCTCCCAATACAAAACAACACTCCTTTCCTTTCCTTTTTTGTTACTTTCCACCAATTTCAGTCCATGTTGCACTCTTTGTGGTGCGTTTGCACTGAGTCACATGATCTAGCTATCCACTTTTAGTACACTGTACACTCTTGTAGTGGTGCGCTTGTGAACTGTTCGCTCCACTGTTGGTAGGTGCACCTTGCACCGTTGTTGATGCTGCTGCTGCAGATTCCTGTATGCTCCTCTACTGCCTTCAGTCCATACACTGCACTCCCTCCTGTTGTGTTCTTGCTATTTCTGCAGTGCTTTCTCCTTCTCTGTTTTGCCAACCCGACATGTTTCAAGTCCTTAGTTAATTAACTAAACAAATTTAGAATAAACGCATGGCTGGCTAACTGCATTTTTAAAGAGACACTGTTACAAATTATCAAATACTTGGGAGACATTTGTGCTCTGCTAATTCTGGTGAACTGTAATTACAGTCTTTGCTGAACGCACACTGAAAATGAATATGAGACACTCCAGCAGATATTGGAGCTGTAAAGGACATGCCATTATTTTTCCCCATGACACATCTGACAATGTAAAGCAGAAGAGAGAAGAAGAAGAAGAAGAAGAAGAAGAAGAAGAAGAAGAGAAGAAGAAGAAGAAGAAGAAGAAGAAGACTCCAGATATTGCACTTTCAGTCCATGAGTGTTAAACCCTCACTATCCCTACACGAGTGTTCACGTCTCATTACTAACAGTTCTCACTGTTCTTCTCTTGCCATGCACTTTCACAATTTTAAAACAAAAACAAAAAAACTTGTTTTATACTGTCACTCTTTTCTGTTTCCTTTATGCTGCAGGTGGTGTGCTGTGGTACATAAATCTGAATTACTCCATGCTGTTCAGCGATGCACGCGTTGCATCTTCATTTCCTTCCTCTTGTTACTGTTCTGACATTCAGCCTGTGTGTGTGTGCAACTAACCACTGCCAGGTCATAATCATAATATTGTTTATAGCCCTACCAACCCCGAAAACCATATCAGGGCTGTCAGTTCATTCAGTTTCAGAACCACTGTCAGGTCTTCCACATTCACAAAGCTCCTTGTTGTACACAATACAGGGCATGATGATGCACTCTGCAGTTTTCAACAACAAAGAGCCGTTTGCAAGATTAAAAAAAAAATTCTGTATAGTAATTTAGGATTTTTTTTAACCCATGGACTTAAAAAAAAGTACTCCTTATAAATTAATTTTGTGTAATACATTGGGTTTTTTCTGATAAAAAATTTCTTTATACTAATACTCCCATCACAACCTATCCCAGAAACATCCAACTTTATTATTTTTTTTCATTTAAACCCCACTGCTCTGTTTCACAGCCAATCTATAAAAAAAACAACCAACGAACTTCCAGGGTCACACACCGCTGACTCCGCTACCTACGTAAACAAACTGAAGTCCACTAATGTAACGTTGCCACTAATGTATGTTGTTGCCACACAAGTTTTGCATCCCAGCGAAATGCTTGCTCACGTTCCCTTCCCTCTCTTCCTACACTGTCTACACTTGCCGTTGACACAGAACCGATTGCACTGTTCCCGCTCCACTCTTGTTGGTACCTAAGTTGTTTCCTCCCCGCTAACGGCGGTCTCTGCTCCACACACACACCTTTTTTTTTTTCTTTTCTACACTTCCCTAACAATCTACAGCAGTCCAGGTAGAGTTTCTGCACAGGTCTGGCCCCCAAACAGGTACAGGTGTTCCACAGGTGGGTGATGTGTGAATGCAGGCAGCCAAGGGGAACTCGAGTATGTAGCCTTCTCTCTCTCTCTCTCGTGTACATCCAGAACATATAAAGTTCGGTGCATCGTCATTCACATAATGCAGCACACATACACACTCAAGCGTGCGCATGCGCATTAACATGCACACTCACGCACATATGCTCTCTCTCACATACCACAACACACGCATAGAAATGACGCCAGGTGCCTGCCTGCTTGCCCGTCTGTGAGTCGATTTTCTTGCTGGCCTGCGTTTCCAGGAGCAACTTTACACTATGTAGTCACTACACGTCACTGTTGCCTGAAACAAAACAGAAACCAATGCATGCTGGTAAACGTTTTCTTTTCCTTTCTTTTATTTTTCGGGGCAGGGGGAGTGGGGGCAGGGAGTAGATATTTTTTAATCCACCTCCATATCTTATGATTTCAAAGTTTAAAAAAATACACATTTCAAATCATTCACAGCAAAAAAAACAGGGTTTTTGCTACTGTTTTGTTTTATTCCATACAGCGCATATGCACGTAAAAGGCATAAAATCTGGCAATTTCGACTCAAAATACCAAATCACTGAACAAAAACACAAACAAGCGTGCACACCACACACACACACACACACTCACACCCCACACACACACACACACACACACCCAACAAAAAAAAGCAAGAAATAAGGAAAGCAAGCCAGCACTGACTTGGTTAGAGGGGTCCACTCTCATCCACAGGAGACTGGGGCTGCTGCAGTGGCTCATTTTCAGGGAAGAAAATACTGGGCTCCGTGTTGCGACGCTTTATCTTGTTCTTGCTCTTCTTCAACATGGTCGCCTGCAACACACAAGATCCTACCCGTAATGTCTCACGTCACAGCTGACAGATTCATGTAGATTGTGTTGCACTGGAGTACTACTGTGTTGTGTTATGTAATGTTGCATTGTGGTGTAGTGACTGTACACACATACATTTTGTTGACAAGGTGACAGCCCCAATATGGCCTGTGTGGTCGGCGGGGCAATAAACAACATGATTGGATTGGATTGGACACATTGTGTTGCTCTGTAGTAAATGGTATTGTGTTATAGCTTTTTTGTTGTACTGTACTGTCCTATGAAGAGCTGATACTGTGTTATGTTGCACTGTACTGTATTGTGCTGTGTTATAATGCATTATGTTGTGTTGTAGTGTGCTTTTCTGAACATGGTTTCCTAAAAGTTGTGCTGCCTTGCACTGTATTGCATCATAAGGTACTGCACCACAGCACTTAAAATGTCACACTAGATTTTTTGACATATTGCATAAGGTAACCCTCTTTTTTTCCCCCCTTGCCAGAGTATATTTTCTTCCTGATGAAAAAGGCAACTTCCATGATGAAACAACCAACATGCAAAAAAGATCTCTCACACACAACACACACACACACACACACACACACACACACACACACACACACACACACACTCACTCTCTCCCTCTCTCTCTCACACACACACACTGAAAGGCAAGAGATGTAGCACAGCATCATAGTGAAGCCCTTTCTAGACATACCTCTCTATACACCACTGCACCAACCTACTGATTTCTGCTTACTCTTGTCTTAATGTTATGTGATGTGACCCACCCGATATGTCTCAAATCTAGGTATGAAAAAAAAACAGGTATTGATACTTGTTCCTCCTATCCCTGGCTTGAAGGTGAGCGCTTACCTTGAGGGCCGAGCGAAGGACAACCACCTGACCGGCAGGTTGTATCCAAGGTTCCCCGTCCACCTGCACTGGGATGTCCGTCAGCAAGGTGATGCGTAGCTGCACACACACACATATACAGGTAATGTCCACATGTACCAAATTCTTGTTGGGCATTCTTCAGCTTGACTCATGCACAATATACAGTTCATCTCCTTCATTCCACTTTTGGTGTACACACACACACACACACACAAACACAAACACACACACATCACACAACACACACACACACACACACACACAAACACAAAACACATGCACACACACACTCGCACCCACCCACACACACACACACACACACAACACACACCACACACACCCCGTACGGGATAGCCTAGTGGTCAGAACACGCTCGCAATTTGATGACCCGGGTTCGATTCCTGTTTGAGGAGATTTTTCTCCTGAAGTTAACATCAGTGCTGACCCCACTCTCCCCCAAAGTCCTTGAGATAAGACAATAAACGAGGCCCCGTGTGTGAACGCGCGCAGAACATCTTGTGCACACATTAAATCCTGTTCCGCTTTTCGTAAGAGTAGGCCATCGTGTGCTGGTGGGAACAGATGACATTTACAAAAACTACATACACACGGGGACTGGACGTGAAAAAGCACAAGAGTGCTTATACCGTTATCCCCAATATAAAAGAGTAAAATAAAATAATTTATTTTTTTAATTTAAAAAACACACTCACATGTCCCCCCTGAGCGATGCGGACCCCAGTCCTCAGCCCGCTCTGTATCTGCCCCATGTGCACGACCCCTGTGACCCCCACGATCTCCAGCATCCCATCGTAGTGGGTGGGTTTGTTGAACGTGTCCTCCCGCTCAGGGCCCCATGGGTTGGCACCAGAGCCCCAACTGTACAGCAATCATATTCACCATTATAATGATAATAATAACAATGATAATAATTATGTGTTGGAGAAAGTACTGTCAGCTCTATTCAGGACATACACTCTAAAAAAGTACAACACTTCACGCATTCACAATGAAGCTTAGCTATGTAGCACTGTCAGCTCTATTTAGGACACATAATCTAGTAAGTACAACACTTCAAGCGTTCACAATGAAGCTGTGCACAAGTAGAGAGACAACAAAATACAAAACAAAGACATATACCGAAGACTGTGTGTCTATGTGTGCATGCATGCAACACACACACACACACACTAACCCTCTTGCTTCCTCAGTCATAGCTTCTGTGATATGACAATCCTTTCTACAGCACATTTCTGAACACAACACACAAGACACGCTGCGATAATGTGACAATGCTTTCTACAACACATTTCTGAACACAACACACTAGACACATGAGACAATGCTTTCTACAACACATTTCTGAGCAAAACACAAGAGACATGCTGTGATGATATGACAATGGTTTCTACAACACATTTCTGAACACAACACACAAGACACATGTGACAATGGTTTCTACAACACATTTCTGCACACACCAGACATGCCGTGACAATGTGACAATCCTTTCTACAACATTAGACATGCTGTGATGATGAGACAATGCTTTCTACGATGAGACAATGCTTTCTACAACACATTTCTGAACACACAAAACTGTGATGAGACAATCCTTTCTACAACACATTTCTGAACACAACACACAAGACACACTGTGACAATGCTTTCAACAACACATCTCTACACACACAACACACACCACACGCTGACTAAGCTGCAGACACCTGACCGGTCTTCATTTACCTGAGGATGTTGAGGATGACGATGCCTTCCACAGGGGGCAGGTCGATCTGTTTGGAGTCCACCTCCACCTTGATGTGGCGGTGCAGATCCTTGCAGGACTTGCGGTTCACCCACCGCCTCAGGCCCATCTTCAGGTACACCCCCTTGTTGTGCAGTCTGCACACCAACATCAGTATACATTCATTTATTTATTATTTTATTATTTATTTATTTGTTATTTTTATTTATTTGTTATTTTTATTTATTTGTTATTTTTATTTATTTGTTCTTTTATATCAAGGGTAATGGAATAAGTACTTTTGTGCTTTTTTTTTTTACATCCTGTCCCCGAGTGTAGTTTTGTAAATCTTGTCATCTGTTCCCACCAGCACACAATGGCCTACTCTTACTAAAAGCGGAACAGGATTTGACGTAAAATGAAAATAAATAAATAAATGCACACAAAAAAAATAATAATAATTAAATAAACGCCACCTGTACTACTCACAACCCTCACTCACTCCCTCACTCCCTATCTGTCTCCCTCCCCTCACACACACACACACACACACACACACCACACACACACACACACACACACACACACAACACACCTGCTGTTGAACCTGTCAGGCTTCTCCTCGCGCGCAGGCTTCTCCTCGCGCGTAATGTGGAAGTCGAGGCACATACATACATACACACACACACACACACACACACACACACACACACACACACACACAGGGTTCGCGCTAGGATTTTTTAAAACCGGTACTGCGAGTTGCCATTTCAGAGACATCTTGACCAACTCCCCCTAAATCGGTCCCCAGAAAATAAAATCCGGTACGTACTGTGAACAAAACGAAACTAATCAGTGAGGGGTGGGGAGGGGGGATTGTTGGGCAGCAAAACTAAATCTAAATTGAACACGAATCTCTCAGACTTTGACTGCCGTGCTGCTTGCTGCCACTCGCTTCTTGGGCATGAAGCCACGAAGGAAATATGATTTTTTTTTTCTAGCGCCTGTGCCACTGTCCGTGTGTCG
>CM060344.1:6537118-6557118 GCA_030674155.1 Stramonita haemastoma
CGTACTGGCGCTGGGAGAGGCCTGTGGGCAGGTTGCCCACAAACAGGGAGATGCTGGGGCCATGGGGGTCCTCCTTCTGCTGCAGGTAGAACCGCGTCATGCGACACTGCCGTAACGACTCCTGACAACACAACAGACAGCTCTCAGTTCACCTCCCTTTTTGCTGCTCTCAGTTGCTCTCCATCCCATCCCAGCCCAGCTGGGCTATTACAGCAGGAACTGACCACTCTTGGACTTGGTAAAAGGAAGGGGCAAGCTAAATAAATTTAGCTAGCACTCTGACCCCAGTGATGTTGGATTTAAATGCTGTGAACAGAACCTTCTAATGCGACACTGCCGTAACGACTCCTGACAACACAACAGAACTGTGTCATGAGACACTGCCGTAACGATTCCTGACATCACAACAAGAGACACACACACACACACACACACACACACACACACACACACACACACACACACACACACACACACTCACTCACTCACTCACTCACTCACTCACCAACCTTTCACCTACACTGCTTAAAGCTGTTCTAGTTTGTTGCTGTGGTCTACTTGCCACTCTCAATCCACCCAATCCCTTACTCCTCCCCTCCCATTCTCCTCCCCACCCCCTCCCCTGCACCCACACATATGTACTGTATGACAGACACGCACGCATGTACGCACCTTTCTGCTGTGCTGCATGAGCTGCCATGGTTTGTCAGTGCGGTCCACGTGCCACTCTGTCACTCCCTTGTCCAGCAGCACTTCAATCAGACTGAAGTTCTCCCCGCCAGTGTCCTGTTCACACAACGCAACAACGATGTTTTGTTTGTCACAACACACATCACTTCTAGATTGATAGATATAGATAGGTAGATAGTAGATAGTAGATAGATAGATAGATAGATAGATAGATAGATAGATAGATAGATAGATAGATAGATAGATAGAAGACACATCAGCATTACGAATACCTAGATTCAATCAATCCACCGCTGGCCATTGCTCTTTCTCTATTTCTGGTGCAGTGATCTGGAACGATCTCCCTCTCTCCCTTCGTAAAAAGCCTACCTATAACACTTTTAAATCCAACCTCAAGACATATTTATTTCAAAGCTAAGATTTTCCCCTCCTGTTTCATCTTATAGCTGCCCCTTCTCTCAACAGCTGAAATATCTACCACCCTGCCAAAGCATATAAGTGTGTGAGAGAGAGAGAGAGAGGAGAGAGAGAGAGAGAGAGGAGTGAGTGAGTGAGAGGAGGAGGAGTGGGGTGGGGGGGAGGAGTGAGGGAGGAGGAGGGTGGTGGTGGTGGTGAGGTGAGTGAGTGGGGTGAGTGAGTGAGTGAGTGAGTGAGTGAGTGAGTGAGTGAGTGAGTGAGCGAGGTGCGTGAGTGCGTGGTGGTGGTGAGTGTGTGTACATTGATTTGTTAAAAATCTGAATTGTTATGGTTGTACGATACGAATTGGTTGATGCAAGCACTTGATTGCTTTGAAGATATAGTGCTATATAAATTCATTATTATTATTATTATTTATTATATTATAGTATTATCATTATTATTACTGACCAGTCATCAGCCAAGATGTCAAAGCACATATGTATATATAATTGTGTGTGTGTGTTGTGTGTGTGTGTGTGTGTGTGTGTGTGTGTGTGTGTGTGTGTGTGTGTGTGTGTGTGTTGATTGGTATTGATATATTAAATATATACATTTACTTTGATAACAGCGCAAATACCTAACAATCACTCATAGCAACTGTTTGCACTCTGACATAGCAAAAAAAAAATAAATAAAAATGGCCCTCTGCTAATTTGTCATCTTCTGCAGAATATTAACAATTTTTTTTTTTTTTTTAAGATTTTCTAACAGGTGCTTTGTGATGTCAGTGTGTATGTTTGTGTTGTGTGTGTGTGTGTGTGTGTGTGTGTGTGTGTGTGTGTGTGTGTGTGTGTGTGTGTTATTTGAATTTGTAACATATATCACTTATATATCACTATAACCTTAAAAAATTCACGCGTGCTAGAAACCATTTAAAATATAATAATAAACTATGTCTTTTTTGATAGCGCGTCACTCTACACTGTCAAGTTAAAACCAATGGTAAGATACTGTAAACCTAATATTAACCTTGCCCCCAAAGTCATCATTTTCAACATCTATATTCTGCTGCATTTACACAAGGATCTTTACATCTCCCAAGTCTTTATCATTTGCACCAAGTTTCTACTGAACAACATTTTCCGCACCAAGTTTTTTTCATCGTGTTTTCATTTTTCAGCATCTTCTGTGTCAATAACAACCCCATTTTTCCTCAAAACTAGTGGAGGGTTGAAGACACCTGTTGCTATCATGGGCAGTCAACTGTAGGGTCGACTGTTACCATAGGGAAAATGTCCTTTGAACTTGACCTGCACTGCTGATACAAGTGCCTATGTTGGTGAACAGTAAAGGTAAAGGTGTCCATAACCTTGTGGTTTAGGGAGCGAGGCATCAGAGACTCGTTCTCTAGGGGCCACATGTGAGGGGCCATTCTCTCTCGTGCTTTTACCTTCACTGACCCTAAGAGGGCAGGTACCCATTTACCGCAAGGCTGAATCAGGGAACTGTACTGTAGCCAAGCACTTGAACAGTCCCATCCATTAGGCAACCACACTCGACGCTTGCTTTAACATTGGCTGGGGAAAGGAGGCTGACTATGAGCTATCATAGTGTACCAAGTGCCTATGGCGGCGTAAGTTAAGCACAGAGCTAGACACAGTGCAGGGTACAGCACCTGACTGTGATTAATTAAGTGAATACAAGTGAGGCACTTGTACCCAATATAAAAATTAAAGTAAAGATCAAGAGGCAAAAAAAAACAGAAAAGACAGCATGAGATAAAGAGAAAAGACTGAGAGAAAAGAAAAGAGTGGGAGAGAGAGATGAGAGAAGAATTTAGAATGAGAGATGAGAGACGGAGACAGATAGTTGAGAGGAAGGGGAACAGAGTAACGGAAAGACGGGACAGAGACACACTGACAGTACTTAGACAACAGAGAGAAAAAAAAAAGACTGACACAACTCCACACACGATAACACACACAATTACCAACACCACAACACAAACACACCAAACCACATAACACACACACACACCACACACACAGCAACTAACACACACACACACACACACACACATTCACACAAACACACACACAACACACACACACACAGTAAAAAAAGACACACACAACACACATACACACAACACACACACAAAAACCACACCACACCACACACAAACACCACAGCACACACATACTACACACACACCAACACACATAAGAAGAAAAAAGACACACAACAATTGCACACACACCTATAACACACCAACAACAAATCTACAACACACCACACACCACCACATACCACCCCACAGATAGGAGATAACACACACAACACACATATACACCCACAGACCACACACACAACACACACACAACCAACACACACACCACACACACACTACACACACACAACACAAATCACACACAAAGAGATGTAGAGATAAGAGAAAAGAGACAGACTGACAACTAAGAGAGCAAGGTTTACCTCCACTCCAAACTTTTCATGGCGAGGCTGATGATTATGGCAGTTAGTGTCCGTTACAGTTTGTTCTTGTGTACGACTCAATATCCAAAGTTTTGCATTTCCTTTATATTTTCTCTCATTTTTTTCAATTCTGTTTTTGATATATGTTTTATGTGATAATCATGCGTTGTAATATTGAATTAGTGCTTGACTGTTTCTTCAAGATGTTTTATTTTTTTTCTTTTGTGGGGGGGGTTGTTTTGTTATTTGTTATTTTCTACATCTGAGTTTTTTTTATATCATGATTAAATAAATATTTTTCCACACATCACCAGCAAGTTTTTAAAATATTGACATGTTTTATACTTACATCACCTAATCTTGTCTATGTTTATGTTTGAATGGTGCGCTTTCTTTTAAGATGCAATTTTTTTTTTTTTTTAAACAACAATTTACATCATCTGAAACGAGAAATACCAGAAAATAAAGATTCGAGATTCAAGATTTAATTCCTTTCACCCCTTTTGGAGCATGGAGGACAACAAACAAGTTCAACAGTAAAAAAAGAAACCTTACAGCAAAACATCCAGAAGTATTATCAATACCAACAGGAACTGAAAAGCAAGAATTCATCGCAAAATGATTAACAAACAATATTAAAGACTCAAGACACACACACTCACTCTCTCTCTCTCTCTCTCTCTCTCTCTCTCTCTCTCTCTCTCTCCTCTCTCTCTCTCTCTCTCTCTCTCTGTGATACCTTAAAGCTCCAGGATACACTCTGATGTAGCCCTTGTCAGGGTTTTTCTCTCTGAAGCGCAGAAACACTGACGGCCGTTTTCCATCAGGCGTTTTCAGCTGAGGGCGAATGGGAAGGTTCTCCTCCAACTCCCGTTCCGCTGAAAACAATATGCTTCTGATACATATCACAGGCAAAAACTTACTGGAGTCTCATCATTATTTCTACATATATATATACTTCCTTTATTTCATTTCTTATTTCATACCACTTTATGTCACAGCAGATTTCACTGCGTGAAATTCAGGCTACTCTCCCCAGGGAGAGCGCCGCTGTAGTCTTGTGGTTAGGGCGTTGGACTCGTAATCTAAAGGTTGCAGGTTCGATCCCAGCTTTCGGCTATGGCGTTGTGCCCTTGGAAAAGGCACTTTACGGCTATTTTCTCACCCCAACCAGGTGTAAAAGGGGTACCAACCTTGTGTTGGGGGTTAACCCTGCGATAGACTGGCGTCCTATCCAGAGGGGAGTCTATGACTCTCAGTCGCTTAACGCCACAGAAACCGGGATAAGCACCAGCCTGATGAGCCATTAGGCTCGGGACAGACTTTAACTTTAACTCCCCAGGGACAGCGTTGGTATTCATCACCTACCCATTATTTTTTCTTTTTTTCCTGTCTGCAACTGCATTTGTTTCCCTAACAGAGTGGCTTTTTTCTACAGAATTTTGCCAGGGACAACCCTCTTGTTGCTGTGGGGCTCACAATAAGCTGTAGTTTGATGCCTATCTCCTGCTGTGTTGAAGTTTGTTTACGTTGTATTGAATAAATCATGTTTAAACCAATCCAACACATGGTACATAATGTTACTATTGCTGTTTGGCTTTCCTCAGGTTAACACCCTGGGAATCACCCAGGATATGCACTCTGTCTCACTCATCCTATACGGGTATCACTGTGCAAACTGGATAAGAAGTTTGGGGGTAGGACTGTTCTCAGGTAGAACCTGCTGGGGGGGGGGGGGGGGGGTTCAACAATTTATACATCTTTCTCACAAGCATCTGTTTCAACTCCAAACAGCAGCACAAGAGGTCTGGTCAATATTCTTCTGCCTTCACTGAGCGATACTTCATGAAGATTCAGAACATACACACATGCAAGAGCTAAAAAGTTCAGAGGCTTTCCATGGCTGAACCCTCTTGCATTTGTAACAGTAGCGGATGGAAGCGCTTGGACAGCATACTAATATTTTATTTATTGATCCTTTTATATCGAGGATAATGGAATAAGCAATCATGTGATTTTTAACATCAAGTCCTCACTGAGTTTGGTATTTTCAACATTAACAAAAGAACACACTCACTTATAGATGAGTTGTACACATGTGTATGCAATGTACATACGTACATACATACATACGTATACACTCGTGTGCATGCGTGCACTCGTGCGCGCACGTGCACACACACACACACACACACACCACACACTCACACACACACTTACTTGCTTCACAGATCTCTGTTATGTAGTAGTTCTTAGAATCGTCTGATATGTGGAATGTCTTCAGTGCTGCCTCCTGCAAAAGTCCAAAACAAAAACCAGTAATTCCACGTTACACTTGTGCTAACTTTTCGAAACTTTCATGATGTCCACACACGAAATACATTGCAATGCTTTAGGTGTCCCATAACCAAGTGGTTGTAGGGGAGCGAGGCATCAGAGACCTCAGCTTCTCTAGGGGCCAGCATATTGAGGGCAGCGCCCATCTCCTATCCCTCACTGCTTTACCTTCCCTGATCCTAGAGAGGGCAGGTACCCATTTACAGCTGGGTGAACTGGGGGGACTGTATTGAAGCTAAGGGCGCATATGGTCACCCATCCAACTGGTAACCGCACTCAACACTGCTTAACTTGACTTGGGGAAAGCGAGCACTCTGACCACTGAGCTATCCCGTCACAATGCTTCAACATTACACAAAATCCCATCAATATTGCATTTCCTTTCATAACTTATACAATGTCTCTACACTGTATGAATTCCAAAATCTGTGTTAATCATTTCACATCTAAATTAAAACTTTTTTGCACAAAGTCCATTCACACCATGTAATTCTTGACACCAACCTGTACATATACTACACAACCCGTGATTAAAAATACAGGTCAGGCACTTCCAGGCTTTGATTTGTGTACTATACAACGGCACAAATCCAATACACAAAACTCTCTTTTCTTTTCTTTTGGTATGTTTACAGGACTGTACAAATCTGGGGACACAGTAATAATTCAAGTGTAATACTTTTAAAAACAATCCCGCTTTAAAGTGTTGTATGCATTTGATGTAAATCTGGTCATAAGGACAATCTGAGACTGAGTGGAAAAGTGGGAGTTGAGGTTCAGGGCTGGACTTTTCGCACACACAAATGACCATACACATGAACACACATGCACAGACATGCAAACACACACACACACACACACACACACACACTCACAAAAGGATTAATCAAATACAGAGATTCTTGCCCTATCAAGACTGGTCCCTTTTTGGTTTGGGAGTTTGGGTGGGGGGGGGGGGGGGGGAAGGTTGTTGAATTTTTTTTTGGGGGGTATTGTTTTTGTTTGTTTTTGGTGGTAGTGGTGGTGGTAGGAGGGTTTGTTGTGTAGGGTTTGTTTTGGTTGTTTTTTTTTTGGTGGGGGTTGTCTGGTCATGTGGATGGAAAAATACCCAAGCAGAAAATTATTTTATAGCAAAATTGTACTATCAACAGACATTATTCACCTTGGGACATTTTCAGTGATGCAGATGTAGTCACAAAAGTAGAACTAACATACTACCACTAAAAGATACCAGGCAAACTATGAAACTACAAATTACACAAAAATTATGTCATCAATCACCAAAAGCACATCATTTTTTCAATGCTGAGGGAGAATGATTAAAAAAAAAAAAAAAAAATTTTAGAGCAAAGAAACTATATACTGAAGTAAATGATCAGAAGCAAAAAGTTCACTTTAGAAGAAAAAAAGAAATTACCATGTTCTGATCAACAAATCCAAAAAGTTTGTCCCTTTCAATTTAATTTGAGCAAAAACAAATCCAGCAATCAAAATCCTTTTTCTGAATACAGAAAGAAAAGTTGTCAGAAAAAAAACAAGAGACAGACAACTTGCAGCGAAGCTTAATAACACTTCCCATGCAGCTCTTTTTGAAGAGAAAAAAAGACGAGATAAAGAGAGAGACAAAGACAGAGAAGCAGAGAGACAGAGAAAATGTAAGATACGAAGACTATCCCAAAAGTCTCAGATCTATATTAAAAAAAAAAATTCAAACAGCAATACATTGACAGAATAGTTATCAATAAAAAATAATAAATTAATAATAATAATAATAATAATAATAATAAAAATATTATAATATAATAATAAAATGAAGAAGAAGAAGAAGAGAAGAAGAAGAAGAAGAAGAAGAAGAAGAAGAAGAAGAAGAAGAAAAGAAAGAAAGAAAGAAAGAAAGAAAAGTTTTGAGTTGAAAACATACTTCCTGAGCAACGGATTCAAAAAATTATATGAAGGAAGATAGAGAGAGACAGGCAAAATATATAGAGAGATTTGGTTTGTTCATCTCACTTGAAAAGTTATAGACAAAACTAGAAAAGCACCCAGAGCACTAAAAACAGGCCATCTGATACGGATGGAGACAAATAAGATGGGCAAAGACCAATCCTTTAGGAATGATGAACACACTGAAAGAGTCACCTGACTGACCCCTTGCTAGAATCAGGCAGCACTCAATCTTACAGAAACTCAGTACAAGCATACTTACGTCAGCACATATGTCCAGAAAATCTGATAACATTTTTTCTTTCAATTTTCAGTTGTTGTTTTATCACCAATAAACAAATAAATAAGGCTGTAATCTATTCAGTGAACAACTTAACTGAGAAAAAAACCTGCAGTTTTACTCCCAATTCAATCTTGCTGACAAAATAGATAGGAGTTCATAGTCCATAAGAATATAACCATTTGCAAAGTTCTTTCCACACATAAATAAGTTTGTTTTCATTTTAACTGAATACTTAAACCCATCTGTTCATCACTGAAAACACCAGATAAGCTCTGCTACATTTCACAGTTAGTGGTCAGTGTTTACATGGTCCAAATTAGAAAATGTTTACACTAACAGACTGAATGTAGCAGAACTACTTACTATTACTTTCTTGAGCTGTCAAGACTGACATTACAGTGATCTCCCAGTAAATGAAAAGATTACATATAACCAAACAGAATGTTCTGCCGAGAGCTGCACTAAGTCTACACTGCCTATAAAAGTACCCTGAAGTACTCGAGTTTTGTTGACTTACAGTCAAAACTTACTGTCCAAGACTGCTGGGCAACATTCGAGAGCACTCAAATTTTGTCCTTTTGTGTGATCATGCTAACCGCTAGGCATCTCAGAATGGTTAAGATATTTTAAGTCAAGTCACAGCTCTGCTTACAATGCAATCTAACATTTAACAGTGTTTGGGGGTTTATGCAAACAGATGAAATGTGATTCACTAAAATGTGAAAAAATGTATTTTTGCATGCATGCATGCATGCATACAGACACAGACACAACACACACTCTCTCTCTCTCTCTCTCTCTCTCTCTCTCTCTCTCTCTCTCTTCTCTCTCTCTCTCTCTGTGCACGAAATGACAAAAGAGTAAGCAAGTGCAGTACCCACCAGTAAAACATGAGCTGGGGCGTTGCGTGGAACAGTGATTGTGCGACACAGTCGTTTCTTCATGGAAGCATTGCCGTCAAACACTCTGACCACTTCATCTGCAAAACCATCAACATTCATAGACAAGTCAGTACCTTCCTTGCTTTCTTTAACAACTTTTCCTACAAAATCGTATTACTTCGCCCCCAAAAATCATTAACACTGCATCATCATAAAAAACATGTACTTCTTAGCCATCTTAATTAACATACTCCTCTGTATAATTTCATTACTTTTTCTACAAAACATAATCACTTCTGTAAAATCTAAACTATATCTAACAGAACCATTACCATAATAAGGGATTGTTGATTATCAACAAATTTGAAAAAAATATATTTGCAAAACAAGCACAGACAAGTTTTTAATCTACCTTTAACATTTCATCAATGTAAGTTAATGAAATTGTCTCCATAATCATTAACTTAAGACACGCTGATGTTTGTTAGGCCAAAGACAAGAATCATGTTTGTCTCGTAAACTTGTCAGTAACATCAGCAGCAAGGAAACAAGTTGTTCGTTTTATTTTATTTTATACCACCACTTTATGTCCCAGCAGATTTCTCTGTGTGAAATTCGGGCTGCTCTCCCCAGTGAGAGCGCATCGCCACAAGTGCAGCGCCACCCATTATTTTTTTTTTTTCCCTGACTGCAACTGTATTTGTTTCCCTATCAGGGTGGCATTTTTCTACAGAATTTTGCCAAGGACAACCCTCTTGTTGCCATGGGTTCTTTTACATGCACTAAATAATAATGTATAACATACAGGACCTCAGCTTTTTGTCTCATCCCAAAGACTAGCACCCAGACCACCACTCATGGTCTAATGGACAGGGGAAAAGTTCTGGGCCCAAACGGGATTCAAACCACCACACACTCCAACCCGGACTTTTCATTTTATAGGCAGGTGCGTTACCTCTAGACCACCTCGATCCAATGTTACGGCAAAGGCTTACAACACAAACCTAACCTAAACACACCGCACAAACCTACAATCACAGTTTTTTCAAGTCCCAGGGTCAAACTTACAATCAGCGTCTTTGTCCTTGTCCCGCCCATCTTTTTCGCGAGGCGACCTCCGCTCTTTCTCCTCGTCCTCTGTTTTGGAGTCACCGCTGGAGGACCACTCCTCTGAAACTGTGCGAGCTGTGAGGGTCAAACAGGATTTCCACTTTTAACACCCGCATGCAGCAGCAGCAGCAGCAGACAATAAACAGGAGAGCTATGAAACAGCCACATGCAACAAGGCGCACAGTTTGAACCATAAGCCAGAGACATCTCTACGCCCAAAGTCTGCAAATTGTGGCGGCAACTGTACCATCAGACTGGGACTGTTAAGCCAAACACACACAATAAAAAACAGAGCAATAGAACACACACATACCAAACCACTATAAGAAGAAAAAAAAATTTGGACAGATAGTAAGCAACAAAGTCAGGAGCCTTACAAAGGACAACAACAACAACACAACAAATCACTGAAAAAGACGAAGAAGACTGTACATAATAAGAGCCATTATTACGATTCACAAACAGCAGACACCAACAATAGGCAACATAAAGATAGGGAGTCCCTGTTACACAAAAGCAACAAACAGAGAATAAAACAGGCACAATCAGGGACAGCTCATAGGACATCAAATCAGAAGCCATTACTTCAGGTGGGGGGGGGGGGGGGGGGGGGGGGGGGCAGCTTCAGCAGTAATGAACAGATGACAACACCAGCAACACTCTTCTGTACACAACAAACCCAGCAAACAATCAACACATATCGATCAAAAATGTCTCGGATTGTGTGGCTCTTCATGCTGGTTTAAAAGCTATTTCAGTTTCTTTCTTTTTATTCTCCACTTCTCAGCCATCAAAGCTTTACTGGAAACTGTTTTTTTTCCGAGAATATTCATTCTGCTGCTTGATTCTGGGGCTTTTAAAATTATTCTTCTCAGTGTATAAAAATAATAATAATACAATATTTTTTAAACCGAACTATCTCAAAGTGTGGCCATATTGGCAAGTAACAATGCTGACTGGATGGCTATGGTGCCTATGTGAGTGTTTACAATGTCACTACTTCATTGGAAGAGTAACATAGCTGAGGTCACACACCACAAGATAGGGGAGAAAGGGGATGAGACAGAGGGGGGAGGAGATGAAAGGGGGGAGTAGGGGGGGGGGGAATGGCCTTCTTGAAAAAAGAAACAGACTCAGAAGTCTGATAAAAACGAAAGGGGGGAAAATGGCAAAAAGACAGACACAAAAGTGACAGAACACACAATACTCTTGCACACACGCTTAAATTTACGTGCATGTATGCGCACGCACACGCACATGGAAAATGGCACACACACGAATCACACACACACAACACACACACACACACACACACACACACACACAAACACCACACACACACACACACACACACACAACCACACACACACACACACACACACACACACACACACACACACACACACACACACACACGTACACACACACACACACACAGCTCTAAAAGAAAAAAAAAAGTGTGACATCAGAAGGGACTTGTGAATGACAAGACTGAGGGAGCAGTAAAACAGAGACATCACCATTAATTAACAGACAACAACACAGACAGATGGGGAGCACTAAGCTACACTCTGTCCCTTTGTCCTTTGAACACCAGCTCTGATAGATAGAGACAGATGTCAGTGTTCTGTTCCCAGTTGTCCCGTATCTAACCTACACACACCCCCCCCCCCCCCCCCCCCCCCCCCCCCCCTTTTCCTTATATAACGTCAAGTTAATGTTCACAGCTCATAGCCAGGAGCAGCCAACTGAGAACAACATCTTTAACTAAGCGATTGATGAGTGACAAAATCAATAATCTTCTTTCTTTCTTCACTAGTCGCGAGGCTTCAGCTTCACCGCTTCAGTTTTGGAGGCAATGATAAAAGTTGACGACAGTTATTTGCTGTTTTCTGACCCCCACCCCACCCCCCCACCCCCCTTCCAACAAGCCTTTTCTTCAACACCATTCTTCAAACAAAATTAACTGACAAAATTTTTGGAGGGGGTTGTTTTTGTCGTTTTTTTTCTTTTGTTGTTTTTTTTGGGGGGGTGAAGGGGGGTGTTGTTCTGCATTCGCAGGCTTTAACCTCCTGCAATGTCTCTAATCTAGCGCTCACATTCACAACAGAGGGGTTTTTGAGCATATAACTATATCTATCTTGTTATAAAAGAACTTTGTACTCCACCTTTGAGGATTATTTTAAGGACAAGATTCATGATGCTACATTAAGGACAAAATAAAATACCACATTAATAGCAAATACATATGAATGACATCTGCAGCAATTAACGAGGGACACGATCAACAACAATCAGTAAAAGACAAAAATCAATAACTATTAACAGATAACAAAATTGACAGCAATCAACTGACAATGATCAATACACAGAGCTATTTACAACGGCAATGTCAACAACAACAAAATCAATAAAAGACAGAATTAATAACTACAACAACAACAAAAACTTAAAAGCAAACATCATAAAAACAGAAGCAACTAAAAATGAAAAAAAATCATACACTATAAAATAATAATCTCCCGTGGGGATCCCTGGGGCCTGTCAGTATAAATAGCACCCCCACCCTCTGGAAATCCTGTGCTAGGAATTCCCTCTTTTCTATCTCTTTCTTTTTTTCTGCCTTGTTCTTTTTCTTCCTGTCACTTCCTCCTGCCAAGGAACAGGTTGCATGCAGGGTATGTCCGTAACTCATCTGACGCGGACATGAATTACAGGATCTTTATCATGCATGTATCTGATTTTCTGCATCTGTACACACATAAAGGGAATTAAGGCATTGGCAGGCCTGCACTGGTAGTTGCCCTGGAAGATTGTAAAATCCCCAACTTAAATTCACCAGACGCTGCCAATGGACCCATGGGACTGAAGTCAAACAGTCTTAACCACTCAGCCATAGCGTCTCTCAGAAAAGCTGTATCAAATCCACATGCACCGAAATAACAAACCATTTTACAAGAGAAGCGAGCATTCCAAACCCTTGAAACAACTATGAAATACAAACTACAGACTCAGAAACAGATTCCAACCATTTTCATTGTCAAGACTTACACTCATAGCCCAGACCAGACTAGACAGTAGGTAAAAGAAACATTCCAACAATTTCAAATCCACATGTCAACGAATACACTTCAAAAGCATCCAAACCTTGAAAACTATGATACAAGCTAAGCTAAAAAACAGATTCCAACCGTTTTCATTGTCAAGACTTACACTCATAGCCCCAGACCAGACTAGACAGCTAGGTAAAAGAAACATTCCAACCATTTTCATTGTCAAGACTAGACTCATAGCCCCAGACCAGACTAGACAGCTAGGTAACAGAAACGGATTCCAACCATTTTCATTGTCAAGACTAGACTCATAGCCCCAGACTAGACAGCTAGGTAACAGAAACGGATTCCAACCGTTTTCATTGTCAAGACTAGACTCATAGCCCCAGACCAGACTAGACAGCTAGGTAACAGAAACGGATTCCAACCATTTTCATTGTCAAGACTAGACTCATAGCCCCAGACTAGACAGCTAGGTAACAGAAACGGATTCCAACCATTTTCATTGTCAAGACTAGACTCATAGCCCCAGACTAGACAGCTAGGTAACAGATATGGATTCCAACCATTTTCATTGTCAAGACTAGACTCATAGCCCCAGACTAGACTAAACAGCTAGGTAACAGAAACGGATTCCAACCATTTTCATTCTCAAGACTACACACATAGCCCCAGACTAGACTAGACAGCTAGGTAAACCTTCGCCCGTCAGGAAAAGATAAAAGCAGAACAACGCCACCGCCAGTAAACGAAGGACAGAATCAGCAGCGATCAATAATAGACAAAATCAGACGACATTCAATGACGTAAAGACACAACAATCAATATAGCAAAACAACAGCAGCAGTAACTAACTAACTGGACGGAGACGGGGAAAAAAAAAAAGAGAATACGTAACTGCAAAACAAATCAGCGACAATTACAGCAAAGGTCAAAACTGATGCCATCAATTACGAACAGATCAGAAGCAGCAACAAGAGAGGAACTTGGCAACGAAAAGAAAAGAAGAAGAAGAAGAGGAACTGAGTAGCCATGTTACACTCCTGTCCTATCTCCCCCCCCCCCCCCCCCCCCCACCCCACCCCTAGGCCAGATACGCCAAAAATAATAAAGAGGCAATTAACAGACACATTCATTCATTCATATTGCTTATAGTCCAGCGTACCAAATGGGCTACTTCAGAGCTACCACAGACATAATAACCAGCAGCTATCATTAACAACTGCAAACTATCAACTAATCACAAATTGGTCTCCTTCCCCCCCCCCCCCATTCCACAGCTAGAGCTCTGATCTTTACCAATGGTCAGATTTTTGTGTATGCAAAGCTTTTGTTTCCTCCACCATTTAGGTGGCCACATTCTGACTTCAGAGATGATGGCAAACACCACACCTGTGTGCATGCTATTTTTATTCTCCTATCATCCCTTCCTACCAGCATGAAATGGCCAACTCTTCCAAAAGGCAGAATGGGAATAAAAAGCCTGCGCAAGATGTTCTACGTGCATTCATACACAGGGCCTGGGTTTATAGTCTCAAGTAAAGGACTTAAAACATTCGGTTCAATTTTCTTGTCAAACTGTTAAGAAAGGGCAATCAAACCCCAAACCTCACAGTTTACCTGTTAGGCAGAACACTATGGGTGTCAACAGTATGAGGAAGGACCGCACAAGTCTTCATTGCCATTATCATCATCATCACCATCATCATCATTATTGCATCATCATCACCATCATCATCATCAACATTATCATATCCTCATTATACTTTCTGTACAGAAAGAGAACCAGAGGGCCCCTGGCATTCCCACCTGGGAAATAACAGACACAAAAACAACAGCAATCGACAAAGAACAGAACAAAGAACAATTACCTGAGGATAAAACGATCGGCAATCAAAGCAAAGCAAACTAAAGAGCAATCGAGGCAGGACTAAATTAGCACCAATCAGCGGAGGACATAACGACGGTAAGCAACAACAAATAAAAAGAGGGCAAAGTCATCCGCGCTGTATGAATGAATTTATGAATGAACGAACCAATGAGTGAATCTATTTTCTCCGTCCATGCCCATATTAGAACACAAACCAGTTTACACTTCTATCTTGCTCTCTCTTGCCTATTCATATTGATCTCTCTCTCTCTCTCTCTCTCTCTCTCTCTCTCTCTCTCTCTCTCTCTCTCTCTCTCTCTCTCTCTCTCTCAGTTATAAACACGAACATACACAAAATAATGTTTTTAAAAAATCTACATACACAGACACAAATATAAATATGCATACACGCCCGTATACATACTCGATTCCTTACTTTATGGTTACTTGAAAACACACACATGCACGCACACATACACACACACAAGCATGCACCCACATACGTGCGCACACGCACACACAGATACACAAACTCACACACACACACACACACACACAAACACACGCAGACACATGCACACAGACACAGACACAGACACAGACACACACGCTTGTGATCTGCTGACCTGGGTTTTCATCCCATTCAAAAGGATTTTCTCCACTCCCCCAGTCTTTCGGATGAGACTATAAACCCAAGGTTCGCGAAGACACGAGAACACAGAAAACTTGCGCACATGTAAAAAACCATTTAACTTTTTGGAAAAGTAGGCCATTGTGTGCCAGTGGGAACAGATGACAAAATTTAGAAACTACATACACACGGGGACTGGATGTAAAAAAAACAACACATGAGTGCTTATTCCATTACATTCGAAATATAAGAATAACACAAAATAAAATAAAAATTAATAAAACACACACACACACACACCACACACACACACACACACACACACAGCAGCACACACACACCATGCACACACACACGCATGCACACACACACGCATGCACACACACACGCATGCACACACACACGCATGCACACACACACACACACAAAGAGAACTAAATAACCTAAGCTGACATCTATAACAAACAAACAAACAAAAACAAAAACCACCCCAAAAAGAAACAAAACACTGCCTACCTGGTAAGGCTGTGAGCGTTATCCAAGACAGCAGGGCAGCAGGGCAAAAGAAAAAAAAAAACAAGCATGAGTGACAAGCCTACTGGTGCATTCCCTTCCTCCCCCACCCCATCCCCAAGCAAAAACCCACATGTAAAAAAAAATCCTGACACTGAAGAGATCTAACTTGCTACTTTCTTGAATATATGTAAAAAAAAAAAAAAAATGAAAAAAAAAAAAACTTTTCAAATAAAACAATCTAATAGTTAAACCACATTTGTACCAAGATAATTACCAGAACGTATAGATCTATTACACACACTCACAAAAACTGTACTAAGCACCACACCACACACTCACAACACGCATTAACTCACTCACACACGCACCCACTCCCTCCCTTCCCCCCCTCCCCTTTACTTCCCTTCCCGCATATGTTCAATATACACAGGCTGCATTAAGAGCACTAGCTGGTCTGCAAATGTTCTGTACAAAATTTGACATGGGAGATGCTCCATCCTACTCCCACAAGCTGTCATACAAAAAACACACGTATGTGTGTGCGCACGCACATGCACACATACACACTTGCTCACAAAACACACAACACAAACACACACACACACAAACACACAACACACACACACACACAACACATGCTAACAAACACACACACACATTAACACACACCACACCACAACATAACACACACACACACACACACACACACACACACACAAACACACACACACACACACACACACACACAACACACACACTAACACACACACTAACACACACCACACCACAACATAACACACCACACAAACAACAACACACACACAACACAACACCACACCACACAACACAAAGTGTGGGGTACTGACTGGGTTTGCGGTTGATGCCCATGATGGTTTCCATGGGCACATCCATGCGTGGGATGGTGAGACAACAGGGGGGCAGCATGATTTCCCTCAGGCCGCCGAACTTGCACTCTGCAGGCAGGCTCTTGTAACACGCCGCGTTGGACTGCAGAGTCAGAGTATTGTATCAACATTACAAACAGGGAAAACTAACAATGCATTAGTCTGAAGTGTCCATATCAGCACTACAAACAGGGAAAACTAGCAATACATTAGCCTAAAAAAATCAATAAAAAATTAAAAAATTAAATCATAATAATACATTAACTTGGAGATTCAGAGTATTATATCAACATTACAAACAGGGAAAACTAACAATGCATTAGCCTGAAGTGTCAATATCAATATTACAAACAGGGAAAACTAACAATGCGCTAGTCTGGAGTGTCAATATCAACATTACAAACAGAAAAAAACTAACAATGCATTAGTCTGGAGTGTCAATATCAACATTACAAACAGAAAAAAACTAACAATGCATTAGTCTGGAGTGTCAATATCAACATTACAAACAGAAAAAAACTAACAATGCATTAGTCTGGAGTGTCAATATCAACATTACAAACAGAAAAAAACTAACAATGCATTAGTCTGGAGTGTCAATATCAACATTACAAACAGAAAAAAACTAACAATGCATTAGTCTGGAGTGTCAATATCAACATTACAAACAGGGAAAACTGACAATGCGCTAGTCTGGAGTGTCAATATTAATATTACAAACAGGGAAAACTAACAATGCATTAGTCTGGAGTGTCAATATCAATATTACAAACAGGGAAAACTAACAATGCATTAGTCTGGAGTGTCAATATCAACATTACAAACAGGGAAAACTGACAATGCGCTAGTCTGGAGTGTCAATATCAACATTACAAACAGGGAAAACTGACAATGCGCTAGTCTGGAGTGTCAATATTAATATTACAAACAGGGAAAACTAACAGTACATTTCATCCCTATGTTAACTCATAGACTGCCAATATCAAGTTAAAGGAAAAACTAAAAAATTAACTCGTAGACTGTCAATATCAAGAAATAGGAAAAAACTCAAAATGTTAACTTGTAGACTGTCAATATTAATTAAAGATATTTGGTTAAAAAAAAAACTCAACCTCAATTTTAACATTGCATGTAAAACTCAAGTCTTTTACATGCAAACATGACTTTTTCTTTCAACTATACACTAACTCATGGGTCAACATTAACCCTTTGCTGGGCACAGCAAAATCATTTGTCACCTTCCTGCCGGGCAGAGAAAATGGAGGTGGATGGCTTGTGAGTGGGTGTATGTATTTAACATGCAATAACTCTACAATGGTCAGATGGATTTTGATGAAATAAAAACAGCAAGATGCAGAAATGAATAAAAAATTGCTTAATACCCAATTTTTGTCATTATTTTTATTTTCTTTTAGAATTATAATGCATAAACACACAAAGTCATTGATTGGTTTGTGTGTGTTACAGTTAGCGTTGCAATAACTTTAGAATGCGTGCATGGATTTTGATTAAATAAAAACTAAAACATTAAGAAACAATTATAGAAAAGATATTTTCAACCTACTGTTGGTTTTTTAGTTTTTTTGATAAATGGTGCACGAACACATCGAACATTCCGACGATCGCCATTTTTGTTTACCGATGATCGCGATCAGCTTAACGTTTAAGTTTGAGCCGCTACCGTATCAAAATCCCAAATAGCAACCAAATAACAAAATATATCAAGTTCTGAACCATTGCCGAACTTGAAATCCACGATAATTTCCCCAAATCTAAGAGTAGAATTCAAAACGCGTATCGGCCGTGTTAGATTTGACGATCGATTTTCGTCTCGAACTTCGCCGTAGTCAAAGTCGTCTCTCTCACTTCAGTCAACAAACTCAGAAGTGCACACACTACTAGGATCGATTACATCGATATTTGAGCCTAGATACACATCTCACAGCGTCATATTTTCGGCATGGAAGCTGTAAAAACGATCGTAAATGTCGGGTTCGAAGATAGCATCCATCTTGGAAAAATTTGCGATTTTTTTCCTCCAAAACTTACAACAAACTCACTCCAATCGCCGCCATTTGTAATAAACATGCGGAAGTCTCCCGTGTGGCTTCTATATTCACGAGATTTGAAGCGAGATTGGCGGGAATTTCGACTGTATGATCACTCTGAAGTGACGGTCGTGTCGCCGGGCGCTTTGGGGCGTTTTGCCCAAGGACAGGGTCGGGCGCTTTGGGGCGTTGTGCCCAGCAAAGGGTTAAAACAGGCAAAAGAATCAACTCAGATTTTAACAGTACATATAAAACTAAGTCTTTCATCCATATGTCTTTCATCTAGACTATATATTACTCTATAGGTCAATATCAAAATGGGGGGATCAACTCAACTTTTCTCCACTCCCCCAAAAGTCCTTTGGATGAGACTATAAACCAAGGTCCACAATAACACGCTGAACACAGAAAACTTGTGCACTTGTTTAAAAAACGTTCAACTTTTCGGAAGAGTAGGCCATTGTGTGCCAGTGGGAACGGATGACAACATACTTCTGGAAAAACTCGACTTCAGTTTTAAAATCTGACACAAAACTCAAAGAGCCTTTATAATCAACTCAACATTTTGAACTAACACACATTTTTCATAAAAGGTTTTGCGATTACATAAAAACCCAAACTAACAAAATAAATCAAAAACATTTTTCATGTAAAAGAAATTCAATTCAACTCAACTAAATATGAGCTTGCCGCCGCTGTAGTCTAGTGATTAGGGCGTTGGACTCGTAATCTAAAGGATGCGGGTTTGATCCCAGCTTTCGGCTATGGCGTTGTGCCCTTGGAAAAGGCACTTTACGGCTATTTTCTCACCCCAACCAGGTGTAAAAGGGGTACCAACCT